>JAEQBA010000349.1:0-350969 GCA_019434445.1 Phalangium opilio
GAATTAAATAAATGCTAATTTATTTTTAATTAAGGGGTCGTCTGTGAAAGGCTTAAATATCATTTTTACAAGGTGACCTGGACAGCAAAATCTCATAGAATAATTTCGACTCTAAATTGGATCTAAAGTAAACCAACCGACTTTAGTTCGGTCCTACCACCTTTTTGGAACATACAACTTACAACTTAATTGCAGCATCAGCTCGTCCATGGACATGTCATCCTGCTCCTCCTCTTCGTGAGGTTGGCCGTCTGCTCCCCAGCGTCTTGAGGCGGGGTGGGCATCACTCCGGCGCCTGGTGAGGGACAGGCCCACCTCCACCAACGAATTTGTTGGACTCTTGGTCAACTTCTACCAAATTGAATAATACTTTGTAAATTTTCCCTTTTAAGCATTAAATGAGTTTTATATACCACGAACGCGGCTCCACCAGTCGCGCATTACCAACTCTAGCATTATGAGGCGGGGTCGGCACCACTCCGGCGCCTTGGGGAGGGACAGGCCCAACCCCCGCCATCGAATTTTGTGGGCCTCCTTGGTCTCCTTTTACCAAAATGAATAATACTTTGAACATTTTCAATTTTAAGTATTAAATGAGTTTTATACCACGAACGCGGCTCCAGCAGTCGCTCACTAAGTGGCCGTAGCGGCCACAATTATTACAACGCCGGCCCCTGGCGTTATGGCCTCCACCACCGTTATCCCGGCCTCCGCGGCCGTTGCCGCCGCGTCCACGGCCTCCTCTTAGGGCAACAGCCCCGCGCCCTATCGGGGAAAAGCCACGCGCCCTCTCGAGGCAAAATTCCCGCGTCCTCTCGGGGCAAAACATTCGCGTTCTCTCGGGGCAAAACACCCGCGTTCTCTCGGGGCAAAACCCCCGCGTTCTCTCGGGGCAAAACACCCGCGCTCTCTCGGGGCAAAACCCCCGCGTTCTCTCGGGGCAAAACCCCCGCACCCTCTTGGGACAACAGCCCCGCGTCCTCTGGGGGCAAGAGCCCCACCTATGACGTTTAATACGCCATCTCCCAGTCCTCCAGCATTTATGTTGACTGTGACGTTGCAGTTTTCGCCTATTTGGACAAAGCGGTCCATTTTCTTAACTAGAATTTGAAATAAAGACCCTTATTATTATGGTGCTAATCTTTCTTTCACTTACGGACTATTTTCATATTAATTGTAGGCCTTGCTGATTTTTAAAGTGAAAAATATTAAGGGGATTGAAAATCAGGCCGGAGAAATGGGGTGAAGTGGAATTATTATTTCTTGATTTAATCGAACTAAGTTTCTTGAAAACACGTTTATCTTAATTACGGGCCTGTACTGTACTTTTAAAACTTTTTTCACCATTAGCCAACCGGCAAGCACTGTCTGCTTTCTACTACCCCTAAGCCTTAGCTGCTGCCATGAAAGAAGGCAACGCTCATTAACCGAGGCTTAACCTATATATTTTGAAAAAAACATTTTAAAAAAATTTAAAAGTGAAATTATAGCCTGTAAGTGCTCTAAAGGCTGCTAAATAAGTAATGAATCACAAAATAAACCTAATTTTTAATAAATTTCCATTTATAATCATATTCTATGGTGGTAAGTTAAAAAATAAATCCGCTTACTTCGTAACGTCTCGTTGTTTGAAAATTGTAAGTGCGTTCAGCAACCACTACCAAGTTCTCGGTTTAGTACCAGATTGCAATCTTTCTACGTAACCGGTAACCTAAAGCGCTTTTATGGTGGACGTAGCTAAACGCAGCGAATAAAACCGGGGAATACGGTAAATTTACTTTCTTCATGAATATAGCTTTTCCAGTGGTTTTAAAACAAAAATATAAGATAATTGAAAGAACAACAGTTACAGACAGGTTTACAATATTTCTTTATTTATATGACAGGAAACAATCACAACTACATAATTTTAAAAGTTGCGCTAAAGGAAGTTTGTTCTGTTTTAAAGCGACATCTCGAGGAAAAGGTGTTAAAAAAATATGTTTATCTTATCTCTTAGAAGGAATAAAGAGTATAATTTCGGCATGATTGTTATTTTAAAAATGATTTTCACTATATGATTTCTAAAACTCTATTTGTAACGTTAATCTTGAGCTTAATATAAAGTTTAGTCGGTTTGAGTATTTTCGAAACTAAACTACCTGTTGCGAGTTGCGAGTAATAAGCATCTCTTCAGAATCCATTTACGATGCCATATAATAAACGATGCGTGGTTCTTGGATGTTCAAGTTGTAGTGACAATCTAGCCCAAGACGGTTCCTACAGTTTACATTTATTCCCGAAAGGTACTGTAAACCTTAACAAAAAGTGCCCTATTGGGCGACTGGGGTATTTGGCTAAGTTTTATCCAATGTAAAGGTAATGATGATCTAATTAAAATGTGGATTTTGGCTACAAATCGTGGTAAAGAGTGGAGACCGAACAAAGTGTCCGTTAATTGTTCAAAACATTTTATTCAAGATGATGTTATCGTTACTAAAGGGAAAAAAGGATGTTACTGAAACCACATTCAATACCAATTCATGGAACAAGTTTAGATAAAGACCTTCTAGAAAGCTCAAATTCTAAACTTTTACTAACAGTACATGAAGATATAAATTTACTACATGCTCAAGCTTTTGATGATAATGAAACAGCAATCCAAACAAAACCAACTGGAGGTAACGCTGCGCTTGTAGGTACAGTTCTGCCACCATGTAAAGAAGGAATAAGTATTGCAACAAGAAAATTTGGCAAAAAATGTAAAGCTACGCAAACTGTTACTACAATGGCTACAAAAGGTACTCAGACACTAAACTTAAATAATGTTTGGTTTCAATCGAAAGACATTTTGGAGTATTGCTGCTAGAAACGTAAACATTCCGAGATCATTGATTACATACAAACGTCAAACAACTCTTATTTAATTCAGCGCCTAGCATTCACAAAGTAGAATCTACACTGATAATGTTGAACCAAAATCAAGATGTCAGCTACCGCCCATTAGTAAAAGAAGTAGAAACTAATCTTATAAAACTGTTCATCTTGCAAATAGACATTTGGCCCAGAAGTTTTTTTTCGTTGTAAATGTTTATTTTCAACAACATTTTCTACGAGGACAGAACAGTCAGTTAGATGCCTTTGCATTTCAATTAAAACTTGAACCTAAAAAGAAGAATAGGTCTTACCTCTCTGGTCTTACCGTTTTCCGTGGAGTACTAGCAATCTGTTACCTCGGAGTGGTATTAATAGATTCTTAGAGAAAATTGGGTTATTTTTAAAGGAACTTTCGTTTACACGACAATAAATCTACCCCACGCAAAATAGCCCACGGAAAACAATATTCAAGCTCAGCCTCGTGTCTAAGCGGTCGTATTAAAAGGTTTACAAATTTCTTCAATAACATTTTAAACTAAACTGAACTGAATCAATGCTAGCTGGATGCCTGGAAATCTACCAACAGTGACGTTAGCAGACTAACAGTACAGTGAACGTAGACTCGTGCTCGTGTTTGGTTCATTTTTGAATTTATTTGACAAATTCAGGCTTATTTGATAGGCCTACTTTTCTACAAACTCTTAATTAGTTTTGCTTCAAGGGCTGCTTAGGGCTTACGCTTTTTTAAAAGCGTTCTAAGCTTAACTTTGCTGCTTTGAGGATTTATTAAGGTAAGATTTATTTTGATTTTTTTCTTTGTGCTGTATTCTTTTTTTCTTTCCTTTGTTTGTGTTGTATCCTTTTTTTTTCTCTTTTTACTAACGGAAACCTATGGGTATCCAGAACAGGCCCTTAAGGCTCCTAGACTGGCTCAATATAGAGTTTATGTGCCTTCTAAAGAAACCACCTGTCACACTGAATAAAATAGACCTCTTGTGGCTCACTGAAAACACCTTCAGTGACTTGCAAATAGACCTCTTGTGGCTCACTGAGAACACCTTCAGTGACTTGCAATAGACCTATTGTGGCTCACTGAGAAAACCTTCAGTGGCTTACAAATAAACCTCTTGTGGCTCACTGAGAAAACCTTCAGTGAATTGCAAATAGACCTTCTGTGGCTTCCAAATAGACCTCTGTCTTGCTAAAAGACCTGTGGCTTTGCAATAAATAACTATAGTGACTTGGAAAGAGACCTTTTTGTGGCAACGAAACACATCTTTGCGTGCTAAATTTAAGAACTCAAAATGTTTTCTCGAGAAAAAGTTAGAAGGGACAAGAATCGTTTGAAAAAACAAAGTCAAAGAGCGTTGATAGCTAAAACTAAAACTTTAGCGAACAAAAAGAAAACATTGCAAAAGCTACTATATAAAAAAACAGCTCTTTCAGAAGAAAAAATCGAGTGATGGACTCAATCGCAAGTCTTTATTGACAAGTTCAATAAAAACTCAAAAGCTTTTGCAGGCCCCTAAAATAGGTGGCGCTTCACGACGAATAAAAGTTGGTGCGAACCCGACTAAGAATTATGTTAAAAAAGTCTCCTTTAACAAAGGAATTTTTAAAACAAAAAATAAAAAAATGATTGCCGAAAGTTTCAAGCGGTTTTTGGTCACGCGACTTACGGACCGTTTAATGTCGAAAAGAACTTTTGCTAATTCACGTAAAAAGCAAAGTTCCAAATTTGCATCCCACAAACTCCTATGCCAGTTGCTATCTGGAAAAACATTCTATTTAAAAAGGCGAATATATTCGGCCTACCATGCAAGGCGCTCGTTACTTATTGAAGATTTCAAAAGTTTCGCGAAGAAAGTGCAAGAAATTGGTGGATAGTGACAATTTTATCAAAGTCATTGGAGGAAAAAGGCTACACAGTAGTCTCGAAGAAGCTTTTTATCACCAGACAACATATTTTACTTTGGGGAATGATATCAGAATTTTAAAAAACGAGGACCACGAAACGCGTTTCGAAAAAATTTTGCAGTTCGACGAAAATGGTCTATTAATAAAAGTGCTACGAGAAAGCTCTCGTATCGGCGAAAAGGTTAATGAATTATGGGTTGATGAAAGTGGTAATTTTATTGACCAGAAAAGACTGAACAAAGGCATTGAACGCTGCTTGCAAGTTAATGATTTAGGGGTTGTCACGAATCTATTCAATGCAGTAGAAAACGTGTCAGAGGAAAAAAATCCCAAAGCGAATATCGTAATAAACGAATCTGGGTTTATTGAAACCAAAGAAAAAGCTTCGTATTGGGAATGCAGCGACATTTGCAACGTTAGAGAGCGGGCTATTTTTAAAGTCATACCTTTCATTAACCAGGCAACAAAGGCCAGTGATAGCGTCTTGAATGAACTTTTTGGTTCTAATTTTGACGTTTGCTCCTACAAAAATAAGTTTTGCCAGAAATCCATTGTCAAATTGCCATTGGACGATTCAGATTTTGAAGTGCAAGTTCTTCCGTATCTTGGTCATTTCTTATATTGGTCTGAAAGCGAGGAATGCCAAAGTTACTTGAGCGCCTTCAGAGAACTGGCTCCGCATTACTCGGGTATTAGAGCTATTTTGAGTAAAATCTACTCCGTTAGAGCGTTGCTTAACGCTTTTTCAACATTGACCGATGAGATTGAGCATGGTGATTACGAATCTCTTCAAAATGTTATACCCAAAATTAGTAAAGTTGTGGAGGCACGTGGATTAAAAATGTCAAATGCCGAAAACGAGGCGACGAAAGGCGGTGAGAACGATATAAGGCCTTGTCTCGATGAGAGGGAAATCTTGGCTTTCTACGCTAAACAATTTGCTAGAGCTGAGCGTGATACGAATGAATTTCACGACACATCTTGCGATTGTTGCGCTAGATTATTGAAAAATTCTGATTTGAGGACCGTGGAAAAACTAGCATGCACTTCAGTTTTTGACAACCACGCCTTTCTCATTTTAAGAGCTGGTTTACTGTTGAAAAATCCTGACTTTAGAGAAATGGACATGCTTTTATGAACTTATTGTTCTAAAGAGTTGCAAAAGGGAAAGGTTCCAATTAGATGTTTCCTCAACGGCTTGGGGGTTGACGTTTGAACATGTTTGAAAAAGCCTTAATTCAGCTTGTGAAGGCATTTCACACTGTTGTCCGGTTAGGTATTAAAACTAATTCCAACATGCAGTTTGGCGCGGTGAAAGCTTTGAAAGGTAGAATCATATATTTGCCAATTCCAGTCCAAAAAAATTTGGATATGATACCAGCAGCACTGCCTAAAGATCACGAATTGCACGTCTTGGTTAATGGTTTGCCAACTAGTGACAAAAAGATTTGGCAAAAAATTGTTCGCCTTGATGCTTTGAAAAAGGCCGTCGCTAAACTGAAAAAAATTAATCCATTGTACAAAGACATTGATATTACTCTTATCAATGAGGATTACATTTATGGCACCGAAGAGATTAACGGAACTATTGAAGACGAAAATTCATTAACTCCCGATGAATTATTGGCGAAAACGGATCCTCTGGCGCTGTTAAACAACCGCGACGAGGTCAATACAAACGGCTTCACTACAGTTGCAAAAAATCCGCAAGCGGAATCGCACCAAGTCGATATCGATATTATCAATGATGGTGTGATCGAATCAAATCTTTCGCAAGACGACCGTTATAAAATTTTAACTCAACCTGAGGCACTGTTGCGAAAACTCTCAAAAGATGAAGTGAATGAGCTGTACGATCACTATACAATTCACCCGGTGAATGTTCAGCCGTCAAAGGATTTGTTGGCTTCTTTCCAAATGAAGCGTGTCGAAGCGGAGCCCATCAGTAATTGGGACAAAAATCTAGAAAACATTTCATTCGTGCACTTGTTCCCAATGGCTCGCTATGGCAGGCACGACGAAAGACCTTTTGGGAAAATGACGGAAACTGAATACCGACTTTCTCGTCTTTTGAACGCGAATCCAATGTTTAGACGAGATTATGCGTTCATGTTCCATTTATACCAAGAGGCCGAAATGAAATCCATAGACAGTAGTTTGAATTACGTTCTATGCGTGAAAAAACCCATGAACGTATCGGTCAATGATTTCGTGAATCAAGTTGAATCTCGAGATTCGGAGCTCGAGAGTAATTTAGCGACTTTCATGGGCCACATTCGAGGAACCAAGGATTATTGGTTTAAAGTTCTCAAATGTGTTTTGGCCATGATTAGGGAGTATGGCCCCCCTACTTGGCTTTTAACTTTTAATCCGGCCGAATACGATGACATTGAACTTCACGACCACCTACGACGAGTGAATGCTGACGCACCAGGGATCGAATCTATGTCGGTGGCTGAACTATTAAATTTAGATCCTCTTAGCGTCAGTTTACATTTTCCCAACAAAGTGAAATCACTCCTAAACAACTTTGTGCTATGTAAAGAAAATCCGGTTCTTGGACCGATAGCGCATCATTTTGTACGCGTCGAGTACCAATCTCGCGGCTTAGCCCATTATCATGTTGCTTGTTGCGACATTGAACTCTGCTGAATCAGTTACGCGTCATCGTAAAATGAAACGAAGCCAAAAACGCCTGTATGATTTGCCCAGAAATGAGAGCGAAGTTTTTATCAATGACTACAATCCGGCATTACTTTTGGCATTGAAAGCCAATATGGATTTGAAGTTTGTCGCCGATTCCACGGAACAAGTGGCGATATACCTCACGTCTTACGTGACAAAGGGAGATCGGGCTGAAATGGACCAGTGTTTCGCAGAGTTAGCACACGAAAGCTTGTCTAAAAGACTGTTCGCTTATGGACTGAAATCTTTCACAAATAAATCGGTCGGTATTTACAAAGCCTTGGACATGATGTTGGGTCAGAAATTGTTTCAAACGTCTGACAGCACCAAGTTTATTAACACTAACGTGAAGGAAAACCGATCCAAAGTTTTGAAATGTTACAAGGATCTTGCGCGCTTGAGAAAAATTGATCCTGAAAGCGAAGACATTTGCCAAAAAGGTTTTGTGGACGATAAGTATCCCAACAGACCCGATGGCTTGGAAGATTTAAGCTTGCGCGAGTTCGGCCGATTTTACGATTACGTCAAGTACTCGGAGGCAGCGAAAAAATCTGAAAATGTAATCGAGTTGAAAAATAACCTCGGTTTAATGAGAAAGATGATTAAGCCCTACATAATAGAACATTACGTTCACGACCCAATAGAGGAACCAGAAAAGTACTGCCACGCTCTACTAATTCTGTTCAAAGCATGGCGAAACGAAACTGAGTTATTGGGCGAATTTGCAACCTTCGCTGAAGCTTTCAAAAGCTCATTAACGACGCTTAAACCCATGAGAGAATACCATGAGAAATTTTCGGTTTCCGAAGAAGTTAAAAAGAAGCGCAAAGCCTCCGAAAAAGCTAAAGAGACTTCAACTATTTCGGATGCAGAAAGCTATGACGATGAAAATTCCCTTCAAGGGAAAGAAATCGTCGTTGAAACGGAAAATGCGATGCACGATGTCGAAGCCGCTATGGAAATTGATTACGAGGGCATGACACTAGACCAAGTTGTGTTACTCAACACTGATCAAAAAAGGGTGTACGACAAAGTCATGGATCACTTCACCCAAGAGGGAGGGCAAAATGAAAATTTTTGCCATTTTGTGTCTGGTCCGGGTGGCACTGGAAAGTCCTTTCTTATTGCCACTATCGAAAACGTCGTTAGACGCCACTTTAAAAATGCTGGCATGACACTAGACCAAGTTGCGTTACTCAACACTGATCAAAAAAGGGTGTACGACAAAGTCATGGATCACTTCACCCAAGAGGGAGGGCAAAATGAAAATTTTTGCCATTTTGTGTCTGGTCCGGGTGGCACTGGAAAGTCCTTTCTTATTGCCACTATCGACAACGCCGTTAGACGCCACTTTAAAAATGCCGGTAGCGGCGCGATCGCCGCTCCCACGGGCTTGGCTGCTCTAAATGTCAACGGCGTAACGTTGCATGGATTACTTATGTTGCCATTAGAACATGGGCGTACCGCGGGATACCATTCCCTCAATTCTGAAAATATTTCCATTATGAAACAAACTCTGGGAAATTTGAAACTCTTGATAGTCGATGAGATCTCTATGGTGTCTTCGGTCTTACTAACTTACGTTCATTTGAGGTTAAATGTATTTTGGGAAATGAACAAGCCTTTCGGCGGTGTCGTTTGCATTCTCGTTTTTGGAGATTTCTTCCAATTGCCGCCTGTACAGGGTATATCCCGCGTTTTTAAAAGTCACTTCCCAAGAAGCGAGACTAAGATTTAATAGCATTGGAGGAACTGATCTTTGGAAGTATTTCCAATACGATGAACTAACGCAAAACGTACGACAAGCCGACGACCGAGTTTATGGCGACCTACTTAACCGAATTAGAATCGGAACTGTTACGAAAGATGACGTTTCAACCTTAGAAAGTAGACTAGTTCCGGGAGGGAGCAAAATTGAGGTCTATAAATCTTTACGTTAAGCTGGTTAAAGAAGGATTTCATCCAATCGGTTTGATGCCGAAATTGGCCATGTGCGATAAATTTAACATAAAAATGCTCGAAGAAAGCCGACAGAAAGTTAAAGGCGTTGAATGCGAAGACAAACTCGTTGATTACGACAAAAAATTACCAAAAACATTGTCAGGAGACTCAAAATGTTGGAAAATGAGCCGTCTAAAACCGGAGGTCTTGAGAGCAAGCTGTATCTCTGCGTTGGATCTCGAGTAATGGTTAGGAGAAACATCAATTTCGAAGAAGGTGTTATTAACGGCACTATGGCCGTTATAACGGGATTCCAAAAGAACGAGCGTGGGAACATCATTGGTATCCGGATCAGAGTAGATCGGGAACAAAACGACGAGAACAATAAGCCCGACTTTGTAGTCGAGAAAATGAGCGTCAAGTTCTTGCTAATGACCAATTTATACGTGAAACGAACGCAATTCCCCTTAATCTTGGCATACGCCATTACTATACACAAAAGTCAGGGAATGAGTTTAAAATGCGCAATTATGGATTTGGGATCAAGTTTATTTGGAACCGGCATGGCATACGTTGCTTTATCGCGAGTAACTTCCTTGGCCGGTCTCCATCTCTTGCAATTAGACCCCAATATGGCAGATGGACGAGCCATTGCGGAGTATAACAGGCTGCGTCAAAAACACAGACCTGATCTACCGCTTATAGAAATAGTGGGATCGGAAGCAAAGAGAGGTACAAAAAGGCCGACGTCGAAGAGTATTTTAGAAGGTGAAGGAGAGCGACCTGATGAAACGGCAAAAGAAAGACCAAATAAAAAGATCAGACTATGTCTTCAAAGTAAGGACATTTTTCCCTTGAAAGGATTTGAAAATAGAGATGGAGTAACGTGCTACGTAAATAGCGTTTTGCAATTGCTCTTACTGATTCCGGAATTAAGAAACATAGTTAAAGGGCATAAAGGATCATTGAGCGATAAGCCTATTTTGACTTGCCTTCGTTACACTATTGAGCATGTTGAAAATTCAAGTTCGAGTTCCGGCAACGATGGTTTCAATTTGCGAACGGCTGTTGGTCTGCCTTTTACCCACAAACAACAACAAGATGCTAGTGAATTCTTATGGGTTCTCTTGCCAAAACTATGCGAAGAAATGGAAACTTGTGACTCTAACGCTCTTCTGGAACTATTATGGTCAAAGTCGCAAAACTTTACCAAATGCCCGAGTTGTCACCTTGAAAAACGTTCTGGAAACATTATCCAAAGCTGCATCTTCACTCTTCCTTTGCCAAACATCGCTTAAATTGATTGGAAACTATTAATCGAATGAATGAGACCAACAATGATGGCATTCGGAACTTGTAAACACAGAGAAATTAATGAACGTGATGTATTGATTTCTGCCAATAAGTACGTATTTCTGTTGTTTTCCAAGAGATACTGTAGTAAATGGTCACCCTATTAAGATTTTAACCAAAATATTGGGATTCGAAATTCAGAAAGTGGTTTTAAACCAAAGCGTTTACAAAACTAGGGGCGTCATCATTCACAAAGGTACATCTTTAAACCAAGGTCACTATCTGAATTTTATTCGAAAAGATAACAGCTGGTACGAGGTTAGTGATACAACAATCACCAAGCTTGACAGATTCGTCAGTAACTTGACTGATGTCTTAATCATCCTTCTGGATAAAGTCTCTCCTTTTAAAAGAGAAGCCAGCCAAACTAGCGTTGTTAAGGGTGATCACTAAAAAATAGTAAATTAAGGAAACATAGGAAATTTACCCTTGAAATAAACGGAGATATTGGTGTAAAACGTAAACGGCAACATTGAAAAACACTAGGAAGAAATTGAGGGTAAAAAAATAGGAAGAAATTGAGGGTAAAAAAATAGGAAGAAATTGTAGGGGGAAAAATAGGAGGAAATTGTAGGGGAAAACTAGGAGGAAATTATAATGGAAAAAAACTAGGAAGAAATTGTATGGGAAAAAACTAGGAAGAAATTAATGAAAAATAAGCGAAAAGTACAGAAATAAATTATTAATCAAAATCTCATTTCAAATGAAAAGTAGAAACTTCATTATAATTTCATGGTTTGAGAGTTTTACAAAACTAATCAAAATCAAATGATATAACTTTACGATTAAGAGTTAAATTCCAGCGATTTTGAAGTTCTTCCAATTCATAGGAAATATTTATAGTTATTTAGAAATTATCCACAAACCCCCAAGAAAGTAATTCCTTGGCGTCTATTGCTATATATTCCCTGCAAACGAAGAACTCTCTCATTTTTAAATTTCACAAAATCACCAACGGCAATTAAATCTAACAACATTCCATTCTATAATGCTGCCAAACAAAACAAGAGGATCTAGCTCAAAATTAAGCCACATCACTTGCGATCTCTCATTCCATCAATTTTGTTCTATCTGAAATATCCTCTAGTATTCCGGTGAAAAAAGGGTGGGGGCCGGTGTATTTTTCCTTTGCCTGTGATGCAACGTGGATCACACGTGTTCACGGCCATACTTCCTCATATCCGTTAAAAAGAAAATCTTCGAAGCAAGCGCCTATCCCTTTAACCGCTTCTCCTTTTTCGCTCTCTTAAAGCTTTTTGGACGTTTTAAAATATATAGACATCATCTTCTAGCTCTTCTACTCATGATGCATTTCCTCAAAAATTTTCAATGATAAATATATAGAGAGTATAAACCAAATAAACATTTATATTCTACGTTTCAAAAACTGTCATTTTTTAACTTACTTCATAAATAAGTACAACATAATATGCTTATCGGAATCTATGTTATTAGATATAAGTTAAATGTAATTAACGATACTCAAGTACTTCCTCAAAAATTCTCAATGATAAATGTATAAAGTGTATAAAACAAATAAACATTTATATTCTACGTTTCAAATACTGCCATTTTTTAACTTACTTCATAAATAAGTACAACATAATATGCTTATCAGAATCTATGTTATTAGATATAAGTTAAATGTAATTAACGATACTCAAGTACTAACTTAAGCTATTAGAAATGTATCAACCCCTAGTGTATGGCGGTAGAAAAAACATAAAATTATTCAAATTTTAATTACATTAAGACTGAAGGGACAGATATTATAAAAATACGGCTTGGTTTGGACCAAGGCCGAAAAAAACAAACGATATGTGTGAGGTTTATCATTTGACTGAAGTTCAGATATTGCGATTTTTTTAAATTATTTTTATTCCTTTAATCCTTAAGCTGACCGAACACGTATCAATTTTTGCTAAAATTGACGGTTTTTCGTTGATATCAACTAATTTGAGGATCAATATTGATGGTTGACCGCAGTAGACTCAAGTCTACTGCGGTCGACATCAACTTCGATTGATGAGACAACTAGCCAATTAGAAAACGTCTAATCACGTGCCTAGATGCACTTTTTATATTTTAGCATAATAACACAGGTAAAATAAAGAAGATAAAACCAAGTATGGGTGGAAGGAGCACGAGAAAATACTTGTAGAATTTTATAGAGGTAAGCACCTAAGTTCACAAATATTGTGTAGATACGAAATATAGCACGTGTTGGATGCCAGCAAGCCCTGGCTATTACATAGTAACATAAATAGGACTGCTCTATTGTTTTTGTTTGCCTTGCGTTAGATCTTGGACTCTATAAAATATTATAAGCTATCCTTTTTCAACACATATGCGTGTAATTAATATCACATTAATATTTAGATTACAGGCCACTTCGGGATCGAAAGTCTGAAGGTCATTTTAATAGAGTTTTAAAACAGACTACTTTAAGAAACTTAGTTCAGTAGGGCTAGATGCCAAGGACCAGCCGTGTACATGCATCGCAACTGTTTTAACTTATCTTTATATTATGAATGACACATAAAGCCTAATATTATCGTATGGTCATCTCAACAAACAGCATCAATATTGACGAGATTGAGGAGTGCGTGTTCGTGCTCTATATCAACGTCAACGGTTTGGTCCCGATTCGCCGCTATTCATTTCGCCGCCGCGCCAATTCGCCTCCAAAAAAAGTCTCAGTTCGCCGCCCATCCATTTCGCCGCCACTTCATTTCGGAGTCGTCGCATTTCGCCGCTTTTTTGTGATTAGACTTTAATTTTTTAAGAAGTAGGGTATAAGAATATCGTGCTTGTTATTTCGCGTCTCAAATGGCTTCTCAAACGCTGCTGGCCCATTGGGCCGAACCCCATTAGACCGAATGTCCCATTGAACCGCATCCCGTTGGACCGAATATAGCCAAATAATTTGTTGGAAAAGGCCCGCTTTTCCTACGCAAGGACCTCAATGAAAATAAAAATATTATGGAAAATCGGTTATCCTAACCTAACCTAACCTAACCTAACCTAACCTGACCTGACCTAACCTAACCTAACCTAACCTAACCTAATACATCCAAATATATTTGAATTAATTAAAGTTCTGAAGGAAGAAGAAGTCAAGGTAGTGGACGATTTGAAACTTCTTCGGAATGGAAGGATTATCCGTAGGCGTGATCCAACTTACAGCCAACTGGACAAGCGTCTTGTCGAGCTCAAGTTAAGATTTGAAAATTCAGATTTAACTTGGATTGAATATCTAAACGCGGCTAGTCATCTTGTAAAACATTAGTATTTTACCTTTGGTTTTACATTTATGTCAAAATGAAGTTTTTTATGAATATGGTATATTAGAAAATCTCATCTTAATAAGTCGGCGAAATGAACTGGCGGCGAAATGAGTCCCGTTTGGCGGCGAAATGAAAAGCGGCGAATCGGAACTTCTTGGCGGCGAAATGAAAAGCGGCGAATCGGGACCGGACCACGTCAACTACCGATGTGATTGACATTGACGAAAATGGTTGATACGTGTTCAGTCAGCTTTAATCAATATTTAATTCAATCAACTGATTTTGCTGTTAATCGATCTATTCCCTCTAAATTAATTTAAAAAATTACATATCTACGCTTTTTCATGAATAATTCCATTTTCCGAAAACATTTTATCATGAAATTAATTATTTTGAAGGGATATCGTGTCGATACTCACTAACTTGTAAGCACCTTGACGGACATAGTTTTAATTAAGGCTGGCTTGACAAATTTTCAAGTTTGCACCAAAAATTTTTAAATCTGTTGTAAGTTGCTGAGAAGACTGATGTTCCAGAAAATATGATAAAGAATTTATTTTGCTCAAACTAATTTATTAACTAATGTTGTCTACTTAAGACGAAGCAACAACCTTGGTACTCTGTGGTTTCTTTTAGTAGGTAGCTCTCCTTTTATGCACTGGAAAAATATGATATCGGTATAAATATAACCAAAGGTAGGGGTAAAGATTACATAAATAGAAATACGTCTCAGTACCAATGGTATGTTATATTCATTTCCTGTGGAAATAATATGGTTCAGTACATCGTACCTTACCAGTTGTGCGAAGTCACACTCAACTCCGACCTCCCCTCTTCCTCTCCCAATATATGAAATATATGATTCCAGTGTATGAGTCATCTGAGCCGTCGCAACACACTCAGCCCATACTACCATTTAGGTCGAAACCTTTTCACATTAGTAAACGGTACATGACTTTCCAGACCTAACCTTAATAACCTAACACTATAAAAATTTTCAATAATTTATTTCCAATTCATGATTACAATAGTTTCGTTTCGTAAGGGCCTAAGTCAACTAGCGACTTTTCGGCCCTAAATACATGTACATAAATGATTATGATTATAGCTTGACACTCACTTACGTCGAAGGACCGATCAGTTAGGCGGTGTACATTTGTGGGGTTTACACCATTTTGGAAATTACATACAGACGAACTAAAACACAAGGGGCGATGCTGCTATTGGGGTCGCGACAAAGAAATGTAGTATTTCGATATTCGAAGTTAAATGTATAAAATCGCGTCAACTATATATGCGTCTACTATTAAATATTTACATTTTTCTTTCGAGTTACATCAAAGTTCGTTTGCTCTTTTTAGACACTTAGTATTATATAATATTTCAAATATTCAATATTGATCTCTCAACACGTACCTCCCTTCAAAATAATTAATTTCATAATAAAATGTTTTCGGAAAATGGAATTATTCTTAAAAAGCGTAGATATGTAATTTTTTAAATTAATTTAGAGGGAATAGACCGATTAACAGCAAAATCAGTTGATTGAATTAAATATTGATTAAGGATTAAAGGAATAAAAATAATTTAAAAAAATCGCAATATCTGAACTTCAGTCAAATGATAAACCTCACACATATCGTTTGTTTTTTTCGGCCTTGGTCCAAACCAAGCCGTTTTTTTAAAATTTCTTCTGGTTTAACGTATGTTTCAACCAAGTGCAAAACGCTGGTAATAGCAACTGCTAATCCAAGTGGTTCGGTTTTGCAGGTGGACTCGCAAATCAAATTACCTTCATGGTCAGTTACGTTTAACAGAAGATCCTTTGCTTTCAGTAGACTGTTACACTTAATTTCTTTGTTGTAGTTATTGATAGGCGCCTTAAGTCCTTTGGCATAGGGATTTCGAGAATTGAGGATGTGAAATGCCCTATTAGTGGAAAGGATTTTTAATCGAACCAACTGTGGGATGTTATTTTAAAATTTCTCATTAAATATCCACGGTGTTGATGAAGTTAACCGTTCCATCACAGTTTTGGAAATCTCGAACTTTCATTTGTTTTAATAGCTTCATGGCCGAGGCGACGGATGCGCTAAGAGTTAGCACAGCAAGCTTAACCTTCATTTTTTTTGCGTGTGGAATCTGATCTGGAAACGGGTTAGTTTATTTGCAAGGCTAAGCCCTTCTTATTGTACTAGCTCAAGTAACACCACCAACGACCAGTAAATATCCTAAAATATTAACATTCACCCCTTTTATCGATTTATTAATTTTCGTCCCAATAAACATTGCATATATCTTTTGTTTTCCCATTAATAAGGACTTTAAAATGCTCCCATAGGTTTCGGGTAAAATTAACCATGTGGCATACATCAAAAACAGTTGCCACACTTTCATTAGAATTAGCTGTGTTTTAAAAGAGTACCATTTAATGTCACTGATGACTTTAATCACCTTTTGTTAGTTACCAGGGTTTGGGAAAATAGCCTTTTTTTCTTTGGTATTCATAATAACCCTTAACCTCTGAGCCATAAAAATATTTGACGAAAGACCGTCGCATACAAGCGCTACACACTTAACACCGGTGGTATACAAATTGTGGATGTCTCCCTAACAAGGTTGTCCAGAGGAAGGTGTTCCGTTTACAAAAAAATACCCTATAGGCACTTTCCAATTGCCATTAATTTCAACAACCACGAAGACTAAAGCGGAGGTTGCAATTTCACTGTTGTCGTCTTTGGCCTCCATGCCATAATCAACGTATCCGTCGAAACAATTTGCATCCCACCTTATCTCCTTGCGAATAGACATTTCATCAATCATTAATGAACCAAGGATTGGTTATTGCGACTTTTCCACTTATTTTTTATGAATTCGAAGCTTTGGGCAGTAAAACCAGGTGCTCCATCAATTTTTGCAGACACCTTTCTTATAGTGTTTGGATGTGGTAAACAAAAAATTGACGAAGATACTATAGACTTTAGGACTAAAAAATGCAACGGTACAGAAAATTCTCGAAGGGTGCTGCCGTAAGATTTATTTGCCATGTTTCTATGCACACTATCTTTTAGTGGTTGAAAAAGCTCTTTTGCTGTTGATAGCATTCGAGATAATATCGGAAGGTGGTTCTTCTGTGCTTGATGCGGCTTGGTCATCAGGTTTGTCTTGATGCAGCAACGCTTTGTAACTTCAATTACATTTTCTGCAGCTCCCTGCACGACAGTCCGTACCTTGATGGCCCTGTCGTAAACAATTGAAGCAGACTGAAGCTTTCTTGATTATTGTCCAACGTTAGGAGATTAGGCTCTTAAGTAACGTGGAACATTTGTATATGGAATGAGCTTCCTTGCATATCAAGCAAAGCTGACGCGTTGTTTCATGATGAGTTACTGTTGTAGGCCTTGCTTTTACAGCGGACCTTGCTTTGGTAGAAGACTTTGTCTGTTGTACTGCATGTTGGTCAAGAAAGTGCATGAAATCATCAAAAGTGGGTTTCACATTGCCTGGCGACGAGAAGCTATAGATCAAGCATTTGATTCATGATCTGCAATAATATTGAGTCCCAATATTTAACCAGCTCTTTGGTATCACAAGTAACTGAAATTCTTAACAAAATCTATGTTCAAGAATTTAACCTGTATTTTATTTCAAAGTATTAAACCATTTACAAACAAAGTTTGTAAAGAAGTGAAAATATTAACCCTTTTCTCAAGAGAATTCTTGGTGACAGAGAAAGTAATACCTAGGAGTCTATAGATAGTATCACAACAAATTGGAAAGGACACCTAGGAGTGCTATTAACTAAAGACTCATGTGTGATAGGTGGGTACAAAACATTTCAAAGTATACAAATACTAAATTCATACAAAGGAACGATTCTTGGCTTTGGGGGATTGATAAATAGTGGATTTCTCAAGGCCTTAGATCTCGGGGTTTTAGTAACGTTGTCCCGATGTATATATAATTATTTATCTTCAAGTAGTGATGGCCGATATCATTATCGAAGTTTCACTGGTACGGAAACCAATTTTCACAATGAAACCGATATCAACCGATGATTAAACCAACGACGCCGATATTAATAATTTTTACCCTCATCGTTTGATGTCCATCTAACGGTGGGGGTAATAGTTTGGCTTGGTCTGAAGGAGTAGCATCGTTCGTCGTTTTAATGGGAGAGTGTAAAGAGGGATTTTTTTTATTTTCAAAAGGTGGGGATTATGATTTGTCTATAACAGTGCATTGCGAATGTACATACTATGAACATATTAATAAACTCATTTAGAGCCAAAAGGGATAAATTGAGTTTAGGTTATTTTTTCATTCATTGTTCATTTTAAAGGAGAAAGGCTTATGATTTATCTATAACAGTACAATGCGGATGCATTGTGTAAATATTAACGAACACGGTAATATTTGCATGTCTTTTATGAACACATACATTTGTCATATTGTCTTACCTAGAATGAGAAATTTCATTCTCTCTTTGAAATAACTCTTACTTTAAGAATCCGAACAACTTTCTATACAATAAAAGTTTGGAATTTACACAAAGAAGGAACTCAAGCTAGGTGTTTTACCGACTTCTTTCTCTTTGAAACGCTTCTGGGCCTCAGTCCATGTTATAAATTTGTAAGATGCGATAAGTGTGTATCAGCATAAGTCTATGTTGTAAATTCATCGAGGGGATAATCACTAAAACTATCTGTTCTTCTATTCCCCGGGATATTACAATTATAGCATAAATAAATTTATACGAGTAACAATTTTATCACTGTTTACAGCAGGGCATCGAGGGGATATTCACTCTGGTTTTGTGTACGGTAAATCATTTAAGCATTGTAAGAGACAAGGCTACTCATTAGGGTAGCGCTTTGAGGGGAAATTCACTCTTTGGGGTAACGCATCGAGGGGCTATTCACTGAAATTTTCTGTACGCCTGTTCAGTATGGTGCGATGTGGCTACTATTACGAGCCCAGTCCTTGGGTCGTCTTCTTAGTTTCTTAAATTGATTTTCCGAAAACTATCTGAAAGGTCCAACATGGCTTTGTACACTAGTGCTCTGAAGTAAGATGCTTCTTGGCTAGGGCTCGGGGATCGTTTAACTATTATTCAAATAAATTAAAATACCAAAATTTGTAAAACGAAGATTATAAAAAAGTATTTCGTCTCGATTTATTTTGGAAAAAGGTAGAGTGATGCAATTATTAATCGTAAGTATTTTTTCCGAAAAACAAAAATTTTCAACATAATCAAAAGAATTTTACTCAAAAAAGTTTTTTTGCGATACTTTTCATACGATTTCCAATAAAAAATTGTGATTTATACGTTTCTTGATCCAAATGTGGTTTTGGTTTCTTTTATCGATTAGTGTTTGGACGAGTAACCGCCACTATTATTTTTACGATAAACTTTGATATTTTTTAAATTTTTATAGCTCTATATTAACGAAAAAACGCAAAGTTTAAATCTTTGACAAATAATTGTATTTAAAATCCTGATAATGGTATGAACTATTAATAAAAACATTGGTAATTGTCAATGTTATCAGAAGTATATAATACTTTTCTTCGAGAGAAGAGTACCACAAAGCGTGGTAACATGAGAACATTAAAAACAAGGTTACTAAACTGAATCACATACGCGATCAATAGTACACTAATCATTACTCTATTAGCACTTGATTGTTTCCCAAGGCGTGCACCACTGTTAAAAAATGTTGTCCAAAACTGGATGTAAATGGATCCAAACGGCTGACTGAGACAGCACAGTTTTTCATCTATTTTTGGATAACGTTACTAGTGTCCAAAAAGGGAGGGTCAAATGATAAGTCGCATTTGGAGTCTCATCCAAAATTGGATCCTAAATCATTCATTAAGGGATCAATTATCACCCAGAAATGGTCAGGATATTATCCACACATCAATCAAGCCCACATTGGACAAATTTATAACCAATCTAAGACTAAAATCAAACCCTCATTGGACAAATTTCTAACCTATATCGGTCTAATACCAAGCCCATATTGAACTAATATCTAACGGATATTGCACTAAAATCAAAGCCCGTATTGGACAAATTTCCAACCGATATTGGACTAATATCGAGCCCATATTGGTGTAATATCAAACCGTCGTTGGACATTATTGGACTCATATGAAGCCTAGTCATCATTGTTTTGGGAACGTTCTATTCTCAACGTCCCCATCTCTCTGAGTGTTTGTCTGCTTGTTGTTAGACCCCAGAAGATCGCGTTCGCAGTTTCCTAATCTGAATAAAAGGGTTCTCAATTCCGGATCGTATTCACAGTTAACGGATATCTGAAAAACTGTACTGACCACTATTATATTAACTGTCATCACCAATCTAACTACACCATTTTAAGGTCTTCAGACACTCGTGAAAGTGGCAAACTCTTGGAAAAACGTCCCTTAAAACAATACAACTAGAAGTATGATAAGTAACTTCAGATAAAAATAATTAATATCATATAATTTTATAAATTATTTGAGAAAAACCTCTCTTAACCGAAAAATCTGTAGTCAAGGTTTTAAAGGACGAGTAAAGAAGATTGGGTATGAAGTCGATAGAATGGATACATTTAATAGTTTGTATAAAGCTTAGTTCCCACTTGACCGAAAACACGACGAAAACACTGCGGTAAAGCCTCTTCCGCAGAACTAGGTCGGACAGAATTGGTGTTCTATTTTTGACGCAAAGTCCGACGTAAAATTGTTTTCATAACCGTCCAAAATTCGTTTCGAAATGAAGCTTCTGTTGGCGTTATATTAGGGGATTTTTTATCGCCACTTTGAGGTTTTTTCAACTCGCCAGTCGCTATTGCCACATTTGCATGTTATGAACTTTTGAGTCTAAATTCTCTAATCGGATTTGATCGCGAGTCGCTATTGCCATGTTTGTATGTAATAAACATTCGATTTGAATCTCTGACCTTCATTTGGTTGAAGTAAGCTCCCAAGGGAAAATCAAAGGACAAGGCTCAAGTTCGTCTGGCTCCGAGTCCCAATTCCAACTCGTGCCACGTGACTATCGGTCGACCGCCCTTTTTGGTCTGAATTCTGTCGTATGTGAGAACCGAACTAAAATCTTGCCGTCGAAGGGCTGCGTAAAACTCAATTTCTTGACGAAGCGCTAAAGTTTTCGGTCGTCATTTTCGGTCAAGTTGGGACCAAGCTTAAAGCAAAAAACTTGACACTTTATTACACTGTACCATGACACTCTTTCCATAGTTAATATAGGATGAGTATTGATATCGTTAGTTTTTAAAAGCCGGATTAAAGAAGTCGTTTTGAAGTAAATGGAGAAGTCGTTTTAAAGTAAATGGAGAAGTCGTTTTAAAGTAAATGGAGAAGTCGTTTTAAAGTAAATGGAGAAGTCGTTTTAAAGTAAATGGAGAAGTCGTTTTAAAGTAAATGGAGAAGTCGTTTTGAAGTAAATGATCAAAAGATGTTTTAAGTGTGACTCTCGGAAGTATAGTATACTGTATATACGAGTGGATTTTTACTTCTAGTGAGAGACAGGCTTTGTACCTAACGTGTCTGTCTTTTGTTTCAACTTCTGCAATCTATATCTATATAAATCAAAGTTCTGACTGACTGACTGACTGACAGACTGACTGATAATCAACGCCCAGCCCAAACCGCTTGCCCTAGAAGGCTGAAAATTTGCAGCAACGTTACTCAGTAGACGCGTACTAAGAAAGATTTTTCCAATCCGCCGCCATCTTAAAAAATGGCGCCCAGAAATGTAAAAACTCTTCTCTATGCAACAAAGTTCGCGCGTTTCAACCGATTTCACAGATATTTAGTACACGGGTTTCCTTTAACCTATAGACGGACTTAATGGTCTTTAGGGTTCGATTTGTTGCCATCTTTTTAAATGGCGGCCAAAAACTAAAAAACCCTTCTTTATGGAATAATGTCCGCGTGAAAAGTAATAAAAATGTCCCGACGGACTGACGGGCAAAACCGAGTGCCTTCACTCCTAGGGTGCACAAAAATATTAGTCATCAGTAAAATCTACCCATTCTTTGTATCATTTTGATGGAAGTTCTTATTACACGCGAGCGACGCCGCGGGTAACAGCTAGTTATCAATAAAGAGAAATGAATGCCTGTCTAGGGAAATAGGTGTGCTGGTGATCCTCAAATATTATTTCACTTCCCCTTTTTACCTCTACCCTTTTATAATACACTAACCCCTCTTTGTTCGAGTCTAGGGCATTTATGTTAATATAATATGGATGGGTTTCGCACGAAGAATCGAAGGCATGCATTTTCGAATTAAAGCTAGCATTCCGCGTAATAAAAACTGTACAAGACTGTCACCATCTAGAAGAAAAAATAAAATTAATTACAAAATGGGGCAAAGAAAATGAAATGCCTCTTAATGCGTTAAAAACTTATGTGACTTCTTTTTCGAGAAAGACAAACACAATAACCCACCAATACAAAATCGACAATATCGCTGTAGAGAGAACAAATCTCATAAAAGACTTGGGTTGTCTACTAGACAGCAAGTTATATTTTAACGACCATATCTCAGTGACTGTTTCAACCAGCTTGAGAACTTTATATGGAATTCTGAGGATAGCCAGGAATTTAAAAAGTGCATCCGTTTTTCTAAAGCTATTTATGGCAGTAGTCCGACCAAAAGCTGGAATATTGTTCCCTTATACGGGGTTGATGCGCGAACACAGGAATTAATAGGATGGAAAGGGTACAACGGAAGTTTATTGAGCTTTTAAAGAAAAACTTTCTCAAAAACGAGAAATATAGTTATTACGAGCTATTAAAGAAAAACCACTTACTTTCAATTGAAAATAGAGTAAAATATACAGTAATTATGTTCGTATACAGTATCTTACATAATAAAGCGGATTGCTTGGAATTTACTCCGTTGCTAAATTTCCGCGTTAACTCTAAAAACACAAGAAACCCATCCTTATTTCATCTTTGCGACAAACCAAGACTTAACAGTATACAGAGAGCCCAGGACACAAGTAACACTATATGTGACCAAATAAATATTCTTACCGGAAGCAAAATTAAGTTTAAAAACGAACTTAAAGCTATTTTACTAAGCACCCAGCATTAACTTTTAGAGTTATTAAGTAAACCAATTGTTTTTTACCTTAGAATTTTCTTGTCTATGACAATAATATATTTTTATTTATTTATTTAAACCATTTTTACATATTTATTTAGACTATTTTTATTTATTTATTGATTTATACTAGTAGGTTAACGGTAATATTTAGTATAGGGCGCTGTCGGTTAGCTGTGGCATAGGGGCTAGCCCACACCCCTCTATGCATTGAAAAGGCGTTAGATAAGTGGCAATAAGTCGCAAGATGACTTGGTCCAATTAGCTAGCTGAACTTTTTTTTTATATTTTATATAAAAACCAATTGTTGACAAAATTTAATTTTAACTCTGTGCATCTGTAAAACGTGCGAAAGCATGTTGTTGCATAGAGTTAATAAAATTTGAATTGAATTGAATTTTTAATTATTCCCTTCTGATATTACACATTAATTGTTGCTTTTATCGCCATTTCGACGAGACGGTAAGCAAAAGCAGTTTTCAAGCCCGGTAATCAAAGATGTTAAGTTCTTACACACTGCAACGGAATGCCCCAGGGAAAATTAAATTGGCCGGTCGTGAAAAAAGGGGATTCCGATACAGGACGTTAGGTAGCCCTGATTTAAAAGGGGGACCTTGTGACAACGTTAAGTCTTAAAATACGGGGTTCTAAGATAGACCTAATTAAATAGCTTCCTCCCGTTGGAATTTAATAAAAGAAATTATTCATACCTTCGGCTCATGTTGAGAATCAAAAACGAATTTAATAACTTTTAAATTTACAAAAAACTTCGCGAGAGTTTCCCGAGGGACGACTGCGCGAAACAAAAACTATCGCGGGACGTGGGAAGTAGGGCTTCTACCCGAGGACGGCTCCGGCGGCTTGAAGTGACGAAGAAGCGAGAGAGAGAGAACCGTGGGTCTTACACGGGCTTATATTCAAAAATCATAAAGGGGGGGGGGGAGGGGGAGAAATGTAGAAAAAGAAGGAGGTGACGTAGACGACAAAGGAGCGGACATATTCCGGAGAATATGTCTGTCCCTATGTCGTCTGCAACGGGTTATGGACGAAACCGTAATCATCGAGTTCGTAAAGGTTTTCTTGGGGGATAGGTATTTGTCCATGGTCCGAGAAATTGGTTTCTAACTGGGAGACGGTGGGTCGATGAACGATGGGGGGAACCGGGATAATGGCGGCGGCTTCGGGTTCGGCTGGTTCTTCGGTTTGAATATTTCTCCTGGCGACTATCGGTTCGATTTGTTCTTCCTCTTCAACGTTTTCCCCGGCGACGGTGGGATTAGCAGGGGGCTCCGAAGGGATTTCCTCTTGGTTGTCAACTGTGGCGGCAGGGAGCTCTAGGGGGTTTCTTCCTTCATCGGTGGCGAGGGTGGTCGGACGTTCTACGACTGTTCCAGCGGCGATGGTTTGGAGTTCCCGAGGGAGGTTTCCCGTTGCGTTGGCTTCGATTGAGTTTGCTATTCTGATTTCAATGGGGATTTCATCCATCTCTTCTTCCTCTGGAATTTCCGCTCCGGCGGCTCCTGCTTCCATGTCCGGTCTCTCTTCGGGGTCCGGGTGAAGTAATATTACGTCCTGAGGGTGAGGTCGGGGATTTCCAGTGGCGTTGTTGTTCGAATTTTCTTGGTGAAAAACCATGGCGGCTGGTAGCGACCCGATTTCGAAGTCTCTCACTAGGGGGTCCAATAGGAAGTCTTCTGGCGCTACGGTGTTGATTTTTTGTCTGGTCATCCTGGGTCCCGTGGTCCAGTACAACGGTTTTTTCGGGCTAGCTCTAAAAATTATACTATAATTAGAAAATGAGAACAGAAACAATAAATAAGAATAAATTCCCAAGAGAAGAAGTTAATTTATGTGTCAGGATTCGCTATATTAGACGGCCGTTAGTACGGTACGTCGTGGGTGAGCCAACCGGACTCTTTCCCAAGGAGGTTTTGCTATGGGTACTCGTTTGAAGTTGAAGTCTTCTGGCACTAAATCGATGATTCCTTTTTCTTGTAAATATTGGGATATCTCGTTTCGCGAGCGTAGCACGCGGCTCTTTGGTCCAGGGGGATAGTAGTATATCTACCTTGCCAGGCTGGACAGTGTGGCGGTAGCATAACTCGCGAACCCAGCCCTTCTTGAATGGTTTCTCGTAATTGGTCGGAAAATGTTCCTGAGTAGAAGATGATATAGGAGGGTTAACTTCTCCGCTACTTTGGGATTCAGATATTTCATGGACGGGAACTAAACGTTCAGGGGTCAAGGAGATAAGTGGTTCAGGACTTGTTTCTCGATGCTGTGGTTCCCCTTCTGGACTCGTCGACAGTGAATGGACTTTTGGAGCCTTTTTCTTTGGTCTGGCCGAAGAACTTCCTGTTGTCGGAACTCTGGCTCGCTTCCTCCTTTTTTCTCTATCGGCGACTCGGTCTAATTCTTCTGAAGATGAAATTAATTGATCTCGAAGTTGAGCTTGTGGACGTCTTTCTCTTCTTTGGATGGGTGGTCTAGGAGTAATTAAGAGTTCTTTAGTAGTGGTACTACTTGATAACTTTCTTAATTGTTTCTTCTTTCGTCCTATGGAAGAAGATGTGGTCGTTGGGTGACTTCTTTTTCGGAGATCGGGGATCTCGGGTTCGTCACTGGTGAGGCTGCTACTTAATGATTTTCTAACCGGTCGTCTTTTAGGTCCAGGAGCGGCGAAAGTGGTAGTGGGATGACCTCGTTTTTCCTGTTCCGGTTCGGACATTCTATCGTCATCCGTAGATGTGCTTAGTTTTCGCCGCGTCTTTCTTCTAGGTCTGATTCCCTCTGTTGTCGTTGTTCAAGGGTGATCTCTTTTTGGTCTTTCGACTGTGGGAGTTGGGGGGGATTTACTCGAATTGTCGCTGGAGTAGTTAGAGGTCCTTGAGGCAGTGGCTCGGTTGCTGGATGCGTCTCTCCTTGATTGACAATGGGTTCCTGTGACTCCAATTCCGGTTGGATTTCTTCCGGTTGACATATTTCTGGTTCTTGAGTTTTCTTTTTCGGTACTCTGTCAACAAATCGGAATGGGCCGATCATTTCTTCTACTTCCTCGAAGGAAGGTTGAGGTCTTTCTTCTGGCGGAGGTCTTCCTTATGGTACATTTTGAGGTGGTGTCCTTTCTGGAGTTTGAACTCTTGGTCTCGGGGGAGAGGTGACTTCTTTTGGTCGAGTAGGTACGTCTTCCTGGACAGTTTCCTCAGGGATGGCTTCTACTGGTTCGATTATTTCCTCTCTCGGAGTTTCTGAGTCTTCATTCTCCTCCAGTGGTACTTCTGACGTTTGATAGAGCTTGAGTTGAGATATGTTGATGGGACCTGTTTTCTGTCCTGTGATCATGTCTTCAAGGATGTAAACAAGAGGACTTCTTTTCTCTACAATCTTGAAAGGTCCAGTCCATTTTGGACAAAGTTTTCCCATTCGACCAAGATTGGCGTTTGATAGGGGATTAGTTAACTTCCATACTATCGTTCCAACGTCAAATTCGAGATCTTCTCTTCTCAAATCGTTTTTTTTTCTGTTTGGCTTGAGCCAATTCCGAGAAGTCCTTTGTCAGTTTCCATTGGTCCTTCAGGATCTTCAATGTCTCGGATCTGTCTTCAAATTCTTCCAATGGCATACCGATGTCAATGTCCCATGGGAGTCTTGGTTCTCTTCCCATATTGAGGTAAAATGGAGATCTCCTTGTTGTCTCATGTGGAGCCGAATTTATCGCAAAGGCGAGAGCGTTCAAAGTTTCGTCCCATGTTCGGTGATTGTTCTCCACATAGATTGAAATGGTTTCTCCTAGGACGCGATTGACTCTCTCCGTGATGTTCGATTGTGGATGGTATGGAGAAGTGTGGATTGGTCCTATGTTGAATAGCTTGCATGTGTTACGCCATAGAGAAGAAACGAACTGAGTTCCTCTATCGCTTAGGATTTGTTTTGGTGCTCCCCAGCGGCAAACAAAGTTCTTTAAGGCTAGAGCGCAAGCATCTGCTGTTATTCTTTTCAGAGGTATTAACTCGACGAATTTGGTCATGTAGTCTGTGAATACGAGTAGAAATTTATATCCTCTTCTGCTGACGAGGAATGGTCCCATAATGTCTACTCCTATCTTGTCGAATGGTCCAGTCGGAACTGTTGATATCATGAGTCCGGGAATTTTCCTATTGCTTATCTTGTATTGCTGGCAGAGGACGCATTCTCTGACGTATTGCCTGACGTCCTTTTCCAGATCTGGCCACCAATATCTATGTCCGACTTTTTCTTTTGTCTTGTAATTTCCTCGGTGTGCGGAAAGAGGATGGTCGTGAAGAAGTCTCATAGTTTCCCTTCTGAGAGATTTTGGTAGATAGATTCTTCCTGGACGGGTTCCAGACGCTTTTCTGTATATTAAGTTTTTGATCATCTCGAACTCTGGGTGTTCCGGTGGATTTTCTTGTCGTAATAGTTCAATTATTTCGCGAATAATGGGATCTTCTCATTGGGCTGTAATGATGTCATCGCGGTCGAAAATGTGAAAGTTCGCGTGCGGATATGAAGGAAGAACATATGCATGGTGAGAATGATCCGATGGGACATTCGAGTCTTCGGATGATGCTTCTTGATTTTCTTCTACCACGGTGGAGGCGACAGACATGGCAAACAGTCCAAGAGGGGCTCTTGAAAGGGCGTCTGCGACAGTATTTTCGACTCCTTTCTTGTGTTGGACTTTGAAGTCGAAGGTTTGGAGATACATCGCCCATCTGATGAGTTTTGAATTTGGCTCCTTGAGTCCAAATAGCCATTGTAGCGCCTTATGGTCCGTTACGACGGTGAAAGGTCTGCTTTCCAGGTACGGGCGGAAATGTCCGATGGCCCAGTATATCGCGAGACATTCCTTCTCGGATGTGCTGTAATTTGCTTCGGCATTCCTTAGATTTCTGCTGGCGTAAGCGATCGGGACTTCAATTCCGCCTTGAATTTGAGATAGCATTGCTCCCAGGCCGGCATCTGAGGCGTCCGTAGTTAGGATGCTTGGTGCATCTGGTTTGTATGCTACAAGAGGTGGAGAACTGCAGATAGCGTTCTTGATTTTCTGGAATGCTTACTCTTGTGCTGAACCCCATTCGAATTTGATTCCTTTCTTTTTCAACTGGTTTATGGGTGTGGCTATCTTCGAGTAGTGTGGTATGAATCTGTGGTGCCATCCAGCCATTCCGAGGAATCGTTGAAGTTGTTTCAGCGTCTTCGGCAGGGGAAAGTTCCTGATGGCTTCCACTTTGGACGGATCTATGTAGATTCCTGTTTCGTTTATGACGTGTCCCAGGACTACTGCTTCTGACTGGGCAAATCGGCATTTCGTCAGTTGAAGTGTGAGACCGGCGTTCTTCAATTTGGTCATGACGTATTCCAGTGCGGTTTTCTGCTCCTTCCAAGTTTCGGATGCGATCAAGATGTCATCCAGGTATACGACGATAGAGAAATTTTCTCCATCCCGGAAGACTTCATCCATCAGACGCTGGAAGGTACTTGGCGCATTGCAAAGTCCAAAAGGGAGAACGTTGAATTCGTATTTCCCAGCGTGAGTGATGAAGGCGGTCATTGGTGAGCTTCCTTTTTCCATTTCGACTTGCCAGTAGCCTGACTTCAGGTCCAACGCTGTGATATATTTGGGTTTCCCCAACTTACTTAAGGTATCGTCGATACGAGGAATAGGGTAAGGATCCTTTGCGGTGATTGCGTTCAGTTCCCGGACGTCGATGCAGAAGCGGTACTTCTTTTTTCCTGTTCCGGATCCGTCGTCTTGTTCAAGGATCACGACTGGTGAAGCCCATGGCGAAGTTGATGGTTTTATGATGCCATCCTTTATCATGTCGTAGATATTTTGTTCGACGATTTTCTTCTTTTCGTCGCTAACCCGGTAGGCTCTTTTATGTATAGGCTTAGCGTTACCTGTGTGTATTTCATGGACGACCAGACTGGTCCGTCCTAATAGTTCAGGGAATCTGAGAAGGAGTTCCTTCAACTCTCTCTTCTGCTTGTACGAGAGGGAGGTTGAATCAACTGCTTCGTTGACTTTATTGACCATTTGAGGTGACGGGGGCAATTTGTCCTCCGACACCTCTAATAGTTTAAGTGTTAGTCCATTTATTGAGCATGTTAGAGTTCCAAAATCGATAATGGTATTCCAATCTTCTAGGAAATCTTGGCCTAATATTGCGTCACATAGCAGTGAAGGGACAATATGAAACTCTTGACTAAAATTCCTAATGATGTCTTGTTCGAATTTTATTTCAAAGTCTGATATTGTTGATCCTTTAGTAAAAGAGTACTGTCCGTTCCCCATGACTATGCATTCTGATCTTTCTGACTTAGGCTCTAGTCTATTTTCTCCCCTAAATCTTTGTATGGCCCTCCATTGGTCTAGGCTTATCATGGATACTTCAGCACCATTATCGATTCTTGTATGTAGGATTGTGTGTTCAAATTTTATTTTTATTAAATGAGGGTTCCTCTTTGGGAGTCCTCTTCTTTGAATTGTGGCCAAGTGAAGTGGTGTGGTCACAATTCGGTCGTCTTCTTGAGGGTCTATTGAGTCGCGGGAGGGAAACGTCCTCTGGGATTCCGCCCCCGGGTTGGCGTTTCCCGGAAACTGACCTCGATTTCTTTCCATTCTGGCGGACGGGCACTCGTTTGCGTAGTGACCCAAACCACCACAGTTGAAACATGTGACCGGTCGGGCATCCTGGTTGTCTACCGGAGGAATTCGCCCTTCTTGTGTTTGGTTTTGTTGACGTCTTGGAATTGGTGGAAGGGCTAGCTGCCGAGGTTCTCGTTCCCTGGGTTCACTAGTTTGATTTCGTGATTCGAAGACTCGAGTCCGGCGAGGATATACGTCTCGTTGTAGATTTTGTCGTCCTAGTAGATTACTTGACTCAAGGTGGGATTGCCTTGTTTGGGGATTGGGTCTCGGGAAAGGAGTTCTATAGTTTGGAGCAGGGTAGCTTTGAGGAACATAGTGGAAGGGAAAGGATTTTGGGATCCTTCCGGAAGAGGGAGGGTTGTGTTCCCATGAGGGATGAACCGCTCTAAGTTTGCGTCCCTGTTTGTGTCATATGTTCCCATGTGCGGGATGTACCCTTATGGAGTTGTTACTGGGGTATAAACCGTCGCTGGGGGAGCTACCTGCTGTATAAGTGGCTGTGGAGATAGTACTTGGGGTTGGGGCATTACTTGAGACGGCGAGACTACTTGGGGTTGTATCTGATATACTGGGTGTTCTCTAATTATTAGGGGTTCCTGATATGTCTTGACTTGAGTCTCAGTGATCTGTTGAGCTTTTTCCTCATTAGGATTCGTCTTAATTGGGGTTTGACTAGATTTGGGTTTATTTAGGCCTAAGGTTTGTTCGATTTTTAAACAAGCATCATGTAAATCCGCAGTAGTGTACAGGGGGATAAACATAAGGAGCCCTTTTAATTCATTTCTCAAATTTTAAAGAATACCTTTTAAATTCCTTCCAAGCTTTGCGTCAGTCGCAAACAACATGCAACGGAAGATGAAGTCTAGAATTTTTGGAAGGAACTAAATGCAACAGTAATTTTTACTAAACGTTTGGTCTTTAAAAATCAATGACTATAGAATTGCATCAAAATAAATGTTTGCCTAATTTTCACAAATTTAAATAACATCAATGGCAGTTTTGAAAAATAGCCTCGCAAATTTTTTCTTAATTTAATCCATTTTTGTGATTTTATTCTGTGTACGTTATTTCAAATAAATATCAAAATTATTCAGATGACATTTTCCACAATCATGTTAATTATTTCGAGGAATATTGCTAAAATTTTCAAATTTCCTAAAATTAAATAATTATCAGGGGTGTGCAGGTACCCGTCTTCGGGTCAGGTGCCCGACCCGATATCCGAAACATATTTTTAGGACCCGAACGGGTACCAGTCCCAATTTTAAGCCTTTGTCAACACTCGCTGAGTCTGACTATAGCCGACTTGTATTATACAAGTCGGCTATGGTCTGACAAGATCCCTACGGGTCCAGTTCATGACGATACCGCGCATGTTTCAATAGTTCTGCCTTTCATAATTAAATAATTTAATTAGTAACATGTTATTAATTAATATTGTTTAATGAATTACACTATGGGATAATGATTCAGCTTTGAAATCTAGCTTTTAATTGGACTGTAAGGAAAAACAAAGACCCGAATTGGAAGCGAAAGCTAATTTTGGGGATTTTGCAAGACCCGAAGACCCGACGGGTAATTGAAAATTGGACCCTATACCCGCGAGTAAAATTTTCTATTACCCGAAGTTTACCCGCACAGCTTTTATCATAAGAGATTTAAAAAAAGCAAACCCATTCCTTCATTAATCGACTTTTCCGTGCTTTTAAAGGAAAAATATAAGAACAATATAGTTACAATATTTCTTTATTTTTTTTTCTCAAATAGCAACTTGACTACAGGAAATAATCACAACTGCATAATAATAATTTTAAAAGTAGCAGTATATTGCAAGTTTGTGCTGTTTCAAGTCAAGTCTTCAAGAAACGATGTTGTTTAAGAAATATGTTTATCTATTTGAAGGAACAAACACTAATTCTCATCTTCTGATTTAATCAAAAAAGGTGAAAAAGGAGTAGAAGGCTTGACTGAAGTGTTCTGGCTTTGAAATATTCCTTCTGAACTTCCTGTGCGCTCCTAAAATGCTTTGCCAAAGCTACTAGTTCAACTACTGGTCTTTTTACCCTCTTTGATTTAATATAGTTTGAATTCCAATTGCAACGTGATTCTTGTCGATTTGAGTATTTTCTTCACTAAACTCCCTTTTTCATATTGTCATGCCATCCTGCAACGAAGGAAGTATTGAAACAGGAAATATGTCACCAAATGTAAAACTCAACTCTACCTGAATTTTCCCCATTTCTTCAGATTGGACATTCCACGCGAGTTTTCTTCCGCACTATTTAAACGCACGTTTAATGTTTGAATCAAACTCTAATTTATATCCTTGTCAATTTGGGTGTTAATCATTTTAACAATATTTTTCGAATTCCAAGTTTATAGAAAATCTAATGGCATATTGGCATTTTTGTTAACCACTTTGTAATCCATACCTTTAGACAGGCGTGGATCGTTGGTATGGGTAGCAATGTGCAACTTGTTTTGAGTTATTTTAAATCAAAGCAACAGTCATATTAATATTGGCCTTCAATAAAGGGGTATATGATTTATTAAGTTTTGAAGAGCAGGGGCTATTCTTAAATTTTGCATAAAGGAGTACTTCAACGCAGTGGAACCGTTATTATCTATAGCATTTACACTAGCTCCTATACCAAAAGAGACTTGGATACCCTGACTAGATTATTACTGAAATCCAACAACTAATTAATTGGCCTAAGTTGGCTATAAGTTTACTAATTTTGAATCATTGCATTTCGTTGTGGAAGTTTTGACTATATTTAACGTTCAAGGATGTTACCAAAGTGTTTATTGCGATACCACAACATTAATATTGTATAACTTATGTTGGAACTCCTCCAATAATGGAAAAAAATAATAGTCTACTAATATGTTGCATATGTTTTAACCTTATCAAATGTTTTTTAAGTTGTATATATAACCCAAATCTTAACAATGAAAAAGCGCATTCGGTCTGGTGGTCTAATAATAATAAAGTCGTTTTATTGTTATCTCTTGCGTTCTCTCTCCATGAGCCGTTACAACAGTGGTGTCAGAAGTGGGGTGTCACTTTACGCTCTTCGGGTATAGTCGCGTTACGGACTTCGGGTAAAGTCGCGATACCGATTCCGGGAACATGCCGAAGCAGGAAAGCGGTTCCTCCGAGGCCTCCTCCTCGTCCGCTCTGGGAGACGTGTTGAACGCGTTTATGCAGCAGCAAATAGCGTCCCAGAAGCAGAACCAAAGGATCATCGACCTTCTACTCCAGACAACAGGAACCGCCGGTCCGTCAACCTCGACTCCAGCACCCACATCCACGATAGCTTGCCACGACATTCCAATCTTTGAGCCTGATGAACACGATGGCGACAAATTGGAACAATGGCTGAAGAGATTTGACTATCTCGTGGGTATTAGTGTCCCAAATCTGCCCGACGTTGCCAAAGTCAAATATCTGGTCTCGAAACTGTCTAACGAAGCCTTTAGCGAGTATTATCGGTCCTGTATGCCCAAAGAGCCAACAGACTACTCGTATGCAACGACAGTAGAGAACCTCAAGAAACTTTTCGGGAAGAAACAGACACTCTTCATAGAAAGATTCAACCTAATGCGGATCCAGCGTCACTTGGATGAAGATTATGGCCCGTATTTTAATCGCGTTAAACTACTTCTAAAGCGTTTCAATTTCTCCGATTTGACCGAAGATCAATTCGGAATTTTGGTTTCCTTATGTGGATTATCCCGACCAGAAGACGAAACCATACGAACCAGAATCCTGCAACGATTAAATACCGAGGCCAACATTGAACTCAAGAATGTAATTGACGAAGTCCTGACCATCGTCGCTACGAAGACTGAACAGACGGTTTTCCAAGCAAAGGCCACACCGATCAACAGCTTCCGTCGTCGGAAGACTTCTGTACGGCATCCTTCCAGATCTCCCGAGAAGCGGAGAGCCAAGTCATCTCAAAGATCTTCGAAACCACCGCCATACGCCTGTTTTCGATGCGGAGAGATGCACTGGGTCAGGGAATGCACGCACGCTAAGACTGAATGCCATAAATGCTCTCGAACAGGTCACCTCGCTAGTCAATGCGAAAATCAGAAACTAGTATCCGGACACCGGAAACCAGACAGAAGCCAGATAAATACAGTCAGCCTGAATTCCATGCGACCTTCGAAACTCATAACGGGGGAATTCTTGGTTAACGACGTTCCCGTAGTTTTCTACTTGGACAGTGGAGCGGAAGGCAACATTATCAATGAGGCGACTTACGAACAAATTGGTAAGCCGAAATTAACCCCCTGCCGCGAGCAAGGAGTGCTATTCGATGGATCAAGCACTACATTCCTTGGGAAAGCAACGGCGAAATTTAAACTGGGACCAGCTGAAATTCAACACAGTTTCTACTTGGCAAAAGACGGATCCCTAAACCTACTGGGAGTGGAAACCCTGAATTTTTTCGGCCTTCTGGAGAGCTTACGACAATGCTCTCGACCCGTACTCAAGCCATTAACCTCTGTACTGCCTCACCGGGAGAAGCCGAATGCCTTGCGACGCTGAAGGATGAGTTCCCGGATGTCTTTGAGGACGGTTTGGGGCTGTGTACTAAAGCGAAAGCCCGCCTTACTCTCAAACCCGGAAGTACTCCAGTATACCGTAGAGCCAGGCCAGTTCCGTTTGCCGCTCGCAAAACTATCGAAATGGAGATCAAACGCCTGGAAGAGTCAAATGTCCTGAAAGCCGTCGAGCACACTGATTGGGCAGCACCAATCGTAAGCGTAAGAAAACCTAACGGCACTACCCGTCTTTGCGCAGATTTTTCCACCGGCCTGAATGAGACCATAGAACTCAATCAACACCCATTACCGTTGCCGGAAGACATATTTGCGACCCTCAACGGGGGAAAACTTTTCTCCCAATTGGATCAATCTGAAGCATACTTACAAGTAGAACTGGACGACGAGTCTAAACCACTTTGTACCATTTTCACTCATCTGAGAAACTTCCGTTTGGGGTGAAATCCGCCCCGGGGATTTTCCAAACAATAATGGACCAAATGCTTGCTGGACTTGAATTCGCAACCGCTTACCTCGATGATATAATCATTGTCAGCCGTAACTTCGAAGATCACCAGCGACACCTCAAAGAAGTAGTCTCCCGCATTAAAGACTATGGATTCCGCCTTCGCCTCGAGAAATGTAAGCTATTCATGACACAAATAAAATATCTGGGATTCATTATTGACAGCGCTGGTCGACGACCCGATCCTGAGAAAATCAAAGCTATTGTCCACATGCCAGCACCAGTTGACCTATCAACGTTACGGTCATTTTTGGGAATGGTAAACTATTACCAGGTCTTCGTTAGTAATATGCGTTTCATGAGACAACCATTGGACGAATTATTGGAATCCAAACGGACTTGGTCTTGGACACCTAAATGTCAGCACGCCTTCGAGGAACTGAAGATGACGCTTCAATCAGATCTCCTTTTAACGCATTATGATCCTACACTGGACATCATTGTCGCTGCTGATTATGGACTGGGGGCGGTCTTCCAACATCGCATGCCAGATGGGTCAATTCAAGCTGTAGCTCATGTATCACGGGCATTGACCCCGGCGGAGAAGAACTATAGTCAAATCGAGAAGGAAGGTCTCGCGCTTACCTTCGCGGTCAAGAAGTTCCACAAAATGCTCTATGGGCGACGTTTTACTCTGCTCACGGATCATAAACCGCTGCTAGCAATCTTTGGAAGCAAGAAAGGCGTACCGGTACATACTGCTAACCGTCTTCAACGCTGGGCACTCATTCTTATCGCCTATGACTTCAAGATAGAATATCGCAAGACTACCTTTTTTTGGCAGGCAGACGCCTTCCATGACATTCAATCCTCTGCCCAGGCGCATCCAGTCTTACAGAAGGTCGTCGGGTATATTCGGAATGGTTGGCCGACATTAAAGAATCTCCGAGCGACACCAGAGGCAACCGCCCTCGAACAATTCCACAGAAGGAAGGACCTGCTTACTATCGAGCAGGGTTGCGTGCTTCTACAGAATAGAGTGGTAATACCTTACCCATTACGAGCAACAGTTCTGAAACTACTTCACCGAGGACATCCTGGAACCAGTAGGATGAAATCTTTGGCTCGCGCTCACGCCTACTGGCCTTTTCTGGACGCTCAAATTGAAGACTTCGTGAAGAAATGTTCCAAATGTCGCTCTGCAGCAAAGTTAACTGTCAAGACTCTGTTGCATTCCTGGCCGAAAGCCGTGAAGGCCTGGCAGAGGATACACATCGACTACGCCGGTCCCCATAACGGCCACCAGTATCTTATAGTTGTCGATGCCTATAACAAGTATCCCGAGATTTTCGACATGAAAACCACCACTCCATCCGCCACCATATCTGTCCTGAATAATCTTTTCGCACGCTATGGTTATCCGGAAGTACTGGTGAGCGATAATGGAACCCAGTTTACTTCACACGGCTTCGCCTCGTTCTGTTCCAGCAAAGGAATTCAGCATATCTTCTCCCCGCCCTACCATCCACAATCCAATGGGCAGGCGGAACGTTTCGTGGACACCTTCAAGAGGGCGCTAGAGAAACTCAAGGGCGAAGGAGATGTCCCTTACATGCTAGACGTCTTCCTGCTGTCCTATCGCTCAACCCCTAACTACAGTATAGACCAGAAAAGCCCTGCAGAACTGTTCTTGGGCCGAACACTCCGTACAGAGCTAGACCTCCTACATCCTCCGGTCTCTCCGTCATCCGAACGCAATCCAACCATGGAACGACAATTCAACCGTCATCATGGAGCTCAACGACGCACCTTCAAAGTCGGAGACCTAGTCTATGCTCGGCAACACCAGTCAAAGACGTGGTATCCAGGGAGAATTCAAACGGTCCGAGGCGTGGTGTACGATGTTCTTATGGATGATGCCACCAATAAGAAGTTCCATGCCAATCAACTTTACCACCGTCTGAACAACGATCCAAAGGGCAATCCCTACTCTGTATTCATGGACACATTCGATCTACCCATCCCAGACCGAAGAGTAGATCCCGACCGAGTTCCTGCTGGGACCACAGTGCCCGCTTCCGAACGCCATGTACGGTTCAACTTACCAGACGCAGACCCCGAGGGTGGAGAAGTACGAAGGTCAGGAAGAGCAAAGAAGATACCCGAGCGAATCATTATGGATCCACGTCAGAAGTCCTACGATCGTAATTAAAAGGGGAGGTGTTGGAACTCCTCCAATAATGGAAAAAAAATAATAGTCTACTAATATGTTGCATATGTTTTAACCTTATCAAATGTTTTTTAAGTTGTATATATAACCCAAATCTTAACAATGAAAAAGCGCATTCGGTCTGGTGGTCTAATAATAATAAAGTCGTTTTATTGTTATCTCTTGCGTTCTCTCTCCATGAGCCGTTACAACAACTTACGTTCGCGGAATCCGGAAAGTAAATCATAATTATAAGGAAAGCTCTTACATAATACATAAAAATTAAAATTCATTTTTGAAGTCATAGAAAGAAGAAGAAAGATCGACCAAGACTTGACTAAAACCATGGATGATGGTGGGAGTAAAAAACAAGACGGCCCAAGGGCTCGTAATAGTAGCCATATCGTACGAGTGAATAGCCCCTCTATACCCTACCCTAATGAGTGGATAGCCCCTCTATACCTTACCCTAATGAGTGAATAGCGCTATCTTTTTCAATGCTTAAATGATGTACCGTGCATAAAATCAGAGTTAATAGCCCCTCGATTCCCTACTCAAAACAGTGATAAAATTATTACCGTATAAATTTACTTATGCTGTAATTCTAATATTCCGGCGAATCGAAGAACAGATAGTTTTAGTGATAATCCCCTCGATGAGTTTACAACATAGACTTATGCCGATTCACACTTATCGCATATTATAAATTTCTAACAAGGACTTATGCCCAGAAACTTTTGAAAGAGAAAGTTTAGTTATAGTGATTACGCATTTTAGTGATTATCCCCTCGAATTACCTTTAGCAATGCTAAAATGATCAAACGCATAACGCTCATTTAACACTATGTTAGCTCTATCTAAACCCACATTTGAATTAACCGCCAAAACGTTCCAGTCAAACATAACATAGATGACGATAGCTACCGAACGAGAACGAAACACATGAGGAGCGCGGTAGGTAACGGGGAAAATCGTTATCTATTTAATTAGCACATAAATAAAAAGAAAATAAATATAAAAACCCCAAACATACAAATTCATAAGTATCCGACCCCACAGATAAAAATTCAAAAGTATTCGACCCCACAGATTAAGAGGTACCCCACCCCACATCACCACGACATTTTAGAGATAAAAATAAATAATAAAAAACTCGGAGCTTCTATCAAGTCTCTATGGTTCAGTTGGTAGAATGTCTGCTTACTACGCCAGCGACCCGGGTTCAATTCCCGGGTCTGACCTGAAAAAATTTTAATTAAAATTAAATCTCTAACCGAGCCCAGTTACCCCAATGGGTGGGTTGTGGTAATATAAAGTTCCTTTTAAGCTAAAATCTGACGATAACGAAAGCGAAAACTCCGGCCACAAGTACTACTATTACTACTACGGCTCGGGTCAAACTAAGAGCCTATCGTATACTACGATATGGCTAAAAACACAAATTTCAATGGAGGAGGGCTATTATTCTCCGCATCTGAGTAGGGCGCTGTTTGTAGGTCTTACCATGGAACATAGCCCACTCGATCCGAGCTCCCGGACGCTGCGCTGCTCGCGCTATGGCTATGGCTATGGCTATAGCTAAAGCGCTAGTAGCTTGCGTCGTGATGCGCGTGATCGAGTGGGCTATGCATGGAAGAAGGGGTTGGCCTTAGAATCTTTTGCGTTATCCGTGGAGTACTAGCAATCTCTTACCATGGAGTAATATTAAATGATCCAAAGAGAGAATTGATGTATTTTAATAAGAACTTTCGTTTACACGACAATAAATCTACTCCACGCAAAATTTCCCACGGAAACGACAATCGAACTCGTGCTCATTTTTGGCCCGAGGATAGATAAATTCTCGTATTTTTGAATTTATTTGACGAATTCTAGTTTATACTTTTCTCCAAGCTGTTTAATTAGTTTTGCTGCAAGGGCTGCTTAGGGTTTACGCTTTTTTAAAAGCGTTCTAAGCTTAACTTTGCTGCTTTGAGGATTTATTGAAGACTTCTTTTGATTTTTTTCTTTGTTTGTGCTGTATTCTTTTCTGTTTGCTTTGTTTGTGGTGTATCCTTTTTTTTCTTCTCTACGGCTCCTGTTACACTGAATAAAATAGACCTCTTGTGGCTCACTGAGAAAACCTTCGGTGACTTGCAAATAGACCTATTGTGGCACGCTGAGAAAACCTTCAGTGACTTGCAAATAGACCTATTGTGGCTCACTGAGAAAACCTTCAGTGACTTACAAATAGACCTACTGTGGCTCACTGAGAAAACCTTCAATGACTTGGTAATAGACCTATTGTGGCTCACTGAGAAAACCTTCAGTGACTTGTAAATAGACCTATTGTGGCTCACTGAGAAAACCTTCAGTGACTTGCAAATAGACCTATTGTGGCTCACTGAAAAAACCTTCAGTGACTTGGTAATAGACCTATTGTGGCTCACTGAGAAAACCTTCAGTGGCTTCCAAATAGACCTTCTCTGGCTTGCTAAAAGCCTGTGGCTTTGCAAAAAATATAACTATAATGACCTGGAAAGAAACCTTTTTGTGGCAACGACACATCTTTGTGTGTTAAATTTAAGAACTTGAAATGGTTTCGCGAGAAAAAGCCAGGAGAAACAAAAAACATTTCAAAACACAATCTCAAAGAGTGTTACTAGCTAAAACTAAGAGTTCAGCGAACAAAAACAAATCAAAGTGTAAAAGGTACTATATAAAAAAAGCAGCTCTTTCGGAGTAAAAAATCGAGTGATGGACTAAATCACAAGTCCTTATTGACAAGTTCAACAAAATCTCAAAAGGTTTTGCAGGCCTCTAAAATAGGTGGCGCTTCAAGAAAAAGGTGCTGCCAAACCTACCAAGAATTATCTTAATAAAATCTCCTTTAACAAAGGAATTTTTAAAACAAAAACTAAAAAGATGATTGCCGAAAGTTTGAAGCGGTTTTTGGTCACGCGACTCACGGAACGTTTGATGACGACAAAAACCTTTGCTAATTCACGTAGAAAGCAAAGTTCCAAATTTACATCCCACAAACTACTATGCCAGTTGCTATCTGGAAAAACATTCCATTTAAAAAGGCAAATATATTCGGCCTACCAGGTAAGGCGCTCGTTACTTATTGAAGATTTCAAAAGTTTCGCCAAGAAAGCGCAAGAAATTGGATTGGTAGATAGTGAGAATTTTGTCAAAGTCATTGCAAAAAAGGCTTCACAACAGTCTCGAAGAAGCTTTTAATCACGAAACGACATATTTTACTTTGGGGAATGATGGCAGAATTTTAAAAAACGAGGACCGTGAAACGCGTTTCGAAAAAATTTTGCAGTTCGACGAAAATGGTCTATTAATAAAAGTGCTACGAGAAAGCTCTCGTATCGGCGAAAAGGTTAATGAATTATGGGTTGATGAAAGTGGTAATTTTATTGACCAGAAAAGACTGAACAAAGGCATTGAACGCTGCTTGCAAGTTAATGATTTAGGGGTTGTCACGAATCTATTCAATGCAGTTGAAAACGTTTCAAAGGACAAAAATCCCAAAGCAAATATCGTAATTAACGAATCTGGATTTATTGAAACCAAAGAAAAAGCTTCGTATTGGGAATGCAGTGACATTTGCAACGTTAGAGAGCGGCCTATTTTTAAAGTCATAGCTTTCATTAACCAGGCGGCAAAGGCCAGTGATAGCGCCCTAAATGAACTTTTTGGCTCTGATTTTGACATTTGATCCTACAAAAATAAGTTTTGCCAGAAATCCATTGTCAAATTACCATTGGACGATTCAGATTTTGAAGTAAAAGTTTTGCCGTACCTTGGTCATTTCTCTTATTGCTCTGAAAGCGAGGAATGCGAGAGTTACTTGAGAGCCTTCAGAGAACTGGCTCCACATTACTCGGCAATTAGAACTATTTTGAGTAAAATCTACTCTGTTAGAGCGTTGCTTAACGCTTTATCAACATTGACCGATGAGATTGATCATGGTGATTACGAATCTCTTCAAAATGTTATACCCAAAATGAGAAAAATTGTTGAGGCACGTGGATTGAAAATGTCAAATGCGGAAAACGAGGCGACGAAAGGCAATGAGAACGATATAAGGCCTTGTCTCGAAGAGAGTGAAATCGTGGCTTTCTACACTATCGAACAATTTGCAAGAGCTGAGCGTGATACGAATGAATTTCACGACACACCCTAGGGGTCTTGCGATTGTTGCGCTAGATTATTAAAGAATTCAGATTTGAGGACCGTTGAAAAACTGACGTCCACTTCAGTTTTTGACAACCACGCCTTTCTCACTTTAATAGCTGGTTTGCTATTGAAAAATCCTGACTTCAGAGAAATGGACATGCTTTTATGCCCGTATTGTTCTAAAGAGTTGCAAAAGGGAAAGGTTCCAATTAGATGTTTCCTCAACGGCTTGGAGGTTGACGTCCCTCCGACCGAAATCACGAGTTTGAACATGTTTGAAAAGGCCTTAATTCAGCTTGTGAAGGCATTTCACACTGTAGTCCGGTTAGGTACTAAAACTAATTCCAATATGCAGTTTGGCGCGGTGAAAGCTTTGAAAGGTAGAATCATTTATTTGCCAATTCCAGTCCAAAAAAATTTGGATATGATACCAGCAGCACTGCCTAAAGATCACGAATTGCACGTCTTGGTTAATGGTTTGCCCACTAGTGACAAAAAGGTTTGGCAAAAAAATGTTCGCCTTGATGCTTTGAAAAAGGCCGTCGCTGAACTGAAAAAATTAATCCATTGTACAAAGACATTGATATTACTCTTATCAATGAGGATTACATTTATGGCACCAAAGAGATTAACGGAACTATTGAAGCCGAAAATTCATTAACTCCCGATGAATTATTGGCGAAAACGGATCCTCTGGCGCTGTTAAAAAACCGCGACGAGGTCAATACAAACGGCTTCAGTACAGTTGCAAAAAATCCGCAAGCGGAATCGCACCAAATCGATATCGATGTTATCAATGATGGTGTGATCGAATCAAATCTTTCGCAAGACGACCGTTATAAAATTTTAACTCAAACTGAGGCTCTGTTGCGAAAACTCTCAAAAGATGAAGTGAATGAGCTGCATGGTCACTATACAATTCACCCGGTGAATGTTCAGCCGTAAAAAGATTTGTTGGCTTCCTTCCAAATGAAGCGTGTCGAAGCCGAACCTATCAGTAATTGGGACAGAAATCTAGAATACATGTCATTCGTGCACTTGTTCCCAATGGCTCGCTATGGCAAGCACGACGAAAGGCCGTTTGGGAAAATAACGGAAACTGAATACCGACTTTCTCGTCTTTTGAACGCGAATCCAATGTTTAGACGAGATTATGCGTTCATGTTCCATTTATACCAAGAGGCCGAAATGAAATCCATTAACAGTAGTTTGAATTACGTTCTACGCGTGAAAAAACCCATGAACGTATCGGTCAATGATTTCGTGAATCAAGTTGAATCTCGAGATTCGGAGCTCGAGAGTAATTTAGCGACTTTCATGGGCCACATTCGAGGAACCAAGGATTATTGGTATAAAGTTCTCAAATGTGTTTTGGCCTAAACAACTTTGTGCTTTGTAAAGAGAATACGGTTCTAGGACCGATAGCGCATCATTTTGTGCGCGTCGAGTACCAATCTCGCGGCTTAGCCCATTACCATTGCTTGTTGTGGGCCGAGGAAGCTCCCGTGATTGGTTCCTCTTCGGCAATAGCTATTTTGGAATACGTGCAGAAGTATGTCACGTGTTCAATCCCAAAAGCTGCTGAAAGTCCACAACTTTACCGGCTAGTAAAAAAATTTCAAACACATAAATGTTGCAGCAGTTGCTACCGAAAGTTTAAGAGAGGAAATAAGGAGCTCAAAATGTGTCGTTACGGTTTTCCTCGAAACGCAACAAACGTTGCGACATTGAACTCTGCTGAATCAGTTACGCGTCATCGTAAAATGAAACGAAGCCAAAAACGCCTGTATGATTTGCCCAAAAATGAGAGCGAAGATTTTATCAATGACTACAATCCGGCATTACTTTTGGCATTGAAAGCCAATATGGATTTGCAGTTTGTCGCCGATTCCTCGGAACAAGTGGCGATATACGTTACGTCGTACGTGACAAAGGGAGATCGGGCTGAAATGGATCAGTGTTTCGCAGAATTAGCACACGAAAGCTTGTCTAAAAGACTGTTCGCTTATGGACTGAAATCTTTGACAAATAAATCTGTCGGTATTTACGAAGCCTTAGACATGATGTTGGGTCAGAAATTGTTTCAAAAGCCTGACAGTACCAAGTTTATTAACACTAACGTGAAGGAAAACCGATCCAAAGTTTTGAAATGTTACAAGGATCTTGCGGCCTTGAGGGAAATTAATCCTGAAAGCGAAGACATTTGCCAAAAAGGGTTTGTGGACGATAAGTATCCCAACAGGCCCGATAGCTTGGAAGATTTAAGCTTGCGCGAGTTCGGCCGATTTTACGATTACGTCAAGTACTCGGAGGCAGCGAAAAAAATCTGAAAATGTAATCGAGTTGAAAAATAATCTCGGTTTGATGAGAAAGAGGATTATGCCCTACATAATAGAACATTACGTTCACGACCCAATAGAGGAACCAGAAAAGTACTGCCACGCTCTCTTAATTCTGTTCAAGCCATGGCGAAACGAAACTGAGTTATTGGGCGAATTTGCAACCTTCGCCTAAGCTTTCAAAAGCTCATTAACGACGCTAAAACCCGTGAGAGAATACCATGAGAAATTTTCGGTTTCCAAAGAAGTTGAAAAGAAGCGCAAAACCTCCGAAAAAGCTAAAGAGACTTCAACTATTTCGGATGCAGAAAGCTATGACGATGAAAATGCCCTTCAAGGGAAAGAAATCGTCGTTGAAACGGAAAATGCGATGCACGATGTCGAAGCCGCTATGGTAATTGATTACGAGGGCATGACACTAGACCAAGTTGCGTTACTCAACACTGATCAAAAAAGGGTGTACGACAAAGTCATGGATCACTTCACCCAAGAGGGAGGGCAAAATGAAAATTTTTGCCATTTTGTGTCTGGTTCGGGGTAGCACTGGAAAGTCCTTTCTTATTGCCACTATCGAAAACGTCGTTAGACGCCACTTTAAAAATGCTGGCATGACACTAGACCAAGTTGCGTTACTCAACACTGATCAAAAAAGGGTGTACGACAAAGTCATGGATCACTTCACCCAAGAGGGAGGGCAAAATGAAAATTTTTGCCATTTTGTCTCTGGTCCGGGTAGCACTGGAAAGTCCTTTCTTATTGCCACTATCGAAAACGTCGTTAGACGCCACTTAAAAAATGCTGGTATCGTCGCGATCGCCGCTCCCACGGGCTTGGCTGCTCTAAATGTCAACGGCGTAACTTTGCATAGATTACGTATGTTGCCAGTAGAACATGGGCGTACCGCGGAATACCATTCCCACAATTCTGAAAATATTTCCTTTATGAAACAAACTCTGGGAAATTTGAAACTCTTGATAGTCGATGAGATCTCTATGGTGTCTTCGGTCTTACTAACTTACGTTCATTTGAGGCTAAATGAATTTTGGGAAATGAACAAGCATTTCGGCGGTGTCGTTTGCATTCTCGTTTTTGGAGATTTCTTCCAATTGCCGCCTGTACAGGGTAATCTCGCGTTTTTAAAAGTCACTTCCCAGGAAGCGAGACTAAGATTTAATAGCATTGGAGGCACTAATCTTTGGAAGTATTTCCATTACGATGAACTAACGCAAAACGTACGACAGGCCGACGACAGAGTTTATGGCGACCTACTAAACCGAATTAGAATCGGAACACTTACGAAAGATGACGTTTCAACCTTAGAAAGTAGACTAGTTCCGGGAGGAAACAAAATTGAGGTGGCTATGAATCTTTACCTTAAGCTGGTTAAAGAAGGATTTCATCCCATCTGTTTGATGCCGAAATTGGCCATGTCCGATAAATTCAACATAAAAATGCTCGAAGAAAGCCGATAGAAAGTGAATGCGAAGACAAACTCGTTGATTACGACAAAAAACAACCAAAAACATTGTCGAGTGTTGAAAAAGTGAATACGCGAATCCCCTAAATTTAAAATTTGTTAACTGTTTTATAGACAACCCCCTTTTTTACTATTTTTTCTTATATTTAATTCCATGAAATTTTCTTACTTTATGTACTTTCCCTTTTCAATGCAAACAAGAGCGAGCTAGAGAGCGCGCAAACAAAATTCCCCAAAAACCTTCAGTAGCCGATACCATCGTGATAACCAAGCCAGGTCGAGAGGTAAACAACCCCGAAATTTTCCATAAAGAAGTTGCCTAGCGACCTGGCGACCAAAATCCTCCTTTTTACACCAAAAAACCCCAGGACGAACCCCAACGTATCGAATAGCTACAATAAAGAAAGAACTCTTCAGAACGCTTCCATCCTCTAAACCGCGCGCTCGAATAGCTAGCCTCTCTCCACCCTTTAACATTTTTACTCGTTTTTTATATTTTCTTCAACTTAAATAAAGTTTGTTTTTATGTTATCTTTGGAGTTAATTATTTTAGTAAGCAAGTTTGTCCCAATACCGTCGCGATCTGTTTCAGTCCGGGTCACGATGACCACAGCTCTCCCATAAAGAACCTTTCCTCAAAACGAACAATAGGATTAAATTTCAATTACACCCAACTACCCATTTAATTGGAATTGACCCTACACCTCCGTTTTATGGTGCCGAAACCCGGGACTAAGCGGCTATATAATTAAAATAATTAACGAAATTCAAGATGAATACAACGCAAACCGGAGCCTCGGGCTCTAACGCCACCACCACTACCACCACGGCGGCGAGTAACAAGACCACTACCTCCACCACTGCGAGTAGCAAGACCACCACCACAAATGCCGGAACCCAACCTCCAATCACGGCATTATCCACCTCAACTACCTCCTTAAAAAAGGAACTTAAACTCGCAAAAGGGCAGCAACCAGGAAGATAAATCATTTAAAGGATTTAATGAAAGACCCCACCACCGACGTCACAGATTACGAGGATGGACTATCCATTCTACTAGATAAGGAAGAAAATCTAGTTCAGATCGACGCCCGAGTCGAAGCCTTGATCGAAGATGACGTAGAGATGGAGCACGAGACCAACGACGCAATCCGATACCGGGAAGAAATATCCGAGATTCGATTAAAGGTAACACGGATAATAAAGAAGGCCAACGCACTAACATCAACCCTGGGATCAGCCTCAATTTACTCTGGGCAAACCTTGATCCCGTTCAACACGCAACAAGGCTCAACCTCTTCCACCAACGCGCCAATTTACCCTTCCGGAAATGCTCCATCCACCGCGGGAACCCAACCACCACCACCCTCGGCAACAATGCCGCCTCAATTAACAACCACCGCGGGAAACCAACCACCACCCGCGGGAAATCAACCACCACCCTCCGGAAATCAACCACCACCCTCCGGAAATCAACCACCACCCTCCGGAAATCAACCACCACCCTCCGGAAATCAACCACCACCCTCCGGAAATCAACCACCACCCTCCGGAAATCAACCACCACCCTCCGGAAATCAACCACCACCCTCCGGAAATCAACCATCACCCTCCGGAAATCAACCATCACCCTCCGGAAATCAACCACCACCCTCCGGAAATCAACCACCACCCTCCGGAAATCAACCACCACCCTCCGGAAATCAACCACCACCCTCCGGAAATCAACCACCACCCTCCGGAAATCAACCACCACCCTCCGGAAATCAACCACCACCCTCCGGAAATCAACCACCACCCTCCGGAAATCAACCACCACCCTCCGGAAATCAACCACCACCTTCGGCAACGACCATGCCGACTCACCAACCATCCGCCGTCGGAAATCAAACACCCTCATCGGCAACGATCGTGCCGGCAAACCCACCTCCAAACGCGGGATATCAACCTCCGCCTTCGGTAACCGCGCTTATTAACGCGGGAATTCCTCCTCCTCTCTCGGCGGCGAACGCGAGTCCCAACCCGTTCACGAACTTTTCGCGGCAAACTCACGCACCCAGTACGGGAAACTCGAACAACGGCAGACCCGAAATCAGACTTCCTCCTATACCTATTGTTCCGTTCAACGGAGACGTCGCCAACTGGACGAGTTTCTGGGGAAGATTCGAAGCATCTGTGGATAGCAATATTCATCTATCAAAGGTAGAAAAATTTATTTACTTAGAGTCGTACCTAGAAGGTGAGGCCCTTCAAACCATAAAAGGTTTCACCCAATCCGACAATTCTTACGATGAGGCTATTAACCTCTTAAAAATTACTTTTGATAAATCTGATTATGAGGTACACACCCACATGAAAACGCTGATGGAAATTCAGCCAGTAGACCATTCTAGTAATTTGAAAGCCCTAAGAAATTTATTAAATACCTGTGAAGTTAGCATGCGAAGCCTTAAGGCTCTAGGAGTAAATACCGAAGAGAGAGCTTCATTCCTTTTCCCCACCCTGTTAAAATGCTTGCCAAACGATATTAGAACGGAGTTTTGCGTTAGACAAGGACCCACTTATAATAATCAAACGTGGAACGCGGCGAAATTAGTAAGCTTCATTAGGGAGCAAGTAGAAAGCCGTGAAATGGCCGAGATGCTAAGCGCGGGGCCTAGAAAAACCGAACAGGTGGTACGTAATGAAAATAGGTACGGTCAATCTTATGACAAAGTTAGAAACCAAGGAAGGCACGAGAACAGACGCGTGCCCTCCGCTTCCACCCTCACCACTGGAACCCAAAAACCCTCTGATTACGTGTACTGCATATTTTGCAAATCCAACACCCATCAGTCCATTAACTGCCAGACCCAAACCCTAGAGCAAAAACGAGCTAGTATCAAAAACGGTGGCAGGTGTTATATTTGTTTGAAATATAATCACGATACCAAACACTGCCGTTCTAGATTTAAATCCTGTAAGGAATGTCAGAAAGAACATCACTACGCTATTTGCGATAGAAACCCCGTAAATTCCCAAAGCAAAGCCAACCCTGGGGAAGCCAGTGCTAGCCAAAACGAAACGGTAACGTCAGCCATTACGCAACTTGCCACGCCCGTTCAAAATAAAAACAAGGTAGTCATCCTCCAAACCGCCAGAGCGGTTGTCCGAAACCAAAATAACCCAAGAGAAAAGGAATCCGCTAGGTGTCTTCTGGACGGGGGGAGTCAGGTCACCTTTGTAAGACAGGAGTTTTCACGGAAATTAAACCTACCCATTGTAGGAGAGCAGACTCTAGATGTTTTTAGTTTTGGGGCAGAAATTCCTACCCGAAATAAAGCAAGGAGGGTTAAAATAACCCTGGAGAATAGATTAGACCCCACCCAGTCCGTTGAAATTACAGCTTTAGAGCTACCCTTTTTATGCCACGTTTTTACCGAGGTGAATAAATCCGATTACGAGGAAATGATTAAATCAAAAAATATGTGGATGGCAGATGACCATATTGGGGAAGACAATGGGGATTCTGAAATTGACATTCTCATTGGAGCAGATTTTTATTGGGACGTAGTGACAGGGAAAACCGAAAGATTTGCACAGTCATTAGTAGCAATCGAAACCAAGTTCGGCTGGTGTTTACAGGGACCCATTAAAGGCTCACCAAGCCCTACCAACACTAATTCTGTATCAGCCAACCTAATCACCATAGGTCAAAAGAGGGTAAATGACTCAATTAAGAAATTTTTTGATTTAGAAACCATGGGGATAAGGGGAGGTGAAGTCCAAGAAAACCAAACGGACCTAACCGTAGAAAATTTCTTTGAGAATGTTTACCATGACGGTGAACGCTACAGCGTAAAATTTCCTTGGGTCACAACAAAAGAAACACTTCCCAACAATTATAACCAAGCCCTTAAAAGAATGAGGTTTGACCTGCAAGTATTTGCACGGGGGGGGGTAATAATTTAAAGGAGACCAACAATGATGGCATGCGGAACTTGTAAACAGAGAGAAACTAATGAACGTGATGTATTGATTTCTGTCAGTAAGTACGTATTTCTGTGGTTTCCAAGAGATACTGTAGTAAATGGTCACCCCATTAAGATTTTATCCAAAATATCGGGATTCGAAAATCAGAAAGTGGTTTTAAACCAAAGCGTGTGATCATTCATAAAGGTTCATCTTTAAACCAAGGTCACTATCTGAATTTTATTCGAAAAGATAACAGCTGGTACGAGGTTTGTGATACAACAATCACCAAGCGTGACAGATTCGACAGTAACTTAACTGATGTCTCAATCATCCTTCTGGAGAAAGTCTCTCCTTTTTAAAGATAACCCAGCCAAACTAGCGTTGTTAAGGGTGCTCACTAAAAATTGGTAAATTAAGGAAACATGGGAAATTTGCCCTTGAAATATACGGCGATATTGGTGTAAAATGTAAGCGACAAAATTAAATTGCAGGGAAAAAACTTGGAAGAAATTGTGGGTAAAAAAATAGGAAGAAATTGTAGGGGAAAAAAACTAGGAGGAAATTATAATTATAATTATATATTCCCCGCAAACGAAGAACTCTCATTTTTAAATTTCGCAAAATCACCAGCGGCAATTAAATCTAACAACATTCCATTCTATAATGCTGCCAAACAAAACAAGAGGATCTAGCTCAAAATTAAGCCACATCACTTGCGATCTCTCGTTATCTCTCATTCCATCAATTTTGTTCTATCTGAAATATCCTCTAGTATTCCGGTGAAAAAAGGGTGGGGGCCGGTGTATTTTTCCTTTGCCTGTGATGCAACGTGGATCACACGTGTTCACGGCCATACTTCCTCATATCCGTTAAAAAGAAAATCTTCGAAGCAAGCTCTTATACGACTGTCTTTCCCTTTAACGGCTTCTCCTTTTCCCCTCTCTTAAAGCTTTTTGGAAGGTTTAAAATATAGGGTGTTTCTGGAAAGTCTGGCACAAATTAACAGGCATGTTCCTTGGGTCAAAAGTAGTCCGAAAGATCCTATGACGTTTTGGGGTAAAGCGCTCCGTTGCGACGTTACGGGCTCTCAAAAGTAGGGCGAAAAACAAGGAGATTTTGCAGAATTAAAGCACTAGTATTGGGGTTTTGACCCAATTGTTTTCGATTATTGAGCATAAGGCAATGATCGAAATAAGCTAAAACCTAGTGAAAGACCGTGAACGTGTTAAACGGGCAAAAACGTTAATCCCTTTGTTTTTATTAATGATTGTAATTAAAGGTAAGGAAAGTAGCTCAGATATCGGTTACTTGTTTGTTCAGATGTACTGGTAACTGACCAGTCTTTTATTCTTTAATTCAATTAGACACGGTACTTTTACAATAATTCGAATGAACCCCTTAACCTTTACAATAATTCGAATGAACCCCTTAACCTTTACAATAATTCGAATGAACCCCTTAACCTTTACAGTAATTCGAATGAACCCCTTAAGTTTTACTATAATTCGAATGAACCTCTTAAGTTTTACAAAAATTCGAATGAACCCCTTAAATTTTACAATAATTCGAATCGAATCCATTAATTTTACAATAATTCGAATCGAACCCATTACATTTACAATAATTCGAATCGAACCCATTACATTTACAATAATTCGAATGAACCCCATTACATTTACAATAATTCGAATGAACCCCATTACATTTACAATAATTCGAATGAGCCCCATCACATTCACAATAATTTTAATGAACCCCATTACTTTTACAATAATTCGAACGAACAATTTCATTGTTCTACAAAAATTGTTCAAAATGGGACCCATCAACGTTTAAGCAAACTTGCACGCGTCGTTTCACTCGTTTGAAAGATTCACGAAAACGTTCGAAGATTTCTGGCGTGTTACGGATGCTATCATATCCATCAATACATAGTTTACATGCGTAGAGGATTCCTACCATTAACACCAGGAGATCAAGCGACTTAGAGTGTAAAATCGTCTGCTATTTTACACTCTAAGTTGCCAGGTCTCCTTGTGCAAATGGTATGAATCCTCCACGCCTGTAAACTATGTATTATCCTTTGTCGTAAGTCTTCGACATCGCGAACTTCACTTCGGTATATAGAGTCCTTGAGATGGCCCCAAAGAAAAAAATCGCATGGGTTGGGATAGGGAGATCTTGCTGGCCACGCAACAGTTCCGCCTCGACCTATCCACCTCCGGGGAAACGCGACATCAAGATATGCTCTAACTTGAAGACTAAAATGGGGCGGTGCGCCATCGTGCATGAACCACATTATTTGTCGCAGTCGTAACGGTACGTCCTCTAAAAGCTCCGGTAAATTGTCTCGCAGAAAAGTCAAGTACGCCTCCCCACTTATATATATCATTTTAAAAATAATACGCGTTTTTCATTTTTTCTCTCAAATATTCCAATCAGGTTGAGCCCTATAAGGAGAATAAAATGGAAAGAAAAACGTTAATAGCTGATAAAGTAAAAACCGTATCAAAACAAGAAGTGTTCGTTTATTTCAAAGTTTTCGAAGTTTCAAAAATTGACGTCATGTATAGCTATCTAAAGATCACGATCAATCTAAAGATCTTTTCGACACTAATATCTACTTCACAATAAAACTGCCTATGTTGCTTTCCGCTTCGCAATATTTCTCATTTAAAAATATAAAAATTAGACTCGTAAATCTCAATTTTTTCAGATATGCAAGTATTTGAACCTTCTTAAAGACCATGCCAGTCTCTCCTTCCTGGTATAACGTAGTATCAAGCTAGTATCCTTTAAAAAAATCTTGAAGAAGCCTTTTTCTAGCGCTAATATTGGGAGCAAAATACTAGGGTAAATAATGTTAAAAAGTTTTCCGCAAATGAAATTTTCGTGAAAAAAACTAAGATAAGAATTTTTTCAAATAATTGATGTTTTATAATCATGTGTTCAAAAGTGAAAATTGAATATCTGTTACTTCAGGCATTTAATTTTCTACACTTATCTCTTACTTTTTCCCGTCTTTGTCTACAAAGACAGTTTTTATTAATATCTGTTACTTCAGTCTTAATATTAATTAAAATAGTTTAGAAACCTTAGGAGAGAAAACGTTTTAGGGCGTTGCACTTTTATTAGTTAATTAAAGCTTATGAACTGACCAAGTATCTATTACATAACTTCAATCCTCACTGCTTGACTTGACAATCAACGTCCAGTCAAACTAAAATTGCTTTCCCGTCATTTTCACATGCAAATCACAGAGTAAGCGGTAGTTATACCACAAAAAGATTAAGTAGACCTGAGCATTCCATAGATCTGAGCACCAACAGATATCAAAGAATTGTGCACCAACTCAAGTCATATGCTTATCGGCAGTCTAGCTTAATTACCCTCCATCGGTAATCTAGCTTAATTACCCGCCATCGGTAATCTTGCTTAATTACCCGCCATCGGTAATCTAGCTTAATTACCCGCCACCGGTAATCTAGCTTAATTACCCGCCACCGGTAATCTAGCTTAATTACCCGCCACCGGTAATCTAGCTTAATTACCCGCCACCGGTAATCTAGCTTAATTACCCGCCACCAGTAATCTAGCTTAATTACCCGCCACCGGTAATCTAGCTTAATTACCCGTCATCGGTAATCTAGCTTAATTACCCGCCATCGGTAATCTAGCTTAATTACCCGCCATCGGTAATCTAGCTTAATTACCCGCCATCGGTAATCTTGCTTAATTACCCGCCATCGGTAATCTTGCTTAATTACCCGCCACCGGTAATCTAGCTTAATTACCCGCCACCGGTAGTCTAGCTTAATTACCCGCCACCGGTAATCTAGCTTAATTACCCGCCACCGGTAATCTAGCTTAATTACCCGCCATCGGTAGTCTAGCTTAATTACCCGCCACCGGTAATCTAGCTTAATTACCCGCCACCGGTAATCTAGCTTAATTACCCGCCATCGGTAATCTAGCTTAATTACCCGCCATCGGTAATCTAGCTTAATTACCCGCCATCGGTAATCTAGCTTAATTACCCGCCATCGGTAATCTAGCTTAATTACCCGCCATCGGTAATCTTGCTTAATTACCCGCCATCGGTAATCTTGCTTAATTACCCGCCATCGGTAATCTTGCTTAATTACCCGCCATCGGTAATCTAGCTTAATTACCCGCCATCGGTAATCTAGCTTAATTACCCGCCATCGGTAATCTAGCTTAATTACCCGCCATCGGTAATCCAGCTTAATTACCCGCCATCGGTAATCTAGCTTAATTACCCGCCATCGGTAATCTAGCTTAATTACCCGCCACCGGTAATCTAGCTTAATTACCCGCCATCGGTAATCTAGCTTAATTACCCGCCACCGGTAATCTAGCTTAATTACCCGCCACCGGTAATCTAGCTTAATTACCCGCCACCTGTAATCTAGCTTAATTACCTGTAATCCTTAATCTAGCTTAATTACCTGTAATCCTTAATCTAGCTTAATTACCTTTAATCCTTAATCTAGCTTAATTACCTGTAATCGTTAGTCTAGCTTAATTACCTGTAATCGTTAGTCTAGCTTAATTACCTGTAATTGTTAATCTAGCTTAATTACCCGTAATCGTTAGTCTAGCTTAATTACCTAAAATCATTTAGGTTTTGCAACGAGAGTAAAATCAGATAAAAGTCCGCGGTAAAACAGCGTATGTGCAAGAGTGGCTTTCTCCTAGGCTTTATCCACGGTAAAAAAAGTCCAACAGTATGACATATAGGGTGCAACAACGTAAGTCAAAGCATGATTAAAAAACATGAAATTTAGCACTTAAACTTAATTTTTGTCAAAAACCTTAAAAATGGTCCTAGAAAAGGGGTTTATATTTTGTTATAAAACGGTTCCCAAACGTAACAAACGAATATTTCATTTCAAAAGGGTGGCCACAAAATGGCTAAATTGGAGAAAAACTCCATGTTATTTCTATGGGAAAATTTAACTTTTTCACCAAAAACACTGACAAATTTATTGAAATGAAAACACCCTTAGCAACTTTATTTTTTATAAAATTAACTAATGAGTGGATCTTTTTGAAATTTTCGCCACATATTGAAGGCCCGATTTGTAGTTCTGTGGAATATTTTCAAAACAGTTGACACAATACAAAAAAAGTTACATCCAAACAAAAAACCCTCCTTATACATTAAGAGCAGTATGAGGTCTTATCTAAGAGAGCTATCGCTCTCCTAGAATAATGAATAAAAGACTGGTCAGTTACCAGTACATCTGAACAAACAAGCGAGGGGTTAGTCATTCGCCAAAATTTTGTACACCTGATTTCTGATTTCTGAATTTTTATGTGAATTCCGTTGATTACTGAATGTATTTCTTGATTTCCGTGATTACGATTATTTTAGGTGATTTCCATAATCTTTACAATGATTTCCCGTTATTGCCGCAGATTACTCGAGATTACTACTTGAATTCCACTGATTACTCGTGATTACTCGTGATTACTAGTGATTACTATTTGAATTCCACTGATTACTCGTGATTACTATTTGAATTCCACTGATTACTCGTGATTACTATTTGAATTCCACTGATTACTCGTGATTACTATTTGAATTCCACTGATTACTCGTGATTACTATTTGAATTCCACTGATTACTCGTGATTACTATTTGAATTCCACTGATTACTCGTGATTACTATTTGAATTCCACTGATTACTCGTGATTACTATTTGAATTCCACTGATTACTCGTGATTACTATTTGAATTCCACTGATTACTCGTGATTACTATTTGAATTCCACTGATTACTCGTGATTACTATTTGAATTCCACTGATTACTCGTGATTACTATTTGAATTCCACTGATTACTCGTGATTACTATTTGAATTCCACTGATTACTCGTGATTACTATCTGAATTCCACTGATTACTCGTGATTACTATCTGAATTCCACTGATCACTATTTGAATGATACCGATTACTTGTCACTGGCTACGTTAGGATACATAATTATTCAATTCTAGTAATTACAGTTTGAGTTTCACAGATTTTTCTTACTAAGAAAATATTTTCGTGATATGTCAATAAGCTCTATTGTATAAAGAAATAACTGATATTTAGACAAAAGGTAGCTGTAATTAATGATTAGCAGATAGTGCTAAGCGAAGGGTAGTTTTATTAAAAACGGTTTTAAATCTATTCGACTGCAATTTGGTAAAGCTTTATGAAAACAAAATAACGAGTAATAAGCCTTACATAGCACCCTTAAGTTCTGTTTTATGAAATAAATAAGACTGTATAAGGTCATTACGTTTAATTTTCAAATATCTACACTAAATAATTAAAACTACTAATAGTAGATTAAACTTCCTTCCTTGTGCGTTTCTTTGATTGCGATATTTTGCTCAGATCTTCGTGCGTTAGTTTTAGTTTACCATCGACAATTTCGGGACGATTTAGGGTACAAACGTAGTATCTGAGATTATAGTATCCGTGACTATGCATTTCCATAGGAGAAAGGAAACCACTAGCGTCCCAAGAAAACCAATTACATAGAACGCCAATTCCTTTAGATGATTTTGATGGTGTTTTAGTTGGGACCGAATTTAATGAATATTCCCTTGAACGCCCTTGTCCAGTCAAGTACGAAAAACTCAAAATCATCCCTACTAACTGACCTATACCATCTTCCGTTTTGAAGACTGCCCAGTCCGAAATATTTAATTGTTCTTCGTAAGTGCAAGCTTTTGTTCTTTTCTTCAAGATCCCGTAACTGCAGTTTGAGTTGGAGACGGGTTTTTGTGCCACCCTTTGTAGGCGATCACTACTCAAGCTGTGATTTCCAGTTGTTAGGAGCCAGCATAAAGATGATTTCCTTACAACAATTTTCTTCCCTGTTTTTGTTGTTAAAGCAACAAATTTGCTAGTTTTCAGAGGGTCTTATTCCTTATATTCATAAGAATAATCTTTTAAGTTCGAACCTCCCATAGAATACATCAATGTAAGGTCTTCTTCAATATCATCTTTACTATCGTCATTCAAGGCTTGTATCTCATTCGGACCTTGTTCTATTTTATCTTCAAAATCACCTTCATCATCTGTAACTTCCAAATCTTGCTCTAGATATGGTGTTGGTCCTCTAATATTGTGTCCTTTAGGCGATGGCAGCTGACAGTCAAATATGCTTAAAGTATCACTTGGCATAGATAAACCCAAATTCAATGCATCACTTAACGCTTCTTCTTGTGCCTTCATTACTTGTTGAGTTATTTCATCATAACTTGGTAACTGTGTTTGCTGAAGATTTGCAATGCGTAACCTATCATCACCAGTTTCCTTCGCCCTTGGAAACTGGCAAACAAATTTATTTATTCTACTGCCACTGCTGCACTGATTTACGATATCACTTTGCAATTGAATCCTATTTGACCGGTGTAATATGTCTAAAAGGCTGAAGTTCACTACAGTGGAGAACGTGGATGTCATCGATCGAATTGCACGAAAGTAACTTTCACATGTTTGGCTACTGTACATCCAAGGAAGAAAAATCGAATGTTCGCCTTCATCCCGAAGCTTTTCAATTACTGTAACAAGGGCCTGCGCATTTATTTCTAGGCAAACGTACGCGTTGTACGTTGTGAAATTATCCTTTAAAGTGTAACTTGGGTGTTTAAGTATCCAAAATCTCCATATCCTTAAAAAGAACACAACGTACCATATTTTATGAACACGTTCCAGTGGTGTTAATTTTTTATCTAAAAAGGGTGACAGAGATCGTTGTATGAGCCTGAGATACTGAACTGTCCCTTCGCTTTCGGGTATATTTTTCAACAGGTTCAAAACTTTTTGTTGCGAAATCTTTTCAACTGATTTGAAGTTCATTTTATCTTTAGGGTCGATATCGGTTTTGGAAAGACCGTGTTCGTCTTTAGGGTATTGATCAACCAGCATGTGAAGATGACTAGATGACACCAGTTTGTTTCCCAAGGGTAAAACAATGGACGCTTTAATCGCTCTTGACCGTAGCTTTCCACCAATATGAACAGTGTCTTGTATGGGAATTAAAGAAGGGTTTGTATTAGCTTGGTACCACGGACGGTTTTTATCGGTGACGTTTTTAGGTAGTTCAATAATGGATCTCATTGCCTTCAGTAAGCGGCTGTCACCATCAGAAGAAACCCCAATTACGTCAATACCATTCTCTACAGCAGAATTCTTTATTATTTGCCATCTAGACAACACATTTTCCGCTGTAAATCGATTGTCAGTACCAAATATTGTCAAGCAAAATGAAGGGGCGTATTCCATTAATGGCTGAGCCATGATTACATAAGCCATAGAAGCTGTTTTATTATTAGATATGTGGCTTTCTATTTCCTTAGCATAATTAGCTGGGTAAGCTAAGACAACAGGTAAACCAGTAAGATCGTTGGTGGGTAGAACTAGGCCAACTATTTGGTTAGATCTCGAATCGTATTCAATCTTTCCGGTTATACGTGTAGCATCTTCACTAAGCCATACTTTTAAAGGCAATTTTCTATTAATCAGGAATGACTTTAATTCATCCATGCGTACTTTTCCCTCGACCACATCAGGTCCTTTATCTCGGAGGCAACGTAGAACTGTGCTAACTGAAGGAAGAGGAATATTTGCTAGAAGGGTTTCATATAAGAATCGTCCACCGACTAAAAACAAATAGGTTGAAAATAATTTTATAGTTTCGTTATAGCGCTTTCCTTCTTTCTCTTTTCTACAATTTTCCTCTGCCGTCTTCATGAGTCCAGCAAGAAAATTATCGTTGTCTTCAGTCGAAAAGCTTAACTTGTCATGCGATTTCATGACATTGTGGTTAATGAATGTTTTGAGACAATCGCTCAACTGTTGGTTTTCTTTTAAAAGTATTTGAACTTTATTTAGAACGGTAAAATAAGAAGTTATACGCGTTTGGTTCTCTATAGGCTCTTTAAATTTTCGCTTGCATCTTTCCGACCGGCTATACTTTTCGTTTTTCCATTTACTAGTTGTTGGGACATCCTCTTGAGCAAGGTCCTTAATGACACGAACTGTCCCTACATCGTGCCATTTCGGTCTTCCCCCGATGTATCAAGTGCGTGCATCAAGTTATCAGCAATTTTAGGTCTCTTTACATCAACCGTACTATTCGATGCACCCAAAGTAGCGTCCTTGGGATCACAAGAGTATGATTTATCTACCAATTTGTTTGTGGTAGCCTCTGAAATTTCCTTGGGTTTAAGAGATGGTGTAGTCACCAAAGTCTCCCCATAGTTTTGCATCTTAGTAGAATAATTTGGTAAACTCGTTCGTGGTTCTTCATTGATATGCAATATTACTGGCTCTTCCATGGGAGCGTTAGTGCTTAACGATGGCCGAAAATGAGTTAGGATCGAACCTCTTTTCGTAATTTTTCTACAATGCGTTTTGAGATGTCTTGGAAAGTTAGAAATGACACGTTTGAGTTTTCCCGTTGCCGAAGTGGAATAAGCGATCCTGACCTGTGAATCACATACAGGACAAGTAACTTTTCCGGAAATGTTTGAAGCATCTTCCTTCACAACAATGCCGTCTATTGAAATAGTTACTTGAAAATCCATCCCCTTGATTTTGTCAATAATTTCCGCCATTGTTTCATCGTTACAATTGTTTAGGTAATTATTTAGTAAATCCAAAACTTCTTTCTCCTCTGTTTTCACTATTTCACCAACCTGTTCCATCTGTTTTACGCAATGATCTCCCGTTAAGGTCTTATTTTGATATTTTGTAACCACCTTTCTTCGCGAATGTCCAGCGAGTTGATTTTTATTACTAAATAGTTCGTCGTATTTTAGAAAATACCCGTTTGGTTTGCTTTCAACAAATTCTTGAACACCTTTCAATAAACATCGATGTCCTTCTAATATTTCGAAGAGTTCTGGTTTCTTGTGGTACACGCCAAAATAATCACGTGGGTCATCATCAGGCTCTAAAAAATGCTTCAGCTTTTCTCTGGCGAAAGTTTCCATGCGAGCGACACTATCTTCTTTCATGTTTTTAAGGGATATTGGGTTATCAAACCCAACAAATTTTAGTAAATTTTTCAAATATTTGGGTATTTCAGAGCCTACTCCATTTTCAACAATGGACCAAAATCTGGATTGCTACAACGGAGGCGAAGAAACAAAAAGGACTTATAATGAACATACGCTCAAAAGCTAAGATTGTGAACATATTAATGGTTCCCATTAGATCTCGCTTTAAATGCAAATTAAGGCGTGACTGTAGCCTCAGGCTGGTTATTCATACAAAACACCAGGAAGATATACGAATACCTAAGACAGTTTGAAAATCTCAAAAAACCACTCTATATCTAATCCGATCTAATCTCTCTCGCATCAGATTGGGTGAATTTGTTTTCTATCCCTCAAGTTTCAGTGAAAAATCCGCCAATTTGAATCTTTTGTGGTATCTGTATTTCTTCCCGAAAACCCTTTCAAGCGAGAAAACACTAAATCGAAAATTACGATTATCTGTGGTTAATAATACCCTCGTTTAAACAGATTTCAAAATTCCGAAATTAAGGCTAGATCTCGAGAACTCTGAACGTTTATGAATTCGTAAATTAAATCAACACTTACATTGCAAGAATCAGATTTAGTCGTGGAATTAGTTTGATCATTCATATTGAGATTTAAAAACAACAGACTACCGATCTGTTACGATATCAACAGAAATCTCTGTGATAAACTCTTAAGCGCGCTTCGGCGCGCTTACACGTAAAGCAGAAGTGAGATGAGACTAGAAGTGAAGGGCTCTAAAAACAAGAGAGAAAAAAATTGGCCGAGTTCCAAAAACATTTCCTACCCCCCTCCCCTCAACCTATAGCCGCGAAACACTGACGCGGGTGCTGGAATCTAGTTCGGCCGTCTACCGCCACGAGCGTCTCACGTTTTGGAGGGAAAATTCAGAAACCGCTACCAGAGGGCCAAACGTTTATTTATTTATTTATTTATTTATTTGATACAACATCCGCAAAGAACGCTTGGTGTCTTATGAGCAGACGGCGGTTATAGCGAGGGACCCGTGACAAGAAAAGTATATAATGATTAGGATATTGTTAACACAGAGGTCTAAAATACCAATGAAAATACTAAAGTAAAGATAATTGAAAAAAATAACTGAACACGGGGATGCATCAGGGTTTAAATCATGTTGTTAAAATGTTCAGAGAGTTTAATACGAAACAGAGATTTGTTGGTAATGGCAATAATGCTAGGGGGCAAGGAGTTCCAGTCATTAATTACAGTATTAGAAACATGGGTCTGCCGAAAGGTGGTTAGGGCTCGTGGTTTGACTAATTTTTGAGAGTGTTATCAAGAATATTCACTTTCGCCGAGTGAAGAATTTGGTTAGCTCAGTACTTCTGGTCTCATCTCACTTCTGGTACAAGTGGATGGAATCGCCTAGAATCGCGCATTATTTCGGTATTGAAAATTATGAGAATTTTATAAATGTTTATACAATCAATAGATGACGCAAAATTAAAAAAAAACATGTTACAACGACGAATATATCGTAAACGACACGATTATGGCTAGCCTTTCGCCATTACTGTCAAAAGGAGCCCCCTCCCCTTCCAAGCGCTTGGTGTTCACGCTAATTCTATATGCCAAGAACTCATTCAAATAGTTTCAGGAACTACCATCGTCAAAATTAACTACAAACAATGTCACATGTCCATTTTGCTAAAAGCGCTATCCATGTGTTTTACATTTCTTATGTAGACAAGTGACATTGTCCTGAAAAATGTGTATAGGATAAAAAACCAAGCAATAAAAGTAGGGTTGTAAATTTTCCGGAAAAATAAAACGCGGAAAATTTTCCGGAAACTTTTACGGAAAATTTTCCGCGAAGAGGAAAATTTTCCGCTAATCGGAAAAATATAAAACTAGCAATTATGTGAGCTTTGAGTCAATTTATCCAACTTTTAAAGATTTAAAACATTCTCCAGTTATTTTGCCATCTTTAGTAGATTTATTAAAGTGTCACCAAATATTAGTGGTTGATTTTCCCATAATTTGTGACTTTAAACAGGGTTAACAAACTTCATTAACAACATAACACCTCGTTTCCCTTACAATGACGCAGACCATCACTATCCTTTACGCCTGATAATTTTAGTTTCACTTAGGTCTTTTAACGGTTAGGTCTCGACTCTCTAACGCCTTATACCGTCATAAGAGCAAAAAGTAACCCTATGCATGCAAGCGATAGCATATGAGTGAGCTTTTCCTATAGAGAATAGGGGTCACTAGACTCTGTTCCCTTGGACAATTTTTTACCCCTCCGAATTCACCTAAAACCAAATAATGAATGTTTTGAAAAGAAAGGCAATTGAAAAATTTTAAAGTTTTAACTTTTTAATTGAAAAACCGGTAGCGGAAAAATACGGAAAATTTTCCGGAAAAATATAGCTCGGTCATTTTCCGACTTACAACCCTAAATAAAAGTGTTAAAAATCGCATTTTCCCACGGTACTTTCCCAGCGAATGCCAACTCATCGAAAAACGTCCGCGTTTCGTCTGCTTTCCACAAATGGAATATGGAGTAGTGTCGGCAGAAAGGGGAGTAGACTGTTTATCCCTCCCTCTAGGCGCGCTTTTGTAAGAGGGGATACTGTACGCGCCTGGTAGGGGGGGATGACACTGAGCTAGAGCTAGATGTCAGTTCTACGTATGCAAACGTCATACCCTTCTATCTCTTAGTTAAGTGTCATCCCCCTACTAGGCGCGTACAGTATCCCCGAGTATCCCCTCTTACAAAAGCGCGCCTAGAGGGAGGGATACACAGTCTACTCCCCCCTCTACCGACACTACTCTATGGTATGACGTTTGCATAGTAGAACTGACATTACTCTATGAATTCCAATGAATTCCGGTTATTTTTAAGTGAATGCCTTGATTACCACTAGATTCTTCGTGAATTACTATGAATGCAGTGATTATAGAGTGATTACTTCCATTTCAAGTGATTACGATTTTTATTTTGGATTTTCGAATTCCTCGAGTGATTATGCGTGATTATTTGACGAAATGTGTGATTACCGAGATGATTACAAATGATTACTAGGAAATCATGTGATTATTTCTGATTCTCTCAATATTCCATGTGATTTCCAGTGATTATCGGAGATTTCTGATTACTCACAAAATTGATTATGATTACCGATGATTACTTATGATTTTCCTAGAATTCTAGAAATCAAGTAATCGATTTCCGCGGTTTTGTACACCTGATTACTCAAGTGACTAGCCCCTCGCAAACAAGTAACCGATATCTGAGCTACTTTTCTTACCTTTAATTACAATCATTAATAAAAACAAAGGGATTAACGCTTTTGGCCGTTTAACACGTTCACGGTCTTCCACTAGGTTTTAGCTTATTTCGATCATTGCCTTATGTACAATAATCGAAAATAATTTGGTCAAAACCAAAATACTAGTGCTATAATTCTGCAAAACCCCTTGTTTTTCGGCCTACTTTTGAGAGCCCAGGACCTTTCGGACTCCTTTTGACCCAAGGAACATGCCTGTTAATTTGTGCCAGACTTTCCAGAAACACCCTGTATATAGACATCATCTTTTAGCTCTTCTACTCATGATGCATTTCCTCAAAAATTCTCAATGATAAATATATAGAGAGTATAAAACAAATAACCATTTATATCCTATGTTTCAAATACTGTCATTTTTTAACTTACTTCATAAATAAGTACAACATAATATGCTTTTCGGAATCTATGTTATTAGATATAAGTTAAATGTAATTAACGATACTCAAGTACTTCCTTAAGCTATTAGAAATGTATCAACCCCTATTGTATGTATGGCGGTACAAAAAACATAAAATTATTCAAATTTTAATTACATTAAGACTGAAGGGACAGATATTATAAATAAACGTCTTGGTTTAGACCAAGGCCGAAAAAAACAAACGATATGTGTGAGGTTTATCATTTGACTGAAGTTCAGATATTGCAATTTTAAATTATTATAATTCCTTTAATTCTTAATCAATATTTAATTCAATCAACTGATTTTACTGTTAATCGATCTATTCCCTCTAAATTAATTTAAAAAGTTACATATCTACGCTTTTTCAAGAATAATTCCATTTTCCGAAAACATTTTATCATGAAATTAATTATTTTGAAGGGATATCGTGTCGATACTCACTAACTTGTAAGCACCTTGACGAACATAGTTTTAATTCTAGGAGAGCGGTCGCTCTCTTAGATAAGACTTGATACTGCCTCTAATGCTAAAGGAGGGTTCTTTGATTGGCCGTAACTTTTTTCGTATTGTGTTTGCTGCTTTGAAATTTTGCCAGTGATCTAAAATTAGGGCCCTAATTTTGTGGTTAAAATTTCAAAGAGATCCAACTAATAGTTAATTCTATGAAGAAAAAAATTGTTAAGGGTGGTTTTAGAATCCATAAAATTAATCCAACATTTGGTGAAAGATACAATATTCTTCCATAGAGATAACATGGGATTTTTTTGAAAAATGACCTTAATTGGAATCGTGTATAAAGAAAACTATTCATTCGTTACGTTTGGGAACCATCTTAATTGAAAGATAACAGTCCATAGATGTGCCTTCCCTTAGTTTCATTAAGATAAATTAAGTTTAAGTATTGATTTTTATCATTATTAACACATACTTTGACTTACGTTGTTTTGGGTATTGGAATTACGGCGTTTTACCACTGTTAGAGACACGCATTTTAGTACTCAATTTTTATATTGGACTTGCGGCGTTTGTGTCGTGATTCACGCCGTTAGCTGGATATTAAACAAGAAAAACATGGCGTTTGAGCTCTCGGTTAAAATTAAAATTTTGGAATTGGAATTAAAGTGCAGGCTAATTAGGTATGATTTTTATTGTTTTCACAACAAAAAACGTCAATGAAATTTACTAAAATTAAATTTAAATTTAAAAGCCAACAGAATATTTTATTATTAACCAATTTCGCTAAGCCTCGGTCAAGGTAGCGTTATGTTGATGTTATAGGAATAGGCAACATTAACTTCGGTTGAGATAAAAGCCAGACATTACGAATACTGTTGGTATGTTCAAATTAATTATTAATCTTACTGGTAGATCAATTAATTACTACATTATTATCTGTGACAGCTAGGACACATCAATCAGCTGTAGGGATAAATTTTACACCTTGATGATGAAACCTCCGTTGGCTGAACGCTAGCGACAACTTTTCAAGGGAAATAATGACAAACAGAACTGTATATAGTCTTTCATTTAATAACATTTTATATTTGCATTATTTAAATTTAAATTTTGTATTAAACGTGCAAAAGATTGCTGTTCATTGGTTCTCTAACATGTTTTCTTAATTTTCGACATACTAACGTAGCTTTTGTATTTTGAGGGATCGAAATTCCTCCAAAAGAACCTTAGAGAATAAGGTTCTTTTGGAGGAATTTCGATCCGAATCTTTTCATTCGGAGTCAATTTCTCCGAATGAAAATAAAACGTATTCTGTAAGCACCTTATCCTAATCATACGGTGGTAACCTCTCCGAATCATTCGGCGGCCGTAAGAGACGGCCGAATCGGGCATTCGGAGTTTTTACCGCCTCTCTTCCCTCCATGAATCTTAGATTCGCGGAACTTTTGCCGGTGTTTTCTAGTATTTTTCCCCGTACCTTTTTGCTGGCACCTTGGCTGCGGTTCATATTTTTGTTTAGTATGGCTGCTTTGTTTTTTTCAACTCAAGCTTCATCGTTTGCGATTTGAACATGGTAATCGCATTGGCCGTCGCGATTTTCGTGTTCAAAGGGTTTTTCGAGACTTAAAATCAAGCGTGGGCAAAATTTTAGGTTAAAGCGGGAAATGGCTTTAGGCCTTGGCGGGCCTTGGCGAAATATACAAGGTAGATCGACGGCTTTTTGGTAGATTTAAAGGTAAAAAAGTCGTTGAATTTCTCCTACATTTAAGGGATAATTTCGCGACATCCAATTACTTAACACAGATTTAATTGTTCATTTTAATATTTTTTCTACCGGGGCTTGTAAGTTAGAGCCACCTATTTTTGACCAATTTCATCAATTATTAATAATTGCTAGATTAAATTTGGTTATTTCGTTTAGCATCTATTTAAATTATTAAATTTTGGTAGGTGTGTAACCATTGATAGAGGGCTAATGATCTACATTAATGAATTTATCATAATCTCACGAGATCCACACAATTGGATTATAATTTTCGATTAATTAACGTTGTTATTCTAGGTTCTCATTGCCTCATATTTAACCCTACTAAAACTTGCGCTAAGTTTCATTCAAAATTCGACGTATATTAACTGTTGTTTAGCGTGTTCTATAATACCCATTTTAAAAGAATATTATGAAGCAATTTAAGAATAAATAATTTTTTTAATCAAAAATAAATAAATAAATAAGGAAAAAAAACACTTATTTCTATCTTAAGAAAAGAAATCGAAAAAGAGAAAATTTGCTTTGTATTGAATGTGTTCCCAATACAAAGACCATTTCCCAAAATTTCCACTCCTTGGGAAAAACCAAAGTTTCCATCCCTACAATTTGAAAGCGCGCCAAATAAAATTGTCCAATAAAGAAAAAGTGGGCGTCAAAAAGTACCACGTGGCTTAAGAGGAAGTGACGTCCATTTGGATTGAGAGAAAATTTTCGAAGTATCCGAATGACGATAAGGATTGGGGTTAGAGAATACGGTTTGTTCGGTCCACTCCGAATGAGCCCGATCCGAATCATAAGGATTCGGAGTGATCCGAATGATTTTCGATTTTTAGAGAATAGCCTCCCAGGCCGTCTTCAGTGTGGATATTTTGTTCTGTCATTCAGGAATTTAAGAAAGGAGAGTGTTAAATATTTTAAAATTAAGTAATTCCCATAGGTCTGTAATCAATTCCCCTTATTTTGACCTCTCCTGCCATTCTACCAAATCGACGCTATTTTAGAGGACTCAAGATTGTCCATTTTAGTAAATTTTCGTTAAGATTGACTTTTTTATTTTTGATATCTAGCTCCGATAATTTCAGAAATTTTAGAAAATTTAGTGTTTTGGTTTTTCATGTTTATTATAAAAAAGAATTTAAAAAAAAAGAAATGTAAAAAATTAATTAAAAAAATAAGGAGTTATAATCTATTGGACACTGTATTCACGCAAGTCATTAATCGAAGTAAAATTTATCGAACTGGTGAAGGCTGTTTCATCTAACGTAAGTTGACTTGTTAAGATAACGTAACAGCTTGTTAAGAATTAAGATAGCCCAGCTATTATTGCTTATTCTAAAAGTCGGATTATAAATTAATTATTCATGAATTTTAAGTAAAAGAACATGATTATAAGACATCTTAGTTTTTTCACCAAAATCACATTTGCCCAAAATATTTCATAGTGAAATTTTGCATTATTTTCGAAAGAGCTTGAGTAAGGACAAATATTTCATATTATTAGTTTTTGGTATTTATTTGTTTCAACGTAATTAAATGTAACCGAAGGATGAAATTTCAACATTCATCATACTTAAGGGCACTTTGTTACCCAGTCATACGACTATAATTCCGCTGGTTTCAATCTTTTAAGTAGGTAATTGAAAATTATTTGTAAATCGATTATAAAAATTTTATCAATAGCGTACTGTGTATATTTTTCACTATTGCCCTTACTTTCCACTATTTAAACGTTTTGTAGTTGAAATTAAACGCTCTCTCCCTTTAGATATCCCTAATGAGCAATTAAACTTTTCAAGGACTACAGTGGACACCTAGCGGTAAATATAAACGATGTCGCATGTATTTGTTATATAGTAATGCTTTGACACGGACCATTTCGAAAATAATGGAAAATTTCATGATGAAGTATTATAGACAAATGTAATTTTGGTAAACATTTTGGTAAGATATGTATTTTTTCAAATAATTTATGTTGCATAATCATGTCTTTAAAACGAAAAGATTTAATACCTGATTCCCTGGTCGAGAGGTACTAAATTTCAGTACATTTTTTTGCTAACTTGCAGAATCTTCGAGGACCGTACAACTCGAAAAGTTTGCAATTTTACACCCTAATTTGCAGAATCTTTTTTTTATAAACTTGTAGGAATCAAAGTTTGCAATTTACCCCTTAACTTGCAGAACTGACTTGCAATAATGATAATTAATTAATATCTTTATTTAATTAAAACCATGAAAATATAATTCTTTAATGAACGAAATTTGTCGAACTATTAAGTCCGAATCCATCTTTTTGAATGATTAATTTGAAGCTTTTTAAATGTTTGTTTCGAAATTGAATTTAGTTTTAGGTTTAGTAAAGGGGTTAGGTTAGGTTTGGCTTGGTTTGGGGATAAGTTATAGGAAGGTTAGGTTTGGAAGTAGTAGCATCACTGATTTATAAAAATATTATTTTCATTGAGGTCCTTGATTAATAAATGCGGGCCGTGTCCAACTAATGCTATATCTTTAACACCCTTGCACAATAAACGCTATATTTTTTAAGGGTGTAGATGAATATTAAATATCTGCCCTTTTCAAAATATTGATTGTTTTATAGGTCAAGTTAGGTTAGTTTAGCTTTGGTTCGGTTACAAAAGAGGCTTTCCAAGTCCATTTAAAGGGATAGAATCAATATTTTGACTACTAATGAAAAGCTCTAATTTTTTTAAATTAGATATATATATATATATATAAAAGTATTAGTTTTCGGCGCCGCTCCGATCACTGCCCCTCTATAGTCGTTCGGTAAAAACACGAGCAAAATACCTACATTACCCCCTCTACCCTCCTCTCACACGGAAATATAGAAGATTTACTCCTAAAAGTTGTTTTCATACTATTCTGCTTTTTCGCCAAATTAATTTATCACATTTCGATACGTATGCTTTTAAAGTTATAAAGGAAAGTAAATAGTTTCACTGCAATTTTGGTGTTCTAAGTAATAGTTTTACTATGTTTAATTACAAATAAAAGTATGCTAAAGTTTAGATTAGGGCCATTAGGATAAAATAACGCCATCCCATAATTATACATGGAAGCTAAGCCTTTGCAGAAATAGCTTAAAAATGTGGTGTTTTGGCCATTACCTATAACAATTTTGACAAATCCCCATCATCCTTACTCTACAACGTAGCCAAGACTTAAGGAAACAAAGGATAGTGAACATGACAAATCAGAATTATGTTTACAAAGGTCTTCTCAATTATGCGCCGCTTCCCCAGTGAAGGTGAAAAGCTACTATACAGTGGTCTATACCTCCCTACATTCTCCTATTTACAAACAACCAATGAATGTGTGCCGTTATAACGTCACTACGTGAAAAACAAGTTGGGTGGTACTTCGCGGCTAGTTTGAATTTCAAAATATCTAATGTACTTTTCTTATTTTTAAACGTTTTAATTTGATTTATTTTAGGCACATTTTTTACCAAAAACTGCCTTCATCTTGTACTAGTCGGAAAACATTGAGAGTATCACTTTAAATAGTTAAGGAAGTAAACAATTCAATAGCTGGTATAGAGTACGTCTCTGCTGGGGTAAGAACTCAATTAAAGTCCATGGATTGGGGGCTCGTTTCTCCCTTTTGCTAAGCCGGTTAGAAATCTCGAGCTCCTCTCTTTGAAATATTTCTTCATGTGAGCGGGGCTTGACTTCTTCAGCCCCTGAACGCTGTAAGGGGTCGCAAAACGGTAGATTCCTCTCTATAGCACGATTGTTTTATAAAAAAAAATCACAAAAGACCGAATGGCCTTGACTGTTCCCTAATTCACAGCCCCCATCCTTTACTCTCTGTTCTGATAGAGAAGACTCGGTTTGCACAGTGATAGGCGGGCGTTTTCCGGTCCCTTTAGAGGTTCAGAGTTTATGTTCAGGCAATAGCTCTTTCTCTCCCAATCGGGCACATTTTGGCGTTCGAGTCGCATTTAAATAGGAGATCTGTTCATTATTGCTACACAAGAGAGGGGAGTCCCAAACCCTGCTTTTGGATACTCCCTAGGCGAATTTAATGGGCTTCTGTTTACGTTATTAACAACCTATTTTAACCTTGGAAATTAATGTGCGTACAGGAATTAATGGGAAATAAGTCTAATTAAATTTTAATTTTGTTTATGTACATTCGGAGATTAGAATCCACCATATCCATTGTATCGCTGTCCGACGCCTTATCCTTTAGGACACCAGATCGCTGAAGCCTCCGGTGTTTTAGATAATATTGATATTGTATTTTTTACAACCTTTCTATTTTCACTATGTAGGTGGATTATGACCGGTGGATTTTGTCAAGAGAATGGGGAGATTTTTTACTCTTTCCTGGGATAGGGGGAAATGACAGGGAGGTTTTGTACGTTTTCAAAAATGGGAGGAAATTTCTAGAGAGAGTGAGATTTTGTACGTTTTCAATAATGGAGGATTATGATCGTGAGTCTTTGTCTTGGGTGTATTTAGTCTGTATACCAACCACGACAGTTTCAATCTGTAAAAATATGCCAAGTTGTTTGGCCGTAAAAAGAAGTGAGATCTAAAATACGGTCAAGTTATTATCTCCAGGTGAACCAACATTTTATTCGACTTAAAACTTCTCAAGAATGTTTTTCTGACTTGGCCATTAGCATTTCAAAGATTCGTTTAATTCCAGATATGGATCGAAATTAAAATATTTAATAAATTTTTTTAAATATTCTTGAATATCCTTTGTGGTTAAACTTGTAATTTCCGTTCTTCACCTTCACGGGCGCAAAGAAGAAGGATGCAAGTTTGGAATGCTAATGGCAGAGTCAGGAAAACATTCTTGAGAAGTTTTAAGTCGAATAAAATGTTGGTTCACCTGGAGATAAGAACTTGGCAGTATTTTAGATCTCACTTCTTTTTACGGCCAAACAACTTGGCATATTTTTACAGAGATGTTTTTGTTGGGATTTCCCTCTTTTTTGTACGTGCATGTTCTTGTAGATTTATAGAAGTAGGATTATGAAGTGAAATAAACATTTGTACTTTTAGATTTTTATTTGTATTTCTATTCGAAGAACACTATATTGTGGCAAGTAACACTTTTAATCAACAGAATAGATTTAAGAAAAAATAAATGAATCAAAACAAGCTTAGAACCATTTCAGACGAAATGAAAAGGAAATGAGTAAAAAATTTATTTACTAAAACATTAAGTAAAAAACATAAATTTTACAATACGAAAGAATCATATTAGTAAAAAATATTAATATTAAAAGCCGAAAAAATTAAATTATAATGTCCTATAACGAGGGGATCTAGATTATAAAACCCCCATTTCTGGGGCTTACGGGGGAAAATTCCCGCTTTTGAGACTTTTTCCTTTCTTTGTATGCTAAGTCCTACTTTTATGCCAAATTTTATCATTCCCGAACCACCAGAAGTGCCCTAGAGGTTTAGATGATGACTCTAATTCTAAACCCCCTTTTCAGGGGCTAAAAGGGGAAAACTCCCGCTTTTGGGACTTTTCCCTTTGCTTGTATGCTTAGTGGTACAAGTATGCCAAATTTCATCATTCTAGCACCACCGGAAATGCCCTAGAGGTTTTGATGATGTGTCAGTCAGTCAGTCAGTCAGTCTCATAATGTGTCATTTTCACATAGGATCATCACAGAAACCAAATGAGTTAGAAAGAGGAAAGTTAGAGGACTTCCTAGGATTAACACTGTACCCTTGATGTGCAAATATGAGTGGTGTACTATTCCTCAGTACCGAGATACGAGGGGGTGAAAATGAGGCTGAAATGTTTCGGGTAAAGGATTGCTGGTAGTGCACGACAACTTGGCGGGTGCACCCAGATCGATTCGAAGTGTTCTTGTTTATGATTCTAAATAAATTTGCCGTAACAAATAACACAGCATAAAACTGTTTGGAATAGTGTTTTAAATGGCAATACCTATATCCATCAACTAGTTATCAGAGTGACTCTACAGCTATTTCTTCTTTTGACCGAAGGTTAGCAAATCGATGAGTTTACCTTAGCTCTAAGATTGAAGTGAAATATTATCTCTTCATTTATTTTCATTGAATATGCATGTTACATAGCTAATTCTTGATAAACTACAGCCCAATATTAAAATTGTTAATTATTATATCTATTTACAAATAATTTGGCATTTACGCATCGTTATCACGCGGCAAACGATTAAAGGTAGCCAGGTATTATTAATTGAGACATGACATTTTTCATTCCACAATTAGTCTAGCGCTTCTGGTAGAAAGTAAGCTGAATTCCATTAAACCGAATGTTCCATTGAACCGATTCCTTTTGGACCAATATAGCCAAAATGTGCGGGTTTATGATCTTAAAATTTTCAATTCTATTTAACGACATATTTTTATCGCTGTTTTTACAAACCGATTAAAAAAATACGACTTTTGGTTTAAAAAAAATACCCTTGTTCTCATGCTTGCGTCTATCAATACACTTTCCTATATAAATAATAATACTGCGATGGTCAAATCACAAGTTTAATAGCAAGCCTCTATTTTAACCGAACGCAAGCTAAGCTGTATTAACCCGACCTGTAAAACAATCAATATTTTGAATAAGTCATATATTTAAGGACATAAATAAATATAGCGTTTCTTGTTAAAAAATAGAATGTGTTCGATAAGGCCCGCTTTTATTACGCAAGGACCTCAATGAAAATAAATATACTTTTGAAAATCAGTGAAACTAACACTTTCTAACCTAACCTTATTTTAAATTAAATATTGATAAAAACTGTTAACACGCAATTAAATCAGTTTTTTGGGTATTATATCGTAAATTTAAACGAATCTATCCCTTTAAAGTGGTTACACGTACTCTTAGACGATATTGCGTAATTTTACAGATAGTTTTTAAACATAATTACATATTAATTTAAAGTTAAAAATAAGTGAGGACGAATAAAAACTTGGGTTGAGGAAAAAATCAACTTACACTAGACAACATCACTCTATCTCCTTTCCCGTGGACCTTTTGTAACCATCTTAACTCAAAAGTCAAATTAAAATTTCGATTAATCAGTAAATAATAACGAAATACCTTAAATTAACATTATAAAGATATTACTAACCCTTTAAACTTAAACCTATCCCTTTAAAAAACTGAAAAGAAATTCTTTCGTACAAAAGAAAAGGAACTAGCCCCTCAATGTTGACACAGAACTTTCTAGAACTATCCTATACCACAGTATCCACAGTGCAAAATGAAATACCTAGCAACGAAAACTCTTTCCAAGAACCCAGAGAAATGTCACGCTGATTTAGACCCCAAGCAACAAGACCTTGAGTCACTATCCTGGTACCTGGCCCGAGAAACTTCTAGAACATTTTTTTTAACCCTTAAACTGACCAATCCCCAATTGGTCCCAGATTTAAAAGTTTTGCCTATTCGTTGATAACATGAATCCGCCCGGCTACGTAATAAATATGGTCAACAAACGTCATTGTCCCAGAGATCCTTGCGAGAAACTAGAAGTTATATATACGAAGTCCCTCCTGTCCCACCCTCAGTCGATATCTGAACCCCTTAATGAAACCCTGTCGGCTCACCCTTAAGAAACCCTTAGAAATCCGGAGTATTATTTTATATCGGAGATATTTTTTTTATTCATTTTGATACCTTTATTTTTCATCAATTTGAACCCCCAAGTTTTCGGAAGAGAATCGGAGAGATTTTCTATTCAATTTGATACCTTTATTTTTTTTTCAATTTGAATACGTATTTTTTCGGAGAAACTCGGAAACATTTTTTTTAAAAACCCCTAAGTTGAAGAAGAGAAGGAGCGCGAGTGCGCGAGCTATTAAAAGAAAAAAGAAAATAATTAACCCTTAAAACGCGAGAAAAGAAAAAAGATCCTGAATTAAAACCCTTAAATCGAGAAAGAAGAAGAAAAAATATCCTGAACCCCAAAGATGAAACTGGAAGAGGAGCTACTTGGCGTAAGAAATTAAAAAACTTGAAACTATTTTGATAAACTGACTTGAAACTATGGTTAAAGATCTTACCGCTGCGATTATGGTTAACGGATTGATTCATTTTTTTAAATCCTAACTTTCTATTTTTGAACATTATTGTTTTAGTGCATAACTGCACGATTTTAACCCAAACACCCCTAAAATTTAAATTTGAAACTTAAAGGAGACATTCCATAGAGTATATTACTTTTGATTTTTTGTTTAATTTTTTTATTTTGACCCCTATAAAAGTGTGTGGAAATTTATGAACAAGATTGAATATTATGTTGAATATTAAAATTTGGATTAGAATCTATTTTGACTCTCAATTGACACATACCATCAAAAACGCGGTCACTTTTGATTCAGAAATTTTATAAGCCCCTCGTTCCCGTTAAAAGGCCTTAACTCTCCACAACTGACTGCATTCTAACATCTTGTCTAGCGTTAGCGAGGTTGAATCATAAGTGAAAAGAGGTAGGTGTTTGTCTTATACTTTAACCCCTCTAATAAGAATCGAACACTCCACCTTACCCCCATAAAATCTTAAAAAGCATAAAGAAAAGGCTTATAAATTGGCGCAGTCGGCAGGATCCGATCCTTCGGAATCTTATCAATATGATGGATTTTGACATGTCTTGAAGAGAGTCAAAGTTGGTTCAATTATTAAAAACCCCTGTATATTTTGAGAAAATATTGAGAAAAATCGAGCAATCAAAATGACGGACATTACCCTTAACTCGTCAGATCTATTATTATATATCTCCATTATTATAATTTCGATGCTGGTAAGGACCTTATTTGATAAGATCTTACATTTTTTGAGAAACCTTATTATGAATATCGGTATTTTATTTCGACGTACAAACAATGATAAATCTATCCATACCCATTATTTAACACAATTAATTCTACAAAATGTTGAATCCCAAAAAGAATTAACTGAGACTATTGCTGCTTTACGAGATAGCCTGAAAGACTCATTAGAAGCCCATAGAGGTTCCCCTCCCCAATCTTTAAGTTCTAATGTGAGTTCGAGTTCGGAATCTGATACCCATCAAATTAATACGAAACGTACCCATATGAAAGATATACAAAAATTCCCCGAAGAAAATGTTGTTGATAGAGATGAAAACCTTAGAAGAGTAGAAGAGACTAGAAAAGAGGAAGATAGATTAAATCCCATGTTTACATCAACCCCTTATGTCCGAAAGGAAACAGGAAAGAAAGTATCCCTCCCCTCCCCTATTTACGAAGAAAACGTTCGGAAGACCCCTATGCGACACGAGTAAAAGAATTTTTCAACCCCCCTACTAACGTTACCTTGAGACCAGAGAGAGAGGAACTTCTTCCAAGAAACGAACCTATAGAGGACCCTGTACTAGATCAGACTACTTCTTTCAAGAAAAGTTGAAGAGCCCTATATTTCCTGAATATGAGAAAGAATAAGAGACTTCAAACATTCCTGATATTACTCAAATCCCTCGCGGAGAAAACTTAAAATATTCAACCCCTAAAAATAGAACTTTACCTATCCCTTTACCACAAGATTTAATGGAGAATCAAACCCTATAGAATTCCTATATAGCGCGTACGAGTATGGGATGATAACAGGCGTGACACGTCAAGACTTATTGACCCACATATCCCTAGCATTCGAAGGACAAGCCAAGAAATGGTATTGGAAGAATATAAATCATTTTCATACCTGGAATGACTTTGAAAATAAGTTTAAAGAAAAATATTTGGGAGACAGTTATTCCAAAATAATCAAGAGAAAAATCCAAACAAGAAGACAAAGACCCAACGAGAGCCCTGAAGATTATGTTCAGGATATGATAAATATTTATGATGAATTACCCTCTATCCCCTCTGAACAAGATCGATTAGACCATATAATTTTTGGATTAATGCCCGAATATGAAGCCCTATTAAACTTGGAAACTTGTACTACAGTTGATGAACTTTTAGAGGTAGTAAAGCAATTTCAACCAGTGATGGGAGTTTTACATCCTCGAAATCAAGGAACAAACGAACCCCGAAACCCCTTCATAAACAAATTCTGCAACTATTGCAAGGAATACGGACATTTTGTTTCTAACTGCCCAAATAAAAGAAGTAGACCACAAGAAGTAACCTTACCCCTTGAATCGTATCTTCCATCAGATAGGCCTAAATGCTTTGTATGCAATTCTACGGATCATATGGCTAGGGATTGTCCCCTAAAACAAAACTATCAATCAAGAGAAAGAATAAATGAAGCCCGGACTTCGTATATATAACTTCTATTTTCTCGCAAGGATCTCTGGGACAATGACATTTGTTGATTGACTTCGGTTTGGCGAATAGTGGACCATATTTATTACGTAGCCGGGCGGATTCATGTTATCAACGAATAGGCAAAACTTTTAAATCTGGGACCAATTGGGGATTGGTCAGTTTAAGGGTTAAAAAAAATGTTCTAGAAGTTTCTCGGGCCAGGTACCAGGATAGTGACTCAAGGTCTTGTTGCTTGGGGTCTAAATCAGCGTGACATTTCTCTGGGTTCTTGGAAAGAGTTTTCGTTGCTAGGTATTTCATTTTGCACTGTGGATACTGTGGTATAGGAGAGTTCTAGAAAGTTCTGTGTCAACATTGAGGGGCTAGCTCCTTTTCTTTTGTACGAAAGAATTTATTTTCAGTTTTTTAAAGGGATAGGTTTAAAGGGATAGTATTATCTTTATAATGTTAATTTAAGGTATTTCATTTTGCACTGTGGATACTGTGGTATAGGATAGCGCCTCAAGGGGAAAGACTGGAAACTGCTCTTTGTTACCCCTACTAGCAAAAGCGCAACCCAACGCGGTTTTTTCCCTGCCCATCTTAATAAATACTAGTTCGCAGTAGCCCGCTGTGGCGCCCTAGGTAATGTCAAAGTGGTGTATTTCTGAAACCTTCACCAGTCTGGGATGGAAAATAATAATCCTACTTCACCTTCTCCACTTTCTCTTTCTTCGCTTCACTTTTTTCAGGTGGGGGTAGGTCTGTTTTTCTAATTTTAATTAATGTTCTCGGTACATTAGCCTCATATTAAAGTTTGTAAAACTGTGAGGCGCCAATGACGGGCGACCGTTTTTTGGAACTTGTCCCTGTATAAGCCAATAAATCAATTATATTGGAACCGACGATTTTACGATTCTCATATATTAATTCCCCGGCGTGTGTCCATCTTAATTTTGATATATGGTCTATTCATTTGTACAAGTTCAAACAATAGACTGCACTATAGGAGGGAACCGAAGAGACGATATCAGAACTCCAATTCTGGTTTTTCGCTGGTTTTACTTTCATCTTTTTCACCGTTTTACTAATTTCCCTCGAAAGTACGTGGTTATATCTTAATAATTTGTCAGTATCGTTTAATTTAGCATCGTTAATGATAGATTTCAACTTATCATCCATCTCTAACTCCATCGAAGTGTCGACTTTGAAACCGCTATTTGAATTTAACCTATTATACGTGTCTTCAGAAATTAATAACATTTTTCGTGCCATTCTATTTTATTGCGCGACTTATAGCCGCACCTGCCACTGAGCTGATGATAGATAGTAAGGGTCCAAGGAGCAAAGGGATGAAGCCCCCTTTTTGAATTAGTATTTTCTTCTTTTTGGACTTAGGGATTTTCGACGTAACTCGTCTTATGGCGTGTCGATGTTTCTTCAACCGCCGCTTCTCGTTTTCTGAAAGAGGGACATTGCCCTGTAGGATATTTATACAACACTCGGCAATAGATTTTATAGCTTCTTTATTCGCATATTTTATTGCAGCATTTCTTTGACACCCATTACATTTTGATATATAATTTAAAAAATTTAAATGTTCGCGTATTCTCTCCGATGGAGCCATGTGCCTAGTCTCGCGGCTTTCACCAGGGTGCAGTTGTTGCCGTTCCGGTGGTACGTGCAGGCTTTGGGGGTCTCGCAGTCCTCGATGGTGGTCAGTTTCGGACATCCGTACTCCTCGGGTGTTGGTAACGTCCACTCCTAAGACCCTGGACAGAACCAAAGCTTTCTTCGCCCCCTTCGTAACGAATGATGATGCTTTCTGGCGAATGTACTCGCCTACTTCCTGCAGCGTTTTGTAGGGATAATCTCCCTCCTCGAAACCTAGGTCGCAAATGTTGCGGGACAGCCAGCGAACCTGTCTTTTATCCTTAATAGATAGTTGCGAGAATGGGCATGGTGATTGGAAAATCCATACGTCATAGGCTGCAGTCTCCTTCAAGTACATTGAAAGCTCCTTAACTATCCATTCCCCCTTGACACTGAAAAAGTTCGCTTCCAGGATGGCCGTCATTTCGGTATGAATACCGCTGCTTGTTGCCCTGGCATTATACCTGTTCTTAATCTATGATTATCCGGGGTGTTGGCCTTAAGGTCTACAAAGAAATAACCGTAGGGTTCGGATGTCGCCTGTCTAAACGCGTCCACTACGTATTTGCTATTACCCGGTGAAATTTGTCTCGAAATATTAACAATGGCGGATTGATCAAACGGTGTTTTAAATATGACCAAGTAATGGGCTTAAAGGTTCAGGGTACGTATTTCCTTTCCAGGGTAATATAGATTCTGCATTAAAATAAAAAACGGAAGTGTTTCTATGGTGGGATCCTCTAATGAAAAGATTTGATACATCCTTATTATTCGCTATTTCACATAAAAGATCGTCTAGTAAAACGAAATTCCTCACACTAGCATCTAAGGTGCTAACATCCAATAATCCCTCATGGAATTCCAAATTCGGGGTAAAGGATAGTATGGTGCTAAAACGATTCGACTGATATTCCGTGTAACACCAAATTATTCTTTCTGGGGTAGGTGAAATACATATATCTCTATGCTTAATTAACTCTAATACAAAAACACTCTTCCCACATCCCGTGACCCCGGCTACGAGTCCGGTAAATGGGTGTTTCATACTTAAATCCATATCGATAAATGAGGAAAAAATGAACCGAACACTGATAATATATCCTAGGGGGAAACTGGCAAGGCTTAACTGAGATGTTTGAAATGATAGTTAGTAAATACAATTTGACCGATTCCATTTCTGTATGATGGGCTGCGTATATCCAGTACAATTCAACATCTTGTAGTAAGGCTGGGAGAGATGTACCTTTTCTTTAAACCTACCCTGTCTTTTATACCATCCTATCACGCGTCCTATCATGTATATTTCCTCACCGACCACAACGCCAAAAGTTAACATGACGCCTGATTTTCTAATTTCCCCAGCCACGTCATGGAATTATCCCTATAAATTTTCACGCCATTCACAAAGTCAACATGGAGTCAAGCTTTCCCCTGGTTCTCCCCGCCGAAAAATCTGTCGTGAGGACGCCATCTTGGTGTCAGACGCCAAATCTGGTGTGAGGACGCCATCTTGGTGTCTGGCGCCAATTTGGGTGTCTGACGCCAAATCTCGTGTGAGGACGCCATCTTGGTGTCAGACGCAAATTCTCGTGTGAGGACGCCAAATCTGGTGTGAGGACGCCATCTTGGTGTCAGACGCCAAATCTGGTGTGAGGACGCCATCTTGGTGTCAGACGCCAATTTGGGTGTCAGACGCCAAATCTCGTGTGAGGACGCCATCTTGGTGTCAGACGCAAATTCTCGTGTGAGGACGCCAAATCTGGTGTGAGGACGCCATCTTGGTGTCAGACGCCAAATCTGGTGTGAGGACGCCATCTTGGTGTCAGGCGTCAACGGGGTGTCATGCGTCAACAGGGTGTCACTGCCGTCCAAGTCTCATTTACATACTACTGTAGGTTGGGACTTCGTCGAGGAGGTGACCGTCCAGATGGAGGCAAAAGTCAGAAGGGAGTGACGTTTTTTCGTGAAGAGGAGATATTTGCATTTATCATATTGGGGTCGAAACCGCCAGTGCTCAAAAGTCGCCGCTGCTAGATTTAAACAGTCTTTAAGGGTGCGTTGTACCGTAGGGAAGGTGGGTCCTGACACCCAGATGGCTATGTCGTCAGCGTAGATGCCTATTCGGCTGGCGGAGGGAAGTCCAACCCCACATCGTTTATTGCAAGCAGGAAAAGAGTTGGACTTAAGGGACTCCCTTGTGGGACTCCCATGTTCGCCGGCAGGTAGGAAGAGTGCTGGTTATTGATCTTCACACGAAGTCGGCGATGCAAGAGAAAATCCTCGATCCAGTGCAGGATTGGGCCCGTGATTCCGAGAGAGCAGAGTCTTGTGAGCAGTCGATCAGAAGGGACACTGCCAAACGCATCCTTCGGGTCTAAAAAGACCGTTCCGACTATATTTTTATTGGCGAGGGCTGGCTCAACATCCGCAATTAAGCGCGCTGGGTGATCCAAGGTAGAACGGCCTTTTCGGAAGCCACTTTGAGGTAGAGAAGACGGTCATTGACGAGTCGGTCGAACAACTTCTTCAGGGTGAGCAAAAGGGTGATGGGGCGGAAGCGGCCTGGTGCGGTGGGATCTTTTCCTGGCTTGAGGATGGGGACGACAGTCGCGTCATTCCAGTTGCGAGGAAAGTCGAGGGTCAACCAGTAGTTGTTGAGGGTTTGTAAAATGTTTTGGTGAAAGATCGGCGGCAAATGTTGGAGCATTATATTGGTAATTCTGTCGTGTCCAGGAGCGGAGGTTTTCAGGCGAGTAATAGTGTGTTGTAGTTCGGCGAGGGTGAGAGAGGAGTTCAGCATAGGCGTAGGGTTTGGGGGATGGGCCGGAGTCCATTCCACGTGTTTGTTATAATAATTGTGATGGTAGAATTGAGCCAGACTGACAGCTCTTGCGTGATCCTCATGAAAGTTTGGGGGCTGAGGAGAGGTCTTCGGATGTGTTGCCCATTTCAGTTTGTGCCAAATTTCGGAGCAGGGTGTGGAGGGGTGTAAGGTGGAGCAGAACCCTTTCCAACAGCGCTGTTTCTCGCGTTTGAAAGTTAGGCGGAATAGGGCCCGGGTTCTCTTGTACTTGGTAAGATCCGTGTGGTTGTTCTGTTTCGAATGACGATTGCGATGCCAGTTGGCCTTTTCGTGTAATTGGCGTAATTTTGGAGACCACCAGTAGGGGAGGCGAGGTTTCGTGGAGGACAGGCGTCGACCGTCAGTCCCCGAGTGCGACGGTTGGGCAAAGGAGAGAATTACGTGTTGGAGTTCCGTATCGTGGGTCATAAAGGCAGTTGCACGTTGGCAGAAGGTCGGCCAGTTCACCGGGTGTACTTGAATAGGGTAATCTGGTAGAGGGCGGTGGACGTGTCGAGATTGTGAGGAGAGTGTGATGAGAATCGGGAGGTGGTCGCTTCCCCCTTTCTGGAGCGGGGTCCAGGTGAGGGAAGGAGCCAGTGAAGAGCTGGCAACCGTAAGGTCCGGCGTGGTGAGTCGAGCGTTTAAGGGGCAACCTGTATGAGTGCCATCGTTGAGGTAGGAAAGTAAGCTATCTTGGTTGAGCCATCTTAGAATTTGCGTTCCTTGAAAGTTATTGGGACTGTCGCCCCATGCCGAATGGTGGCCATTCAGGTCGCTGCCGAGAATCAGGGGGTGGGTGAGCTGGTAGGTTAGATGAGTTAAGGCGGTATCAGTCGTTTGACCTTTAGGGTCGTACAGAGAGGCTAGTTGCATACGTCGGCCTTGCCAGGTGAGAGAGACGGCGACACCTTCGATTGACAGGGGCCAAGTTATAGTGATGTTTGATGGTCGGAGATGAGAGGCAACATAAATCGCCACACCACCCCCTCGCCGAGATGTGGAGGCCGGGTCTGGGGGTCTGTCCCTTCGAAAAATGGTGTATGTGTTGAAATTAGTGACTTTGATTTGTGTGGGGTGTAGCCAGGTTTCTTGTAAGAGGATAGCATGCGGGTTATATCGGTGTATTAGTGCTGTGAGGTCGCCTAGTTTTGCGTTTAAACTGCGGATGTTCCATTGTATTATATTGAGCTATTGCTGCGGCATATTAGTTTCCGAAGCATTCCTGCAAGAGTTGTCTCTTGTTGGGGGGAATTTTCTGGATAACTTCTTGACATTGAAGGTTGGTTTTGAGCGTGCGATTAAGTAGCAAGGTGAATAAGGAAATAATTTCCTCATAGGCGGGTGGAGAAGGTTTGGCGAGAGCCATGGTGGCTTCGTAGAGCATACTGAGGAGGGCGTCGGGGGAGTGCAGAGGCGGTTGGGGCCTGGCGGAGGACCAAGGCGAGTGAGGTGTGTATACGTTACTGGGCGTAGGTTTGGGGTCTGACGGAAGAGGGGGAAGTTGGAAAGATTCGGTTTCGGGGCAGATGTCGGATTTTGTTTCTGGTAGGCTTGAACAGCATCGTAGCGGGAAAGATTATGTCGTTCTTGCAGTCGGAGGATTTGCAATTCTTTTTGGCGGCGAGGGCATCTGGTGGCTGTAGCAATATGGTCATTGGCTCCACAATTGGTGCATTTTTTCAGGCCCTGGCAATCCACAGCATCAGCGTGGCTGGCGCCACACGTGACGCAGCGGAAAGGGCTTGTGCAGTATTTTTGAAGGTGTCCGAAATTTCGGCAGTTTTTGCATTGTAGGGGTTGGCGCTCATACGGGGAGACTTTGTAAATGCGGTAGTACACACGGATTTCTTGAGGGATTTCCTCTGTTCCAAAGTTGAGCAGAAAGGTGGCGTTATTGGCTCCTAGTCGAGTTACTTTGAGGCAGTTAATATCTTGTCTTCGTAAGGCGTCACTAATGAGGTTTTCGTCGAGACTTTCCGGGACACGGTATATGACTCCCTTATTTCCAGGATCTTGGTGTTGTCCAGGGTTGGTTATTGTGAATTTGATGTTGTCGATATGAGTCCATTTAACGAGGAGGTCATGTTGTTTCGCCACCTTTTAAGACCCGAAGATCTTTAACTTGTCCAACAGTTCTGTCAAAGTGATTGCAAAGAAAAATAAGTCAATATCATAGAAAGTGCGTACGGTTTTGTTTTGAGATTCCTTAGTAAGTTTCCCTTCGCGGGTAACGGGGGGTTGAAAAAATTCGGTTTTATATTATCTTGGGGTATCGAAGTCTCCATTGAGTTGCAGCCTTGGCCTGCTTGAATACTTGACGTTTCCGATTGTCATTCATCGTCTACTTTGGGAGGGACCGAGTCTTCGTTTTTTTCCGTTTTTTGGGGGAGGGCATAAAGAGGGAAAGGGGGGAAAGAAAGCACTGAGCAGAACTTTAAATCAAACACAGAGAAACCGGAGCGCAAGAAAGGCGACCGGCCGTCACGATAGCAAAAATCGAATGACGGGGGATTATTCATCTAGAGATTTGGCGTTTCTTTCGAAAATGGTGCGCCGCGCGTTTGTATATGTGACGTCACTAAATGTCTAGGATTAGCTTGAAACCACAAAAGGGAGTCTTATACTATAATGGAATTTTGTCTGTCAATTTTAAGGCGAAATTTTTACCACTACACTACCCCAGAGGAAGAATTTAAATAAAATTATTAATTTTATTGCTAATCTCTTCTTTTGGAAAGAAGAATATGATTAAATTCTGAAATAAAAATAACAACTCGGCCTAGGATTGAATCGTTTCTATTAAAAATTACTATACTGATATGAAAGAAATATTTGAGTCTATGTGAATAATTGTTTTAATTTATTCCATCAACAATACATGGCATTGCCAATTATTAAAAACAGTAATACAATCTTAATAACTCCATTTTATGGCCGCTGCTTAAGTACTAATTTTTTCAATCTTATAGTTAACATTTTATAATCATTTTTATTTGCTTAACTTTTTAATTTTCTTTTCTTTTTTCTCTTATGGGCATCTTGATTAGTTTTATTATTGAGATATTTCATTCAAATAAGGGTTCGCATTTTTATATATGAGAAAATGATCTCTCTGGGATTTTCTGGGAATAAAGGAGTTAAATAATCTGTCAAATTGTTAACAACGCCCTTTTCACTTCTTAAAATACTGCAGCTATTTTTGGTTGATGCGGCTTGATTATGATATGTTACGAAATGGTTTTCAAATTTTCTGGAGTTATTCAAAAAACTTAAAGAAGGTACAACGATACCACCATAATTTAAACTTGAGACCCAAGATGGTACGCTATAACAGTGATCCATCAAATGCCCTGACTGGCTTTTAAGGCTGATATCAGGGTATTTTTTGTAGTATTTGTTTGCCACCCAGCCAGCGAGGTACTCCATTCCAGACTCTTCATAATCCGGGAAAACCGTTTCATTTTCTTTCCCTAAATGCACATTTTTGTTTGGTTAAAGAAACGCTTTGCTAATTAATGAATTCGTATCTGGTTTACCACTCTCGCAAAGAATTTTGGGGCTTTTTTTAATTGGGGACTGGGTTGGCGTTCTTACAGATACAATATTCATAGCATTAGTTATTTCTGTGTTTGCACTAAAAACGTCTTCTATATAATCTTTGATTTCAATGTCCTCGGGTATAATATCAGATTGAAACATAACATCAGTAATAAAATACTCATCAGTAATTTGAGAAAAAGTATTTGTATTGCGCTGCACAACCCCTGGGTTTTTACCTAGAATTATCATTCTTATACGAAACAAAGCATTATGGGGTGTTGGGTTGGTCGTCCAGCCCCCCTCTTGTTCTAAGCTGGGAAAAAAATTCTCTAAATAATCTTGGTTTACCCTATGGGTTAATATTTACGTAATGCCATAGTTGTTATTAAGATTATGCCAAAGATCTCTTAAGGACGTGTTGCTTATAATTATTCCCTTTGAAAAACTTGAGGCCATTGATAAACTTCAACGGTTGGGCTAGGTTTCTTTGGATTGGGTTTTTTTAACCATTTCATATTTTTCACTAGATTTGTCATTTTATCAAGAATCTCATCTTGTTCTTCCATATGAACTCCATAACCGCATTCAGGATTTCACGAATCATATTTGATATAACTCTTCATTACGTCGAACCCTTTATTTACTGTTTGAATAAATTCAGCCGTGGTATCACTTAATTTTGACCTCTTAACAACCATGGCAACACTATGGGACATAAGTTTCACTGCCAGTCGAACATTTTGGCGTTGAGTGTTTATGCATTCTAAATGCCATTTTGTTAATTTATGACAAGTTTTGAGTTCCCCTTCATCTTTTTTTAAAATTTCCTCCACGGGTTTTTTTATTAATTATTTTCTTGTGAATAAGGAAGCCAGTATAGAGAAATCAATTTCGAACTAATTTTAAAAGATGACGAGTATCAGTGAAACTGTATATATATTCTCCTTGTTTGGCTGGTTTATGAAACCATGTTCTATTAATACTGACTCCCAACTCCCTCCACAGACCCTGATTTCCACCACCCATATCGTTAACACAGGCAACTACTGTAAATCCTATTTTATTTAGTTCCATAATTGCTGACGTTAGAATCGATTTTGTCATTTTTTGATCAAACCCTAAATATATAGGTTGTTTCCAACCTGAGAAAAGGTCACGTGCCATTATTACTTGTAAATGGTTATGGGGACCAATAACCTTATCTCTTTTAACATCGTACTCTCTCGTAGCTGTCACCTTAACTTAGTTAGAACAACTAGTTTGTCTTTTATTTTCATGCTGTGAGCATTTGCTTGCATTAAGTTTAATATGTCCTTGAGTATTCCTTGAGTTAAATCTATTTGAGAGGCGTATCTTCTCAGTGTTGATAAGTGAGGTAAAGGAATTCCACGTTTTTCCCTTAAATAAGTGTACGCTCTTTTGCTTAAGTACCTTAAGGCAAAGGCATTTGCTAAATCTTCCTTCGACCACCTAACTTTTTTTTCCCCATTAGCATTTTTATTTGACTAGGTGTAAAAACCTTTTCAACTATGGAATTGTATCTTTGGTGGAGTTTCTCTAGTTCTCTCTTTCGTTTTGTTATAACTTTAAAATCGTTTTTCATTTTTCTACTTAAAAACATTTCTGAATGTCGTTGCGCATTTAACCTCTTTAACTTCTGGTTTTTCATAAACAACCGACAACAAACTTTACCAACCCTTTTATCAGCGTCTGCGTCCCACCGTGGTCTAGTGGTAAAGCGTCGGATCGTCACGCAGAAAATCTTCGTTCGAATCTCCATGAGGAAAGTGAGTTTAGTAAAATCGAATTATAAGTATAATTCTGAATAATCGATAATAATCGAATTTAATTTCCTTGCTGGTGCTGAATTAAGAAGGCGAATTTATAATTCAGCAGTATCAGAAGTAATATAAGAAACCTCCTTTCCAAAATATTGTTGTTTAGCTTCATCGACTTCTCAAATAATATGCCTTTTCCAAAACATTACTGTTATGTTAGGTTAGGTTTGGTTAAGTTAGGTTAGTAATATTAGGTTAGTAATATTAGGTTAGTAATATTTTACAAATCATTTAACAATGTTACGCCTTTTCCAAAATATTGATGTTTAGCTTCATTGACTTCTCAAATAATATGCCTTTTCCAAAACATTACTGTTATGTTAGGTTTGGTTTGGTTATGAGGATGTCTCTTCCTCTTTGGAGCGGTTATACACTTCAAGTAAGTGTATCCCTTATGGATTGAAAAAATAAATAAATAAAACTATCAAATTCTACTCTATTTGAGTCTTTTTGGGTATGCAATATTGGGTTAATTGGAATAGGAGAATTGGGAATTGGGTTGAATGAGGTTTGGGGAAATGGGAATTGGGTGTTTAAAATTGGGTGAAATGGGGGTTAACCTTAATTAATACCCAAAGAGTTATAAGTGCAATATGACCTTTAATTTTTCATATATATGTACGTACAAAATATAAAAACATTAATTGGCTAAAACATTGTTATAGGAAGATAACTATAGAGGCTTTTTAGACCAAAAAACTGCAATAATTACCGCCAAATTCGGCTACATTGCGGTCGAATGGGATTCTTTCGAATGGGTTTCTGTCGAACGGGTTTCGGTCGAATGGGCCAGGAGCAACAGTTTGGCCCCCATTATTGACATTCTTATCACGAACAGTTTGGCCCTTATTGACATTCTTATCACGAACAGTTTGGCCCTCATTGACATTCTTATCATAAACAGTTTGGCCCTCATTAATGACATTATTATCACAAACAGTTTGGCGTTCATTATTGGCGTTATTATCGCAGACAATTTGGCTATCCCACACGTTGACTTGTGGATGGTTCTTTATACCAAGGTTTTTAGAAAATTCTCTTTGGAATGCACTGGAAACAGGATTTTCAGATGTGCGGTTCGATTTAACAGTATTAATAAGTGATCGAAACGGCTGACGTGAAGGTCGTTCTGAGGCTGGCGTTGTTTGCCATATAGATTCTTTTTCCCCCAAATTTAGTGACGGGAAAGCACCTGGCTTTAGAATTTGTTTTGGTTTTGAATTCATTAGCTCAGCTTTTAAATCTCTTTCAAAATCCTCCTTTTGAAAATGAACAAAGCAAATCCTCGCGTACCGGGGATTAAACTTTGCAGACGGTAGTGCATTGCATTTACTTAACCATAAATGCCTTTGGTTCTTCTCTGCTGGAAACCTATGATACGAGATATCCTTTCCTCTGGTATTATTAAAATAGTTATTACCAGAAGTGGATCATATTACAGCTCCCTAGAAGTACTGGACGATATAACATCGCCGTGCATCAGCATTGTCTCCTAGCACTGAAGAGAAAACGGTATATGCGAAACGCAGCGGCGAATTTGTGAACTAAACCAGAGGAATGATTTTGGCGCGAAAGAAATTTTTAATAAGCGGGCGAAGCAAACGGAAGTAAGTGGTAGGCTGGTAGCCAATGAGGAAAGGTTAGAGAGAAGAGCGCGGAAGGAAACAAGTTGTTCCATACAAAGTGTTGGGTTGTGAATATAATAGTAGAAGTCCACTTTATTTTTCTGATTTTAAAAAATAATTGGCGGTCTATAGGTATTTTTTAAACGCTTGTGTTGAAAAGGAAATTAATATGAATTCAAATTCTCAAAATAGCCTTCATCATGCTAGAATATTTTTAATGTATCCCTAGTACAGCACTGAGCTAAGCTTCACCCGATTTAAAGGTTTTTAGCGGGGATAGTTGGACCGATTTATTACTAATTAAAGGTTATGTGCGTCGACATGGAAATTTGTTTTCCTTTTTTAAGTGTGACAAATTTTTTCAATGCTTTAACGTTTTCCGTTTGCGAAAGATGCTGGTCAATATTTTTCAGTTTTACAAAACGTTTTTTTAGTTGCTTACGGTTAAGTGCTTTTAATATCACATAGATCGTGTTCAGATGTCTCTTTAATGTGGGCATGCAACCATTGCAATTAGTTACATTGATTCTAACATAAGCCATTCTAAATCAAAATTATAACGCGATAATAAGATTCACACTAATCACACGACACTGACGGCGGTCTGACAGCCATTATCATCAACCGGAACTTCCGTAGGTTAACCTAACTCAAGATCCAGGTTAATGGGAAAACTATACTTGTAAAACTGAGCTATAGATGGCGGGCTTGGATGTCTTGGAAGAAAACGCTGTTTACAAAAGCATAACCTACGTCCAGTACTTATAGGGAGCTGTAATATGATTCACTTATGTTATTACATCCAAATGCGGCACAATGTAGTCCAGGCATGACGATGGGGTTGATTTGCGATAATTAATTCTGGGTACAATATCCCTTGTACTTCAATCATCGTGAGCCCTGGATCAAGTATTAGCTTTTTTACAATTTCATTATTTATCTGCAAGAATTACCCGTTGTTACTATATTTCTAAAAGATTATTTAAATGTTTAAAGACAATCATTATATTTACCTTGATTTCTGATCTAGTAGTTATAGTTTGTCTGTCAATAATTGACACTTTTCGAGCTAAGCCTTTGTTACAGTTTCCTTATTCCTTAATAATTGACATGTAATAATTTCAGTATAGGAATGCATAAACAAACTAAGCAAAACAGTTATTTAATTTAAATATTTACCTCGTTTCCAAATCTAGTTAATTAAGATCCGTTAAAATTTTTTAAGGAAGCCAAGTCCGAAGCCCGGCTGCCCGAGAAAAACTACACTAAAACACAGGGTAGGAATGCAAACAAGGCTCCCAAGAGGACCATTACAATTTTTGCGCCACATGTTGTAACGATAAAATTTAGCCATTTCCCTAAAACTGATATTTTCTACCATTTCATGATCCTTTTAGTCATATTCCTATAATTGTATCTTTTTCTTGGAACCTTTCTACGCGATTCTATTGCTGGTCAAAGATCGTCAGAAAGGAACTGACAACTTTAAATTCTCAAACGCCACGAGAATTTACAAAGCAATTACCAAGCCTTCCCAATCACGCTAAGCACCCCCCAAATTTTTATCTGGTATTCTTCGAAACTCCTCGATCTTTATCTTTAAGTGCCCCACATGAATATTTTTACCGAGAGTTACCAAAAATACAGGTCATTGTGTATATATTGTAACACTTATAGTGTGTGTATATATTGCCTATCGTTAAGTTGTAAATAATATCTGTCATCCTTTGTGTGCGAATGAAAAGTATTGGCCCGCCGTAATGGGTCCTAGAACTATAAAGATCGGAAGGCACATGTGCAGGAACGATGTCGCCGAACTAAAATATAAGGTAACGAACCTTAGGCGCCATGTCCATCAAAGGACTAAAAAGCCGAGAGTAGTTATTCCCTCGTGGGAAAGCCCTACCTCGAAGTTCATGGTTAACGAAAATGAAAGAACTTTAACCAGAGCCCAGAACGTACCTAAATTACCTACGGAGAAGATGGTACCTGTCGACTCCGCGCTAAAACTTAATGTCGGTTGTGAATGCGAAAAACGCTAAGTCTTTTCGTTGGAGGGTAAAACTATAACCCTCACCCGCCAAAAAGGCTCGATAGCCGATACGGCTATTTCGCGATTACATTTATCCGTCGCGTTGGGCGCCCGCCCCCTGACGTCATCAGATGTTTATTAATTCCGCATAATTCGAACCGGACGAGCAAAAACTCTTAAACCGGACTCCTGCGGTGCGGTGGTGTTTCGGACATCCCCCGCGAAAATGAACTACTCCTGCCAAAAGGACACGTAACGTTGGCTGTTATTTTATTATTTTGTTAAATTTTTATGTTCATCCCAATCTATTGCGCAAGATATTTGATTATTTGTTTTGTACTAGTCGTACTTAGTGAAAAGGTCATGACCGAATTTAATTACCTTGCTATCGTTAATTAATTGATATTTAGTAGTAATTAAACATTCTTTTGGTAACTCTCAATGTTGTTTCTTATTATGAACCTATTCAAAATTCCCCTAGACAAACTGACCAAATCCTATTTAATTTAATTCTCCCCTTTTAACATGACCCGGACCAGCACTAATTTGTAGAAACCTTTTTGTGGCGAAGTGTTATTTCCCTAATTCTCATACCTTTATTAATGGTACCCAAAAAATCGCTACAATCTCGTATATTTTAGCGAAATCGAAACCTGGCATTTTCCAAAGTATATTTAAAATTATTTTTCAAATTACTATTTAAAATATTTAAAATATTCTAAAACTAGAGTTGACTGCCAGCTGAGGGTGAAAATTAAGGTGGGGTTTTCGACACCGCCCAATAAGCGGTGTGACGAAGACGAAACGAAGGAGGAGTTAAACTCTCCGATTATGCTCCCAATATATTTACGCCATCTAGCGATGGGCGCAAAAATAAAAAGTTCGAGCCTTCGACTTCGAGGTTCTAAAAATAGGACGCGTCAGTTGTCGCGCCTAGTTTCTTTTCTAGAGACATTCAGTGACGTCACTCGTAGGGAATAAGTGTGTCTTCCCCCTCGAGCTCGTCATTTTGAAAACTGGGTCTCGGAGACCCCTTATATAAGCGAACCTTATAATGCGAAGAATTATTTTACGAACCTTGACTTTTGACTGAGGCTAACCAAGGCCACTGAAGTTGATCGCCGAAACCAGAGCCTAAGTTGAAACCAGGGTTGGCCAAATTACATGAACCTTCAATTACAAATTACAAATTCGGAATCATTCAGTTATAAATTATAAATTACAATTACAATTTCGGAATCATTCAATTATAAATTACAATTACAGATTTCGAATCATTCAATTAAAAATTATAAATTACAATTACAAAGTGTTATACTTTAGAAATGATTACTTGACATGGGGGAAATTATGTAGTGTAGTGATTTGTAGATCGAAGGAATGCATTAATTTCATCCCTTATCAATTTCAACGATATGCATATGCCGTACGCTTCTAGCGAATCACATTTTTGACAACTACCACTAGAAACTAGTCAACTACAAACTCATACGAAATCATTGATAAAATGAAAAATCACGTAATCCGTACCATAAACAAGAGATCCGTAATTAATTCCGAAATCAGTCACATCTCAGAAATGAAACTCACGAAGGAAATTGAAAAACCAAGGTTTTTTTATAGGGTAACTTACCCTATCCTCCAACGCCAAGTGCTACCGTGAGAAAATATTTTACTGTCCATTTTGTTCAAATGTAGCTTACACTGCAAAGAAGCTATTCAACCTAGCCTTAGGCTGTACAAAATTCATACCCACTTAAGATGATACATTTCAGTCAGAGAATCGGATTCATACTATTTCAGCATTTGTTTCCATATTTTGTAATTGTAATTGACAAATGTAATTGAATTACTTTTCCAATGCTTTGAAAACGACAATTACAAATTACAATATTTGTTAAATTACAATTACCAATTACAATTAAATTCAGAAAAATGTAATTGAATTACAAATTACAAATTACAATTGTAATTTGTAATTGTAATTGGTAATTTATAATTGTCAATTAGTAATTTGGCCAACTTTGGTTGAAACAAAATTCTAAATGATTATAACGATGATTTTTTTGAATTAAATGAGGATTTCAAGAACATCTGCGAACAATTAAAGAGCAGTGGCAACCTAGAAAAATTGATGGATAAGCTGCAAAATAGTTATGCCTCGTTTCAACAAAGATTCTCCGAGTTCTGTTATTCATTGGCTTAGTTTCCGAGTTTTTGACGAACTCGCCATAACTAGACGTCAAAGGAACGTACCTTTGTTCAAATGTAGCTTACACTGCAAAGAAGCTATTCAACCTAGCCTTATGCTGTACAAAATTCATACCCACTTAAGATGATACATTTCAGTCAGAGAATCGGATTCATACTATTTCAGCATTTGTTTCCATATTTTGTAATTGTAATTGACAAATGTAATTGAATTACTTTTCCAATGCTTTGAAAACGACAATTACAAATTACCAATTAAAAATTACAATATTTGTTAAATTACAATTACCAATTACAATTAAATTCAGAAAAATGTAATTGAATTACAAATTACAAATTACAATTGTAATTTGTAATTGTAATTGGTAATTTATAATTGTCAATTAGTAATTTGGCCAACTTTGGTTGAAACAAAATTCTAAATGATTATAACGATGATTTTTTTGAATTAAATGAGGATTTCAAGAACATCTGCGAACAATTAAAGAGCAGTGGCAACCTAGAAAAATTGATGGATAAGCTGCAAAATAGTTATGCCTCGTTTCAACAAAGATTCTCCGAGTTCTGTTATTCATTGGCTTAGTTTCCGAGTTTTTGACGAACTCGCCATAACTAGACGTCAAAGGAACGTACCTTTGTTCAAATGTAGCTTACACTGCAAAGAAGCTATTCAACCTAGCCTTATGCTGTACAAAATTCATACCCACTTAAGATGATACATTTCAGTCAGAGAATCGGATTCATACTATTTCAGCATTTGTTTCCATATTTTGTAATTGTAATTGACAAATGTAATTGAATTACTTTTCCAATGCTTTGAAAACGACAATTACAAATTACCAATTAAAAATTACAATATTTGTTAAATTACAATTACCAATTACAATTAAATTCAGAAAAATGTAATTGAATTACAAATTACAAATTACAATTGTAATTTGTAATTGTAATTGGTAATTTATAATTGTCAATTAGTAATTTGGCCAACTTTGGTTGAAACAAAATTCTAAATGATTATAACGATGATTTTTTTGAATTTAATGAGGATTTCAAGAACATCTGTGAACAATTAAAGAGCAGTGGCGACCTAGAAAAATTTATGGATAAGCTGCAAAATACTTATGCCTCGTTTCAACAAAGATTATCTGAGTTCTGTTATTCATTGGCTTAGTTTCCGAGTTTTTGACGAACTCGCCAAAACTAGACATCAAAGGAACGTACCTTCGCTAACATTTAAGTCACAAGCTTGGGTAGATGGTGGAGAAAAGGACCCAAACAAATGTACTGCAGGAAACTCGGTTCTAAGGCACAATAAGAGTGATCGCCTTTACACCATAAATAGAATCGGAGGTGGTGCTTTGGGCGAAATTTGGAAATTAACAAATGCAATAAGCAATCTTGTGAATCAAAAATGAGGGGCAAGAAGCCATTAACACAAAAGCAAAGGGATAATGCGCGTTTGTTGTATAAAATGAGTTTGAGCTTGAGAAACGTTGACCTGAAAGCAGAGGACATGACACCAGCTTTAATTATGCTTTACACTGGAGGGATGTTTTTACCGGCAATGATATTAATTCCAAACGTCACTGAAATCAACCGAGTTGTGGTTTCGCAATACAAGAAATGGATTATCATCAATTGTTCTTCAAAAGCCATTTGTAAGTGCATAAAAATGCAATTTAAAAATTAAAACTAAAATTATTTGCAATTATGTTTTAGTGAAAACCATGACCTGTGTCATGAGTGATGAAGAATTGAAAGCTATGTTTCATGTAGCAGCTTCGACTATACCCGCTGTCATAAAACAAGGCTGTACTAGTGATGATCTAGAAAAGCAAAGATTAGTGTGGCAACGAAAGATTGGGCATGCAGAAATTGCAGACTTGGTGCGGGGCAAGATAAATGCTCGAAAAGAAAAAAAGAGGAATTAGAAACAAAGGAGGTCAAACTCTTAGATGCGCATTGTATAGCGTTTCAAAAAAACATATCCAAACAAATCTATGTAGCAACGCTACTGCAAAAGCGGATTCAAAATCAATATGCGGAAAAAGAGACAATTTGAGAAAGTGAAAGAATATAATTCAGTAGCTAAACTCAAAGTCTTAACGCAAAAGCCTAGGTTGAAGAAACTGAAGATAATAAAAATTGCCATAGACGAAGAAAGTTCAAAACCTATAACTCGTCTCAAAATCTACCACCAAAAAGTCAAATATTAGCTACCCAAGAAAAGAGCAGGTTTGTTCTGGGCAAGCTGTCAGTCCACAAAAAGAACTAGAGGAGGAGTTAAGAAAAATATATTATTCAATATCTTAATATCAAGCTAGTGATAATTTTGGAATCTCTCATTGTTATTGGTTGTACTGTTCCTATTTTAATGTGTAAGAACCTACGCAACAAGTTCAATTTTAAGCAAAAATAGGATAATTTTACTGAGTAGTGTACATTGTTGATAAACATGTTTGTAAACATAAAGCCAACGTTTTCAAAACGAAAATAGTCAAAATGCTTCTTCTTAATTTGTATTGTTATCGTAAAGAACATTTAATCCGACTTTTCTACAGGATGCTTCACAATTTTGCGAGGTTTTGGTGCAAGCTTTAATAGAAAGTGAACGCTTGGTACTTCTATAATTTGAGCTCATTTATCTGCCACCTGCAATATTTTTCATCTGACTGAATACCGTTTCCACTACGGATCCGTTAATTCTGTATAATTCTCCAAGCATTGGATGTTGCTGCATTATTTTTGCCGGTGTTACATTGAGCTTTGTCCACGAATCCCGTTGTATATGGGACTCACACAATCCTTTAACTTGCGCCAGTTCATAAGATTCTTGACGATCATCTTCACGTTTCTTCACATCAAGTATCTGATCCCAGCCAAAATGAGTTTTGTTTTTCGTGAAATATCTTGTTCCCATATCGGTCGAATGTTGTAATGCGTTGATCAAATTCTTCATTTCTTGACTTGGACAAACTATCCAGTGCACCATTAACTCTGGTTTGAAGGGATTTCTAAATTTCGGTGTAATGGTAAAGTTAATCGTTCAATCTTCTTTAACCTCGTGTGTTGGAAACTTTGCTACTAATAGACTTTGCCTTAAAGCAGCTATGTTGTTGCTTCCACCATCACAAACAAGTTCAATCGTAGACAGTCCCACAGTGTGAAAGGCCCACATAACTCGTAGTAGTGTATCAAGGCATTGTAAGCTGGTTTCGACCGTTCGACGTCATGAAGTATGGACCGATTATGTCAAATTTGGCGGAAACACATCTCCACAAATATTGTAGAACATAATCCCCTTCCAGAACCTGATTAATTGGAACATCTTTGTAAAGGTCATCTAAAGAGGGGTATTCTTCTGGTGATAAAGCGCAGCCGACAAACTTTCCATTTCGAGAATTCCACATAAGCTTCCCAATAACCTTGACTTCGTCAAATATTAAAACCCCTTCTTTAGGTTTTGTTTGACCACTGTACGTGCAGACTAGGCGATCTTCAAATCGCTTAGCTTCGCTTCTTAGGAACTTCAAATCAATTCCTTCACCACACGGTATTTCTCTTGCTTTTGCTCTAAAGGTAGAAACACTTGGATGTTGCAATATATCAAAAGATGATAATGCTTCGTACGCCCTAGGTGAACGCGAAAACACACATAAAGCTATTCTGTATGTCAGTGCGCTCCACCAACTACCTTTCGATCCTTTTTTAGCCACATCGTAGTATACGATGAGGCTCTTAGTTTGACCCGAGCCGTTGTAGTAGTAGTAGTAATAGTGGCCGGAGTTTTCGCTTTCGTTATTGTTATTGTTTAGCTTAAAAGGAACTCTATATTACCACAACCGACCTATAGGGCTCGGTTACAGATTTAATTTTAATTAAAAAATTTTCGGATCGCAGCCGGGAATCGAACCCGGAACGCTCACGCAGTAGACAGACATTCTACCACTTCGTCATAGAGACTTGATAGAAACTCCCAGTTTTTATCCTTGAGTTTTATCTCTAAAATGTCGGGGTGATGTGGGGTGGGGTACCTCTTAATCTGTGGGGTCGGATACTTTTGCATTTTTATCTGAGGGGTCGGATACTTCTCAATTTGTATGTATGGGGTTTTTAGCAACATCGTATCTTTGGGGTCGTATACTCCACAAGATTTCATTAATTAAAATGTAAGTGGCGAATTTAATTCTTAAATGAACTTGTATCTTTGGGTTCGGATACTTCTGAACTTGTATCTTTGGGGTCGGATACTTCTGAATTTGTATCTTTGGGGTCGGATACTTCTGAACTTGTATCTTTGGGGTCGGATACTTCTGAATTTGTATCTTTGGGTTCGGATACTTCTGAACTTGTATCTTTGGGGTCGGATACTTCTGAATTTGTATCTTTGGGGTCGGATACTTCTGAACTTGTATCTTTGGGGTCGGATACTTCTGAATTTGTATCTTTGGGGTCGGATACTTCTGAATTTGTATCTTTGGGGTCGGATACTTCTGAATTTGTATCTTTGGGGTCGGATGCTTCTGAATTTGTATCTTTGGGGTCGGTTACTTCTGAATTTGTATCTTTGGGGTCGGATATTTCTGAATTTGTATCTTTGGGGTCGGATATTTCTGAATCTGTTTCTTTGGGGTCGGATACTTCTGAATTTGTTTCTTTGGGGTCGGATACTTCTGAATTTGTTTCTTTGGGGTCGGATATTTCTGAATTTGTATCTTTGGGGTCGGATACTTCTGAACTTGTATCTTTGGGGTCGGATACTTCTGAACTTGTATCTTTGGGGTCGGATACTTCTGAACTTGTATCTTTGGGGTCGGAAACTTCTGAACTTGTATCTACAACGTGCACTTATAAGTGACCACGATCGAGGAAGACTTAAATAACCCACCAAAGTTCATTAAATTGAAACTTGTGAATTTCATTCTTATAATAACCATTAATAAACTCTAAATTTTTTAAATCTAAATGGTAAAAAGGCTTAGCTTGTTATTGATTTAACGAGCTGCATCTATTGGAAAAAAGTCTTTTTACCCATCGAGCGAATGTCTCCTAGCTCAGGACTAGCAGGCACCGGCCCGGACTGCCCGAGCCTCCGCTCTGCCTAGACTGGCTCTACCTGTATTACGGCTTTTGGCAAGTTAACATGGGGTCAGTGGCGTAACGACGTTTGTTGGGCCCGCCCGCAGCCCTACAATTAGGGCCCCTTGAGTGTCGAGCTTTCAAAAAGTATGAAAGCATCACGAACGCTACTACTTTTCAATTTCATAATTCATAGTGTAACCGTAAAATTTAAATGTAGGAAAGGGGGCCTAATTTCACGGCTCACAAAGAACTTAAATTTAAAACTGGAAAAACTCAGAAGTTCCCAGGTTCCCGTTTAAAGGACTTATTGTCCATGACTAACTATATTTACCAGGTAGTCCATTGTAGAAAGAAACCACACCCTAGTAGCACTGCCGACGTAGGGCCTACATGGTCGGCTTTGTGTGTTACCGACGAGTTGGTAAAAAGTCACTAATAAGTCGGGAGAGTAATAGTTTGAAAGTCGAAATGTCCGCCTGGAGGGACGACGGCCCGCCAGTTTTCCTACTGTTTTGAGGCTACTGTAAAACGACTGTTGGCCGACTATATGTCGGCGTCATTATGCCTACCTAAAGCCACGCTCAATCCGACGATTTCGCGGCTTTTTAGTATAGGAACGGTAAATCGTCGGTAAAGGGCTGGTAGAGTAAGGGTTTGAGAGTCGAAGTGTGCGCCCGGTGGGACGACGGCCCACTGGTTTACCGACTGATACGACACGAATGAAATACGACCCTCATCCAGCACGTTTGAGAGTCGACTTAACCGCCTGTTGCGACGATCAAGCCTTAACTCGAGGCTTCATTCGCTTATAGTAAAGGATACTGATACCTAGTATTGAAATTTCTTTAATACATTTTCAATGAACAACACTTAAGAATTTGTACTTTGAATATTTCAAGTAACATGCAGGTCAATTATAACAATTTCAAATATTAAACAATGTATTCGATATGACACGACTAGTCGAATGGAAATATTAGCTGCCTAGCTAATTGGTTTTAACAAAAAGTAAAATTTTTCAGGGCGAGTATAATATTTACATCAATTAAAGCATTTATTAATATTCATTGTTAATATCTTCGATGTGGCCAGTTACTATCTCTTAAATTACAAAAAACTTTATGAAAAATATACACTTACAGATTTTTTAAGGAAAAAGAAAAACATACAATTCTAAAGGGTATTACTTGACACATTTTTCTCTTAAAATGTTTGAAACCGCATAAAAATTCTCAAATTAAAACAAATTGAAATCTATTTTGGAATTAAGTTTTATTTTCACAACCAAAAATCCTTAAAATACTTAATATTTAAGGTTTTTGAGCTCCAAGCGCCCCAAAACACTTGCTTCTTTTATATTCAAACAAAGAAACTGAAGGTATACATAAACGTTTAAGTTTTGGTTTCACTTTCTATGGGTGTGGTTCCCAGCAGATGAGAAGCTTGGTTAAAAAGCAAAGGCTTATGCATAAAACTGGCTCTAAGAGGTAGATAAATTGATAATTCAATAACAAAATTCAAACCTTACGTGACAAACGAAGACGTTTCTAGTTTATATAGTGTGACAAAGAACCTTAGCGATGAAATTAAAAGTTAGCAAGCCTATAACTAATCATTTTCGACCACAAAAATCTCGTTTAAACATTCTAACAACCCAGCAGCGTGAAAGATACTGGAAAGGCTAACTTGCTTTCGCACTAGCAGCGCCCTCTTCGATGATGACGTGCATGGTTTCATTTTACTCTTTTAAAACGTGACCATACCGACTAGCGGGAATGAGTTGGTAATCAATTGGCGAAAATGGGTTACATGTTTTGGACGGTAGGCAAGCCTACTTCAAACCACCACAGTTGCAACTGTCGGATAAATGTCGGTTACTAAACGGCCTAAGAATATCTTTGCTTTTAATTTTACTCTTCTTAAACGTCACAATAACGACTAGCGCGAGGGAGTTGGTCATCAATTGGCAAAAAATGTGTTGGAATTTTCTAGACGGTAGGCAAGCCTACTTCAAACCACCACAGTTCCAACTGTCGGATAAATGTCGGTTACTAAACGGCCTAAGAATAACTTTGCTTTTAATTTTACTCTTCTTAAACGTCACAATAACGACTAGCGCGAGGGAGTTGGTAATCAATTGGCAAAAAATGTGTTGGAATTTTCTAGACGGTAGGCAAGCCTACTTTAAACGATCTCAGTTCCAACTGTCGGATAAATGTCGGTTACTAAACGGCCTAAGCACAACTTTGCTTTTAATTTTACTCTTTTTAAACGTCACAATACCGACTAGCGCGAGAGAGTCGGTAATCAATTGGCAAAAAATAAGTTGGAATTTTCTAGACGGTAGCCAAGCCTACTTTAAACCATCTCTGTTCCAACTGTCAGATAGATGTGGCCATTGCCAACTAAAAGAAGTAGTCGGCTTCATGAGTCGGAAAAGTGTCGGAATAAGCATGGTACAGCTGACTGGACCGTAAACCGACTATTCGACCTTTAACCGACTGTTATGCGGAAGGCTTGTGCTACTGGGGCAGTTGTAACAGAAATAATACTGGTCTTTATTTTGACAAAAACAAACGCGTCCAAACAGGAGCGAGAGTTCAATTGAACTACCAACTGACGACAGACTACTAACAACTGACTACTGCCCTTTACAGATTGTAGGCGGAGGTTTTTATTCCCGCGAAAACGTTTTTAACAAGTTGACAGCAGTGGCGCTTAAGGCGCCACTTCTGGAAAATTTAGCATTATACAATTTAAATGTAAAAAATTAAAAATTAACAAAGCAGACGACGCGGTTTTTCCCCGGGAAGGAGGTGCTTGGTGTGGACGGTTACAATAGCAATGCGCCTTGTTGCCTCTTTTGACTAAGATTTCTTGCACATACATGGCTCACTCCCCTAAACTGTAATGCAGGGCCTCAACTATTATGGAGAATTTTTTATACAAGAAAGTACGATTCTCTTTGCCAAATTATAGCATTATATTGGACCAGATTAATCAAATTATAGGATTATAAGGACTCATAAATGATTAGATTTAGAGTGGATTATTTTATTTTTTGAAAACGTAACGTCCTCTAATAAGATTTTAACACCATTGGGGGATAGGATATATAACCATTACAACGCGATCCGCTCCATTGGCATTTATTGATCTCGATGTGATTAAAATCTGATCAAACTTTTCTTCGAATCGCGATCGGAGCATTCAGGGGTGAGAAGATATTTTCCACATAAATGGTAATAGATTAACGCGAAGTTTATTCTAAAACCGTTAGCTGCACCGGAACGACTTCTTAAAGTCGTCGCTCAGTTTGAAACAAAATTGATATAGGCCTAGTTCAAATAGGTCTTCGTCCAGAATAAATTAAGAGGGCTGTTCTTTTAGCTATTTGAGTCAAAAATATGAAATTTTTCCGTCCAGGCCACTGATTTCGAGTTATGATTTGAGAGCAATGTCAAGAGGAATCCCACCGGTTCGGGGGTAACTACACATTTTACGCTAATCTACTTCTGCTCTTAACTATTGACAAGATAAAAGAGATGTAACATTAAAACCTTGGGGAGCCCCCTCACCCCAAACTTGTCGAGAAAGGGGATAAAATTATGTTTCGAACCCAAGCTAATACCTTAATTGTTCTCGATTCCTATACTCGGGGATGTCGTTCGCTACTTTGGGATTAGGTAGAACAAGAACCGAACCGAAGTAGAAAATAGAAAATAGGAGAGCTTGAGATATCTTATTTAAGCGCTGCGGGGCGCTGACTATGACTAGTCAATGATGGATCATCCGTTATCAAGCTATAGGCAAAAATCCGACACCCTGAATAGACACAATTATAGATCGTACGTAGCTCTTGGAGTTCAGGAACATCCCTAGATGAAATGGTTGAGTGAGATTCTAACCATAACCATTTCATCTCAGAGGGTACTGTCACTCAAGAGAGAGTCTGGTTTGGTTCCTGTAAGGGATTGATAATAATTCAAACATGAGATGGTGCTTCTTCAATTTGTATTTGTTTAAATATTGCTTTCGAAATTAATAGCGCAACCATTTCATCTAAAAGCCCTGATAAGATATTTTTCCCTTAGAGATGATTATGATTAAGTTTAACATCTAAGAAGGGTCGATCGAAGTACTGGTAGTTTTGGACTCCATTATTATAAAAGAAAGCACCGGTGCCCATCCGAGCAAACTGAGACGAGTATAATTTGTTCGATGACAACTCCAAGAACGAGGAATGATCGATTTGAGCGGGAGTTATACGCAACTTTTAGTCCTACTCCCATCCCCCCTTAAAAAAATTAAAAATAGACAACCGCATTTTCAGTAACTCTTTGAGAACTTATTGACGTCTTGTGATTGGTTACTTTCTTAATATTGGGTGCTATGAACTGTCTCGCGCTTTTATTGACTTGAAAATCACGCGGTTTATTTCCACGTGCGATTTTATGACACGATTTGGCGCGAGATTTTAAAAAAAAAATTTAGGCTTAAGTTTATCAAAATTCTTACGTTAAAGTTAAAACCGTGACCATTTTAATCGTTATGAATTGCTAATTAGATGCAATAAGTTCGATTAATTTGCCGAAAGTGATTAATAACAAATTTAAAAAGCATAAAATTAATAAAACGAAAGGAAACAAGCATACGGATACTTCTGGAGAAATAAAATTGAGAACCGCGACGATAAAAACAAGGTAAAAAGAAACTAATATAAAATAATTAAATTTTAAGCCTACATACAATTTTCAAATTTTCCAAAAAAGTTTTGACCAACTTGCATTAGAATAGAATTTTTTCACTATTTTTTTCGAACTCCCCTTGGCCTAATTAGTCAGAAACCAGTGTTGGTTGGGTTAGTTAAATAAAGTAAAATCCTACCATCCCCCTCTCTCTCCGACTCCGTGTTTTTATTATTTTCGCAAACTATAGTTTATATAATAATATGTCTATTGTCTGATAATACTGAACTTTAATATATCAAACTTCTCTATATGAATAATATGATAAAAATAGTTTTAATTTAATATTATCGACGCTGTGCAACTAAATTTTTCTCTTGAAATTTTATAAATGGCCCCCAAATCTTCCTAAACCTATCTGTAAAAAAATCCTGGCGGCGCAACTGAAGTGACGCAACACCACCCTAGAGGTTCCGCCGATGGATTACCCACTCAAGTCGAGGATGTCAGAAAATCTGAGCAAATTACCAAGAAGATTCAGGAATTGCTCATTTCCGCGCAAGAAGGCAAGAATGAATGGTAAGTTAACTTAAGGAAATGGGAATAGGTTTGTTCTTGAAGAAAAAGCAGTTTAGTTACTAACGCCACCTGTATTAATTGAAATTTCAATTGCGACAATCTTTAAAATAATTTATAATTTGAACTTTCTTGTATTTTCTTTTTCGTTTCTTCTTACTTTTGGTTCAGTTTTATACCCTGTTCCGAAAAAATCTACCGAGCCAGTATTTTCCCGCAGGTATGATTTAATCGTTACATTTTTTATTTATTTTTAAGAACTGTTGACACCGTTTTTACGTTTTGCCACTCTTTAGAGTGGAAAACGTATTGTTCCGACCTCTGCTGGTCGGCTGGCTGGAAATGTTGTGACCTGATGAATTTTGTCATAAATGAACATTTCGAATTTTAAATTTCCCGCGAATTTTCAATTCGAAATTAACCCGTAGTTCACATTACTCCTCATAGGTGGCGTAACGTATTTTATTTCTATTGAAATTATTTTTCTGTCGGTGCCGGGAGGCGAACCTGCGACGTCCTGATCCATACTACACGCCAGTGAAGGCGCGTGGCCTAACCAATCGAGCTATGCTCGGTTAGTATAATTCTCGAGTTAAGTTACAGTCAAGAGAAGAGAGAGGAAGAAGGATCATGACCCCCCTCCCCGACGCCCGCAACTAGCTCCGGAGACGAGAGAGAGAGGGGGGTAGAGATAATTTTACGTAGGCTGCCTGCCTGGCGGGCGCCCAATTATTTTTAGCAATGTAATTTAAATCAATGAATCATACTCAATTAAAGTTAAATAATTATAATTAGCTAATATGATTATTATATTTAAAAAAAATTATATAATTTAAGTAATAAATTTAACGATAGTTGTTGAAAGATGCAATAGAGGGTAACATGAGATGTCATAAATAGACTGCAAACCCCGTCTAGATTTTCGCCTGCTTATGGCCAAGTCTAAAGCTTAACGGATGATAGTTTAATAAGGGTGTTTAAATGTAACTTAATTACGGCGATACCATTAATGACAAACGCAATCAACATACTCATGGTTTAATTAAAGTTTATTAAATTGAATTGCTCAAAGATAATTATAAAATTAAATCAACAACTCAACTATCTGCTCAACGATAATTAGGCTAGTTTTTGTCAGTTTTGCTGTTTATTTAAACGTAATTAAACAATGGTTAAATACTGCAGCGTGTATGGGTGTAAAAATAATGCCACAATGAGTGGTGTCCGCTTTCACCAATTTTCACGCGACGTTAAATTGTCGAAACAATGGGATATAGCTTTAAAAATGGGTAAACCACGCACCAAGTCCATGGTTGTCTGTTCCCATCATTTTAAAGAAGAGGATTAGGGCCCTCAACCGAAATATGAACATTCAGGTATGTTTTAAGCGTATAATATTAATATAAAGCCAATTATAATAAGAGTTATTATTGTAGATAAAAGTTACCCTCCCAGACTTAGACCCTTGGCTGTTCTTTCCAAAAAAACTCCCGTTGAGGAAACATGATCAACAAAAGTTCAAAGCTAATGGGAGATTGGAAAGACTGAAAAAAGGAATCAGCTCTCACAATCTCCAACTTTGCATGCATGTGAAACAGCTGATATAAATGGGCCAGCAGACTCAGAAATTCTAGCAGAAAGATTGGGGATTGATGCGGTTCAACAAACTACCGAGGAAACTACGACCGGCAAATGCACCACTCCAAACCGCAATGATAAATGCACTATGGTCAACACCTTGGAAAATCATACATGTTATGTTAATGCTTCTAATGGAATATTGAATGCCACCTCTATAATTTCATTAACAGGATTACAAAGTACTGGTCTCTTTGATCTGATCGTTAAAAATATTAACAGTGAGTTTCCTAGCCGTATCTCAATGAATGTTCGAGATAGGGTATTTTTGACACTCATGAAACTAAAACTTGGCATTTCATTCACCTCTCTATCAGCTTTGTTTGGATTAAGTAAAGTTCAGACCTCAAATCATTTTAAATTAACTCTAACACAGTTGGTTTCGGTTCTCGAATGTTCGATAAAATGGCTAGATAAAAATGAAGTTATGAAATGTATGCCCAGATGTTTTGCTGAGTTTTCTAATACAAGGGTAATACTAGACTGTACTGAAGTCGAAATAGAGAGTGTTATCTGCTGTTATTAATTTATCAACACCAATTTTGGCTAACGATAAATTTTAAATGTTTCTCAAAAATTTGTCCCAAGCTTGTTAAAACCCGTGAAAAAAATGCACCCAAGACTCCTGAAATTTTGTAAAACAATTTTATTTAATAAATTTGTAAGATTCTATCACATTTTAAAGGAACTTAAAAATATCGCTTCAGCCTTATTTGCGTCATTACATTCTGTCCTTTTTATTCCATTTCAAATAATTTGGAATGTAGTAATTAAAATAAGTAATTTGTAATCTTGGTAAAAGATTGTTAATAAATGTTTGGTCTTTAGGCACATCAATCATCTTCCAGTTTAGAATAAATTACAAAATGTCAACTTTAAGTCCTAAAAGGGCCAAACTAAGCTGCACTTGCCCATAATACATTGGTTAGGGTTTCAAAGAAAATGTTCCGTCCTTCTTGATTACGTAAGGAGTTTTCTTGAGGACTGTTTCTAAGTTTCCTTTTTCACCAATGACCGGACACTTTATTTCGACCAAATTATCATTGACTAGACCGTCAGGGGAACACCCCAAGAATCGATAAGAAGGGTTGACTTCAAAACCAATCTTAAATTACTTTTTTTGAAGCAACAAGAGTTTTTTTCGTTTATAATTCCATACTGTGTGAATTCATTTGCCTTAAAGTTTGACTGAAGAGCTTTTCGAATTTTTTCAGTAGGATCTTTGGAAAATATGTGTAATACTCGTGGCAATTTTGACAAGAGAGAGAGCAACAGGTACTAAACAAAATGAAAACAGTATTACCAATTTTTATACTCATGTTATGACCAAGGCTTAAGAGTTTACATATCTAATTTGGTTAATATTAGGATGATTAGGTTTTCAACACTTACAATTTTTGAGAATATTCTCTTCTGAAAATTGTGGTTCATCCATTGCAAGAAATTTCGAGTACTAATTTTCATTGGCACTAAATTATCAGTTTAAACGTCACACACTGCCGCTGATGCTACAGGCCTTCGGCCTGCCATCAGTGTTGTTCTTAGCAATTTTGGGAATGTACTTTTCTCAACTCTAAAACGTACTTTTCCAGAAAAAGGGGGGGAAAACGTACTTTTAACTTTCACCCCCCTTCGAAACGCTTAGCGCGCCATCTAAGATACAAAATATCTTAAATATAATTATAAGATTATTTTTTTATATTAATTTATGAAATATTATTTTTTAAAAAAGGAAGTGAGTTGAAAAATAAAACAAGGTGTCCGCCAGATTAAGTTCGTCCAAAAAAAAAGAATCAACTTTTTTAAATACTGAGAGATTAATTTCCTCGTCGTTATTCAAAAAAGTGCAAAATCGTCCCCCAAAATAATTAAAAAATACTTCCCATTCTAGAAATTCCAAAAAGTACTAAATAACCTACCAAAAATACAAAATGTATTTTTCGTACTCGAAATTTGAAAATGTACTAAAAAAGTACATTTGTACAACCAAGAACAACACTGCCTGCCATTTTTGTTTCCCCTAGATCAAGCTTCGCGTTTTCTCCGCACGGTGGCACTAGTGAAACTAGTTCGTTCTAGGCGCGGAATCTGGCAGCCCTGAACTAGGGAAATTTTGGTCCAAAAAGGGAAATTTTAAGGGTTAGAAAGGGAAATTCCATTTTTCCCACCTGGCATCACTGCTTTGAAGTTCCTTTCCTTTGTTCTCTTGCGAACTCTGTGTTTAACGGCTGTGGAAGATTTCTTCTGCTTTTTGTGAATGCTAATTGAAAACATATAGACCTTTCACAGGTAGAGCGAGGGTAAAAAGGGGGTCAAATTCTCGAGAGGTGAGCATGCGCCGAAAGAATGTTTGTTGCCAGTCGTATTTATGTACCCATTGCTTTTACCTTACTAGTTAGGCATTCGAGTTTATTTTTATAAAACAGTGTTGTATTAATGGTTGTAAAAGTATAAATTGAACTTCCTAGGAGAAATTTTATCGAATTCAATTGATAGGCGTAAAATTGGGGTAGTTTATAATATTCTACAGACCAAATTAGGCGCCAAGGCTTACGAGCGTGTTATACGCGGGTTAACGGCTAACGTGGCGCTTTCGGTACGGCATCGGCGATGTCCGCCGATGAAGCGATGATACCATACGGTCGCCGAGGCTTAGCGAGTTTTAACCAACTATTATCATTGCACCGTTTCCAATAGAACTTAAACACTGTTTATTTCTTAACGTGGTTTTTATTTTACTCACTCGGTTTAAATACTATTCATTTTATTTTAATATTAAATTACAAAACGTTCTAAAACACGTCCATCGTAGTTTATTTTACAAGTTAACTCCATAGAAGTATAAAACTCATGGCGCCAAACATTGCAACTGCTCATGCGCGGCCATAAGTGTGAAAAGGTCTACTGTTCGAAATAAGTATTTGTTTTGTATTTTCATACCATAGTTCTCATTTTTTTATTAGGCCTATTAATTTACCACTAATTATAGTTTATTTTCAGAATTAATTTCAAGAATGTCTTTGAACGGGTAGTTTTGTCATATATTATTATTTGTTAGGCCAATTTACGCGTAAACCAAGATTGTTTTCAGGATATCTAACAAGTCATGAACTAAGTTAGGACATTCTCAACGGTCTGAAATCAAAATAGACTTTGTGCCTGTTAACTCGGCTGTTTTACAAATACGAGAGAGTTCAGAAATGGCATCTAATATGAAAGAAACATCAGCGGAAAAGATGAGAAGGCTTCGTTTGAATCCAGAATACAGAGAAAGAGAAAAACCTCGAAGACGAGAGAGAGATATACAGCAAATAAGAAGCTAAAGAGGCAGTTGGTTTTAGAATCTCCTGCGAGTCAGGACCCATCAACTCTGCCGGAGCCATCGACTAGTCAGAGTTCTTCAACTCTGCCGGAGCCATCGACTAGTCAGAGTTCTTCAACTCTGCCGGAGCCATCGACTAGTCAGAGTTCTTCAACTCTGCCGGAGCCATCGACTAGTCAGAGTTCTTCAACTCTGCCGGAGCCATCGACTAGTCAGAGTTCTTCAACTCTGCCGGACCCATCGACTAGTCGGAGTTCTTTAACTCTGCCGGACCCATCGACTAGTCGGAGTTCTTTAACTCAGCAGGACCCGGCAATTCATTTTTTTTAATAAGGGAATCAAGGCCCCCCCAACGAGGGAAGCATTGCCCAACTGTGCAACTACTAATTTTTCCATTTAGTTTCAATTAGTTAGAAAGTAATTTAAAAATTTTGATAAAGAAACCTACTTATGTATGATTCTTACTCATTAGACAGGCTATTTGTTTTCTTGTATCAAATTTCAGACAACATGACTGGGGGCTAATTCTAGGCTATGGTTGTATATTGGTATAATAGTGCAAACATTGAATAATTTTAGCCACCAGTCATATATTAGGCTACAAATGTTACTTTTGCCTTAAGAAAAAAGTCAAGAATTTGTAATTGGACAGAAATTTGTTACTAATTTCATTAAACTGTAAACCAAAATCATACTAGATTGATTTTCTCATAATCGGAATATTATTTTATATTCCAAATGAACAAAACCGTTAAGTAAAAATAGCCGGCAAGAATAATTTTAGTACCCAAACACATCTATTATCCCACAAATATTAGGTTTGCAATAAAATATCAACAAAATTGTTCCAATTCATAGGACAGAAGTTTGCTATTTACTTGTTTCATTAATCTATAACCCAAATCATGCTAGAATATTTTTATTCATAATTGGAAAACCGGTAAAGTATATAGGCCGGGGTCCTCTCACAATAAATTTAGCTTGCCCAGGCAAAACTTTATTATGGCCGGGACCATCTTGTTTTCCTTTTATATTTACTAATTTTTTTTGGATAAAAATTATTAATTCTTAAATTGCTTCGTAATATTCTTTTAAAATGGGTATTAAAGTACACGCTAAACAACAGTTAATATACGTCGAATTTTTGGAAGCGCATAGGAACTTCGTCCATATGAAACTTAGCGCAAGCTTTAGTAGGGTTAAATATGAGGCAAAGAGAAACTAGAATAACAACGTTAATTAATCGCAAATTATAATCCAATTGTGTGGATCTCGTGAGATTATGATAAATTCATTAATGTAGATCATTAGCCCTCAATCAATGGTTACACACCTACCAAAATTTAATAATTTAAATAGAAGCTAAACGAAATAACCAAATTTAATCTAGCAATTATAAATAATTGATGCAATTGGTCAAAAATAGGTGGCTCTAACTTACAAGACCCGGTAGAAAAATATTAAAATGAACAATTAAATCTGTGTTAAGTAATTGGATCTCGCGAAATGATCCCTTAAATGGAGGATAAATTCAATGACGTTTTTTACCTTTAAATCTACAGGAAAAAGCCGTCGATCTAATACCTTGTAGATTTCTCCAAGGCCCGCCAAGGCCAAAAGCCATTCCCCGCTTTAACCTAAAATTTAGCCCACGCTTGAATTAAGTCTCAAAAAACCCTTTGAACTCATAAATCGCGACGGGCAATGCGATTGCCATGTTCAAATCGCAAGCGATGAAGCTTGAGTTGAAAAAACAAAGCAGCCATTCTAAATAAAAATATGAACCGCAGCCAAGGTGCCAGCAAAAAGGTACGGGGAAAAAGACTAGAAAACCCCGGCGAAAGTTCCGCGAATCTAGGATTGATGGAGGCAATAAACTCTCCGAATGCTCGATTCGGCCGTCTCTTTCGGCTGCCGAATGATTCGGAGAGGCTATCACCGTATGATTAAGATAAGGTTCTTACAGAATACGTTTTATTTTCATTCGGAGAAATCGACTCCGAATGAAAAGATTCGGATTGAATTTCCTCCAAAAGGACCTTAGAGAATAGGGTCACAGGGTCATTATCTCATCGAGATTGATTTGGTTTTGTAACTTGTCCGTCTCCATGATGGGCTTCACCCTCCTTTTCTTTTTAGATCTCTCTGAACCTGTAGACTGAGGTCTTTTCCTCTGGCTGGCGGAACCTAATTTAGGGACAAACGATGGTTCGGTTATAGTCTCGACACCCCGGATTTCGTGTGTAGGGGGGGGGACCTCAGAGACAGCACGGCATATGGGATGGGTTGGAAGGATGGTGGATCTAACGTCAAAATGGTGGTTGGGTGACCACTGCTAATGGCAGGGCAACTTCAAACCCTAAGAAAATTAGTATGTCCACCATTTCCGTCTCTCCGTCCACCGGCAACGGGATTTTCTTTACCTTAAGAAAAAATAAATACAAATAGAAACAGAAATAAAATATAGTAATTTCGGATAAATTAACTTTCTCCCGACTCTTTTTCAGTCCATTTTGCCTGATGTTTTCTAAAATCTTAATTGGTTGACCATTTACAACAGTATCTCTTGGAAACCACAGAAATACGTACACAGAAAAAACTATGTTTAGAATCTAAACATTTTCCTAAATGTCAAAATGCAACAGAGTTTTCAACACATAAATATACTAAACATGTTTTTTACTTGAGAATTTATATCCAATGCAAATTCATCATCTAAAATACAATTAAACTAAGCCAGCTGTTTTGCATTTAGGATGAATGGTCAAATTACCACTTATTTTTTAAAATTTCTGAAAAATATGCAGATTTCTTCCATTTCACTAATGTGGTCTTTCCCACGACACGGTCTCCTGTTGCTTGCACTTGATCAAGGCCAACTAAACTCATTTTACCGCCCTTCGTCCATTTAACAATCGCTTTTTTCGAGGACATATTGCGTAAGACTCAAACATCAATTTCATCAATACCAGACCATGTAACGTGCAAACATAGAATTGGGCTGTAGTACTCAGAATGTCTATATGGTAAAACGTCAGTATTAATTTATAGAAAGCTCTTGTTTGAAGACATATTTCCAAAAATTTATTCTAATTGAAAGAACAGTGAATCTAAAGGGAACTAAACCTTATTGTACCCAGTGGATCTATAATTAACCTCTTGGGTTTACAACCTCTCCGTAAAGAACCATTTATAATGTTAGTAATATTAAGTCTAAACCAGGCTAAATAGCACTATGTTTCCGGATACAAACAGAAATAATTGTTGTATCACATAATTAAGCTTAATAATTAACCTTATCCATCCATAATAGTTGGCAAATGTCGGGGACTATCTCAATTAATGTAATAAATTAAAAATATATTTGGTTTCCCTTATAGTAAAATCAACGCCACACAAATAGAATATCCTTTTCCCTGTTTACAATTAAAAAAGCATAAAATATTTACTTGGTACAATTTAGTCCAACGATGCAGGTTTAGTATGAAAATTAATCCGATGATACCTGACAGATCTTTTAAAAACGGGAATATGGAAGCGCCATGAAGTTGTTATGTACATAACCGGCAGGCTCTCACCCGACTGTGGCTCGATGCTATGCTCGAACGTTCATTTCCCGCCTTTTTATTATACTTCCACGCATGCGTCAGGCTGTTTCTAGGCTAGAAACCTCTTATTTTTAGACCTTCTCACGCTTTCATGTTTTTTCCCTTTGACCTTCTACAGTCTGCATGTTCTTTTCTTACACAACCTGGCTGTTTCTAGGCTAAAAACCTCTTATTTTTTTGGAACTTAAGCAAAAAGTCTCAAGCTTTAATGTCTAGATCTACAGTCTGCCCTTTTAAAGGTACTTATTTTAGACCTTCAAACGGAAAACTTATACGAGTTTAACGCTGCTAAGAATGAAAAGACATAACTGTTTCATTGCATACCAAAATAGCGACAGTGGCTTAGATCAAGGATAAATTATTTCTTTCTTAAACACGAACCCCCCCCTTCAACCGAACCCCAGAATATTTTGCTATTGTTAAGAAACTGATAGTTAAAAATAATTTCTGTCAATAATATTAATTCGCATCAGATTTCTGTTTGGGTTGGGGATGATATTTTTCTAAATGGCATTGTTAACGTGTTGGAATATGACAAGATAATGAATAAACATAGACGCCTGAAAATGTAGATCATGATTTTCTGCTAAGGACTTGCAGCTGCCGACGTTATCCTTAACCCTGAGCATAGGCGTCTATATGTAACGAATGCCGAATATACGACGCCATAAATTTTAAGTTCAAAACCCTTTTTATAAAATAATATTCCTAATCCTGAAATGAAAACTACCCTTTTTATAAAATAATATTCCTAATCCTGAAATGAAAACTAAAAAGAACCCATTCAAAGAACAAAATTTCCGTAAATTTAACTCTTTACATGTATGCTTGTAAAACTTTCCATGATTTGCCAGCCGGGTGGTCCCCACGTGTCCACCAGGCAGGCTCCCTACCAAGCGTGAAAAATTTCCAATATAGTTCACGCGACCCAGAGAGGCGACGTTTTTCTTACAAATAAAGGGCAAAGCCCCCAAAACTTGAACGCTCTCTGGGCACTCTCGAAATTACCTTCAAGGCGAGAAGTCGCGAAATAATTATTCCCTTGCCAAAGTATAAACTTTATAAAGGCTAAAATAAAACGCCAAGTTGTACGAACCTAAGGCAGTCGTCGTTATTTAATTCAACAATCAAACAAAACTAAATAAAACTAATTGATTTTTCAGTCGGTTAATTAGTTACAAAAAATAAATAAAAACAAACGTTCTCCCAAACCAAACTACAAAGAGCTATGCGCAACATGGTACCGTGTAAACCCGGGATAAATGGACATAAAAAGTTCCGTTCCACCAAAAGTGCATCATTAAAGGACATAAAAAGTTCCGTTCCACCAAAAGTGCATCATTAAAGGACATAAAAAGTTCCGTTCCACCAAAAGTGCATCATTAAAGGACATAAACCGAAGTTCCGTTCCACCAAAAGTGCATCATTAAAGGACATAAAAAGTTCCGTTCCACCAAAAGTGCATCATTAAAGGACATAAAAAGTTCCGTTTCACCAAAAGTGCAACAACTGAAGTAAGAAAAATATTCAGTTATTATCAAATCTTGTAATTACCAACAAGCAAGATGTCTGTAACTGCTGAGCAGCAAGAGGTAGAAAAAACACGCCTCGAAGAACTAGCGAAAGCAAAATCGCTTAGAACAGTACCGCGGTCGAGTGTTTCGCGATTAATTAACAATTTAAACGCGTTATCAAAGGACCCCAATTCAGATGAAGACGATGTTGACGACCAACTGGCGCTTCTTCTAGACAAACAAGAACTCTTAATGAAATTTGATTCGGACGTTATACGTTATTCAGTCGCTGGTAAAGACTTGGAAAAAGAAACCGAGACCACGATGGACAATCAAGATCGCATAACAATGTGTCGACGATCAGCAGAAAGATGGTTAAGGAAACATCGCGCTCCGAGTGGAGCCTCCTCCTCATCATCAACGATTATGGAGTCAACTCACAAGCCCCAGGAATCTAAACTACCGGAACTTTCATTACCAAAGTTTTCTGGTGACTTCACCGAATGGGACGGCTTCTGGTCGCAGTTTCAAACCGCCGTGGACGAAAGGACTACGCTAACTCAGGTTCAAAAATTCACTTATCTAACTGGTTACTTAGAAGGAGATGCGAAAAGATCTCTCAAGGGCATGAAGGCATCGGATGAGAATTACCTAGAAGCCATAAGAACTTTAAAAGAACGTTTCGGGCGCTCGGATTTAGTAATCCACGCTCACAGTAAACGCCTTATGCGCGTAAACCCGGTCACCGATTCGAACAATATTGTAGCCTTACGTAATTTATATGACGCAATACAAGTCAATATCAGATGTTTGAGTGGTTTAGGAGTAGACGCTGCTTTAAGCGGCAATTTTATCTGTCCAGTTCTCATTGCATGCTTGCCACCCGATATTCGGTTAGAGTATAGTCGTTCACATTTAAGAGACGCGGAATGGAATCTCACCGCGTTAGTAGAATTCCTAAGAAAGGAAGTAGAGGGACGCGAAACCTGCTCCCTTTTAGGGGAAGAAAAACGTGAAAACCGCGAAAGGTCACGTCCTCAATGGTCAAATCAAAACCGAGACCGTTATAATTCAAAACCCAATTATTATGATAAACACCCTAGCAACCAAAATTCCGCGACCGCTAGTGTCTTATCAAATAATGTCACGCCAAAAGAAGGCTATTGTATCTTTTGCAAAACCTCAGCACACGCTACTAAAAATTGCAAAGATTATACGCTCGACGAAAAGAAAAGAATCGTGCGCGATACGGGTAGATGTTGCATTTGTTTACGCCGTAATCATGAAACCGCGAGTTGTAGATCTCACTATTCTACGTGCAAAAAATGCCACAAGAGTCACAACTTCGCTATCTGTGAGAAAAATGAAGCCAATCGACTAACAAAAGAAAGCGAAACCGCACCAAAGGAATCCGTCGGTGCCTACGTATCAACGCTAGAGTCGGATCAACCAAGAAAAACCATCCTGCTCCAAACGGCTAAAATAATAATTAATAATCCAGGAAACCCAAATACTTCCATTCAATCAAGATGCCTCTTAGACACCGGAAGTCAGGCGACCTTCATCAAAGAAGATATTTCCCGCCGATTGAAGCTTCCAGTCGTAGAAGAGCAAGTCGTAATGATTGCCGAATTTGGCAACAAATTTCCAAAAGAAGTTAAATTCAGAAAGGTACGCTTAGTGCTCCGAAACATTCACGACCCAGATTTAGCCATTGAGATCATCGCGCTCGAGGTCCCTTATGTCTGTCAAGCAGTCACCGTTGTAAACAGCAAAGAAATTGAGGAGTTTTCCCAAAAAAGAGGAATAAAGCTAGCTGATGAAGCGAGTCACACTAGCAACAACAGCTCAGACATCGGGATCCTAATCGGAGCGGATTTTTACTGGGACATTGTATCCGGGAAGATAGAGAGATTCGGACAACATCTAGTTGCCCTAGAAACCCTGTTCGGATGGTCCATTCAAGGTCCAGTAGACAACGGACAAGTATCGCTACAATCAAACGCGGTAAACGTAATGAGAGTCAATGTTGAAGAGGCCGAAATCTCAAAAACGCTGAGGGGATTTTGGGAAATTGAATCCCTTGGGATAAATTAAAACGAAGAAGAAACCCAGACCGAGAAAGGTGTTCTGGAAAGCTTTCGCAAAACAATCAAGCTAGAGAGCGGACGATATCAGGTTGAATTTCCCTGGAAAACACCAAAGGATGTCCTGCCTAATAACTTCAGCGTAGCCAATAAACGAATGAAGAGCTTAGTGAAAAGATTCAAGGAGGATCCTATCCTATTCCAGGAGTATAAGAAAATCATAGAGGATCAATTAGAGAGTGGAGTAGCGGAGGAAATCTCTATGGATGACGGATCAAAGCCTGGAACCTTCTGTTTACCACACCAACCAGTAAGAAGGGAATCAAGTCAAACAACCAAATTAAGAGTTGTCTTCGATGCGTCATCACATGTCCGAGGATCACCCTCACTGAATGACTGCCTCTCAAGCGGGCCAAGCCTAAATCCTGACTTGCTACTCCTACTATTACAATTTCGCCATCACCCCATCGCCATAACCTCTGATATAGAGAAGGCCTTCCTTCAAGTAGGATTGGCAACCGAAGATAAAGACAGCGTTAGATTCTTGTGGATCAAGGAAACTGAAGGTCAAATTGAGGAAGACGACTTCAAGATTTTAAGGATGACAAGGGTTCCATTCGGGATCACCTCAAGTCCGTTCTTATTGGGAGCCACTATCAAGAGCCATATCCAAAAATACACAGAAATAGAGCCAGACGCGGCAAGAATCCTAGACCAAAACCTCTACGTAGATGACCTTGTCAGTGGCGCTCAGACTGTCGAAGAAGCCTTCAAACTTTCCAACACGATGTCAGGAATACTCAATGACGCCGGGATGACACTCCGAAAGTGGCAGACAAACTCTGTCGAACTAAGAAAGTTATGGAACCAAGAAGCCTCCCAGCCGGGGGCCAGATTCAAGTTTGAAGGCGAAGAGACGATACAGAATCAAGGAGTCTTAGGACTAACTTGGGACCCACAATGCGATACATTCAAATTTGACATGACGGAACTGATGGGAGTCTTACAAGATATAAAGAAAACCAAACGTCATGTCTCGACAATCATGGACGAATATAGTCTAAATTAAAAAAAAGGAAAATTTAATAGGTGGCATTAAAGGGATAATGAAGAAGAAAAACGTTATATTTTAAGTCATTATGAGTGTTAAAAATATGCATAGAAACATTAGGATATCTCATCAAAACATTCTCAAAAATTAATTTTTAAAGTTGTGATTTTAGCTCACTAACCCATTTCCAAGAAACTTTAAATACGGAAATTTCTTTAAAAAAATAAATTTTCAGCGACTCTTTCATTTCTGTAGTCAAGGATTGGTCGCATCAACGGTCATTAAACTTAATTTCAGCGTTATTATTGGAAATAATCTATTAAATAGGACTAGTTCGTGCTACAAGAAAAGTGTCGTATATCGTAAAAAACGCTTGGACCACAATCTAGTCCAATTTCATAAAGTGAATGAATTAGATTTTATTTTTTTACCTGAATTAAGAAATTGCCACTACAGATTTCCTTATTTTTCGATCATTTGATGTTATTTTAAACAACATAATACTAAAGTTGTTTAATTTTAAGTTAAAAAATATAATTACTATAGGAAAATCCGTTTTAAAAACTTAACAGGACTAACTGCACGAGTAGCGATCTGAAAGTGAGTTACAAAGAAAATCCACTCTAGACGTGGGAAGAAATAAAATTCCCCAAAATTTTCCACTATTCTTAGCAGGCTTGGAACTCTCTTATCCCCTTAACTAAAAACACCTGCAGCCTTTGTCAAGTTGGAAGACCATGTAGATCGAGGGGTCGGATAGTTCAATTTTGAAGAACGGGTTTTCTGCGCTTTCAGTGTTATATTTGATGAAAATTGAGATTTTAGTTGGCATAAATGTCCAGTCTCTCATTGCATTGTGTTAGTCAAATACACCCATCTGACCTTTAATTTACATTATGTACTAAACGTGATTCCCTTATTTTCTCTCTATTGATAAAGTGCCATGTTCCACCAGTTTTAGATACATTTATAGCTTTATATTCATTGCAATTGGAGGCTGTTTTACTGTAATATTAAACAGTGCAATCTTGCGGTGAATCATGGCATCAGTTTTGGTATTGAGAGGGAAGGAGCTACGGGGACGTGACGTATATTGGTAGTCTAAATTGTATGGCCTGAGCTAACGACTTCCAATATGGTCGCCAAAAGCGAGTTAAGAGATAGGAGGGTGTGACGTCACGAGAAAGTTCGTGGTAGCACACTATTTTACCATAAACTTCAAAGATATGAAAATTCTATACTATATCTAATTAATAATGAATAATTACCGTGCAATTAACCCAATTAAAAGCTATAAAAAGATTTCAAATTAAACATACCTAGCAAAGTTGTAATCCTAGATATAGTTAAAGTATCACCACATTTTCAGCATTGTATAGCATTACGATTACGAATAACTTGTTTTCTGCGATATGCGACACTTGTGGGCACATGTACTTGAGTTTTTTTATAGGATATAGAAGTTTTCTTCCTGAGTTTGGCTTTGTACAAACATAACGATTCAAATGTTTGTCGAAAAAGTGCATTTCAGTTTGGATGGCAATAACATAAGCTTTAAGATTTATGCAAACGGGATTTGTAACGGCCATAAAAGTTGGGCCGATTTCATCGGAGAATTCTTTAACCAGAATCGTACCACTCTGATGTACATGACCATAGATTTTTATAGTCGGGCTCACATGCATAAATTTAGTATCTGCTGCATTTTCATCAAAGTTAAGAAGGAGATTCCTTATATCTTCCTCCAAATTGCAGTCGTAGCCTTCTTTGACTTGGTCAATATCGCCACGAAAATGATGATTTTTACCACCATAACCATTGGCTTGATTCAAACAGAGCCATCGTTGGTGCTTAAATGCCATTGTTTTGGGTACTGATTTGAAGCACCTCCATTTTTTCCCCTTGAAATAAGAGTGTTTACTTTGAAATCTCATGCAAGAGTGATACCGTAATGGACAGTAGTTTCTTAGTTGCTCGGGAAAATGTACCAGGTAATGCATTTTTGGAGTAACACTGGAATTAGGGTACAATATTTGAAAGTTTTCGTTATGCTCTGCAATTAGGCATTTCAGATTTATAACAGTATTGTCATTGGCGACTGTTGAAAAGCATATCTGTGTTATTTGGGTCAAAGTTAAAAAAGTTTTCCAGTGTGAGTGTTCAGCTGGCACTTCACTGCCAATGTACAAAGGCATGAGGAATATCAATGTCTTCATTGCTGAAGCTGTTTGTTTTAATTCACCGGATGAAAACAAATGTTTCTTTTCAATCAAAGAGGGTTTAACTTCTAGCTCATGTTTTTCATATTTAAATGACTGGATAGCAAAGTTTAATTGCTCAAGGCTAAACAGTTTAAGCTCATAAATGAAGTAGTGGAGCATTAGTCGAATTTCATATTTAGCAACTCCCTCTAGAAGTACAGGCATTGGATCAATTAGGAGATCTTTGGTTACTTGGAAATTGGGTATACCAAGTAATTCTGATGTTCTGTTTACACCATATTTTCTTGACCAGTAGACTCTCGTTTTCTTGGTACAATTGGTTAATGCTGTTAGACGATCAATATGTTCCTCTTCGTCACGCAGTGGAAATGTTTCCGACAATATTGAGGACTTAATTTCAGTTTTGTTAATTTCGCAAGTTCTGCAAAATTTAAAAGCGTTTCCTACACCTTCTTTAAATCCACCTATTTCTTGGGCAGCGAGAGTATCCCGAAGTATAAAAGCCAATTTCCCCTTTACTAATCTCTCCACACCATTAATTCGACAGGTTATACCAGCATGTAAGTCTTTCATTTCACGTTTGAAAGTTTCAAGTAACAAATTTGTTGGAAACTTCTTTAAATCCTTTTGCTTAGCAACTACGAGAAGATGTATAAAAGTTAACTTCGAACGTAAGTACGGCGGAAGGTTTAGCAGTTGCCAGTAAAATACAGTAACTTTGTGAGTTTTAACGTGAGCCCCAATAGGGTTGGATATTTCCAAATCATCCAGATATAGTGAAAATAGTAAATTTAAAACTCCATTTTCTCATTCAATAGCTGGGAATTTACGTTTCAATTCAACACCATCAAAAATATCTGATATGACATTTGAATCGCCCCGGTTCAATGATATAATTTCTTCTACTTCTGGCATCGCGAGCAAGTGCTTGACTGACGTCACAAATGGAATATATTGTGCAAAACATGTTTTAACAATATTTGATTGCTTTTTATCTTCACCAAGTTTTAGAGCAACAGGTTCCACATAGTTCATTTTAGTTCTGAAAAACATATCTCTCTTGTAAGAGCCTTCTAATCCTTGAAATATATTTCTTTCCCCGACATTTACATTAGCCTGATTGTAACGAACAATTAGTTCCGAGGTGGTCGCCATAATAACTGTTATTAGATCATCCGATAAACCATGCTTCTCTTTGAGTTTCAGGAGGTAAGATGCCTCAATATACTGCTGGGTAGATATTACTGCTTCATCGTCAGATTCACAATAGTCACGATCATCAAGGGGAAATTGAGCATCGTCTATCAGAACGTTTTCCGCAACTTCAGAATTAGAGTGTTTTCTTAATTTATGACTGCGATATGAATTATAATTTCTGAATACCGCACCGCAAACGTTGCACCGAAACGACATTTTAGCCAAGTGTTTGTGGTAGCGGATATAATGTTGTGTTAACTGTTTTTCATATTTAGTGTAGTAAGTACAATATTGGCACACTTTAAAATCTGATGTTTCCATGATTAGCTTGATCAAAAACCGAAAAAGGATTTTTCAAGTGCACTTATTAAGAAAATATAAGCTGCTTTCAATTAACATTAAATACTTCGGATGATTGTTAGCACAACTAAAAACATCAGTGAGTCAGTGACAGACTGACAGTGACAAAGGCTTAAATCAGGCTATACTGATTTGTGTTCCCAGCTGCCGAGCGTCATTCTTATTACACTAATTCTTCTGTGAGCAGAATTATGACATATAACTTGATTCCACGCCTTACAATTAATAAAAACTGTCTTTGTACACAAAGACGCAAAAATGGAAGAGATAAGTGTAGAAAATTAACTGTTTGAAGTAACAGATATTCAAATTTTCATTTTTGAAGACGTGATTATAAAACATCAATTATTTGAAAAAATTTCTTATCTTAGTTTTTTTCACCAAAATTCCTTAAGTAAAATATTTTATCCTCAAACATGTGCATCATTTGAAAAATAGAACACGTATGCATTTTATTTTCTTTTTAAAATTTAGAGTTAGTTTGAGTATTCGGGCCTATAAGGAGAATAAAATGGACAGAAAATCGTTGATAGCAGACAAAATAAAACAAGCATGAAAACTTAACAAAACGTGTTCGTTAATTTTAAAGTTTTCGAAGTTTCAAAAATTGACGTGATGTATATCTCTCAAAAGATCACGATCAAGCTACAGATCCTTTTGACTCTAATAACTACATCACAGTCAAAGGGCGAATGTAATTTTCGGTTCGCAATATTTTCAATTTTAAAATATAAAAATAAATTCTTCTAGCTCTATTTTTCAGATATCCGAGTATTTGAACTTCCTCGAAGCAAATGTTTCTAGAAAATAACAAGACGGCCCAAGGGCTCGTAATAGTAGTCAAATCGTACGAGTGAATAGCCCCTCTATACCCTACCCTAATGAGTGGATAACCCCTCTATACCTTACCCTAATGAGTGAATAGCGCTATCTTTTTCAATGCTTAAATGATTTACCGTGCATAAAATCAGAGTGAATAGCCCCTCGATTCCCTACTCTCTAAACAGTGATTAAATTATAACCGTATAAATTTACTTATGGTTTAATTCTAATATTCCGGCGAATCGAAGAACAGATAGTTTTTTAGTGATAATCCCCTCGATGAGCTTACAACATAGACTTATGCCGAATTTGCCGATGCACACTTATCGCATCTTATAAATTTCTAACAAGGACTTATGCCTAGAAACTTTTGAAAGAGAAAGTTTAGTTATAGTGATTACGCATTTTAGTGATTATCCCCTCGAATTACCTTTAGTAATGCTAAATGATCAAACGCATAACGCTCATTTAGCTCTATCTAAACCCACATTTGAATTAACCGCCAAAACGTTCCAGTCAAACATAACATAGATGACGATAGCTACCGAACGAGAACGAAACACATGAGCGCGGTAGGAAACGGGGAAAATCGTTATCTATTTAATTAGCACATACATAAAAAGAAAATAAATATAAAAACCCCAAACATACAAATTCATAAGTATCCGACCCCACAGATAAAAATTCAAAAGTATCCGACCCCACAGATTAAGAGGTACCCCACCCCACATCACCCCGACATTTTAGAGATAAAAATAAATAATAAAAAACTCGACGTTTCTATCAAGTCTCTATGGTTTAATGGTTAGAATGTTTGTCTACTGCGCCTGCGTCCCGAGTTCGATTCCCGGGTCTGACCTGAAAAATTTTAATTGAAATTAAATCTCTAACCGAGCCCAGTAACCCCTATGGGTGGGTTGTGGTAATATAAAGTTCCTTTTAAGCTAAAATCTGACGATAACGAAAGCGAAAACTCCGGCCACAAGTACTACTACTACTATTACTACTACGGCTCGGGTCAAACTAAGAGCCTATCGTATACTACGATATGGCTAAAAAGTAGTATTAAGGTAGTTTCTCTGAAATTTTTGTGAAAAAAACTAAGATAAGAAATTTTTTCAAATAATTGATGTTTTATAATCACGTCTTCAAAAATGAAAATTTGAATATCTGTTACTTCAAACAGTTAATTTTCTACACTTATCTCTTCCATTTTTGCGTCTTTGTGTACAAAGACAGTTTTTATTAATATCTGTCACTTCAGTCTTAATATGAATTAAAACTGTTTAGAAACTAGTATTTTAAAACTTATTCTGAAAAGCAGGCGCTCCATTTAAGTCTTGTGGTGTTGCGCGTTTATTAGTTACCGCGTTTGAACTAACAAGGCCCTAACCATCTATTATAGAAGTATTAATCTTGATTGCTTCAACGCCCAGTCCAACTCAAATTGCCTTCCCGTCGTTTTCATGTGCAAAGCACAGTGGATGCAATAATACATATAGATTCCGAAGACTTAGGCTAAAAAATTATTACGTAGACCTGTGTACAAAAACAATCTATACACCTGTGCACAAACATATTCCATAGACCTGTGCTGGGTGACCATATTTCCTAAATTTTAGGATCTTTCCTATTTTCGGATGTCTTCCTATTAGTTCCTATAATATCGATAATTTTCTTATATTTTCCTATTTTGGAAATTGTAGATATTTTGTGCAGTCTCACTTTTGGTTTTGTTATATATCACTCAAAACAGAAATTTGACAGAAAGTAATGCCAATTTCCACTAGTTACTAGCAATCAGCCACCGTGGATTTACAATACAGGCTAACGCTTCTGTGATTCAGATATTCCGATCGTGTTTTAAGTTTAAGTTTAGTATTCCATGATGTATGTAGCTAAAGCTATGGAAGCCTCTAAAAATATTTGTCACGGAAGTCCGTGATGCTTTAAAGTTATAGCATATGTTTCTAAGATTACGTTCCATAAGTATGACACTTCCTATATTTCGAAATGCTAGAGACTTAATGAGAGCTAGTTCGAGAACGACGCGAGAATTGACTACACGCGATTTTCTGCTCCATCTTCCTATTTAGTCTGTACTAAGCCTTTGACAGGGCCTCATCAGGCGTCACTTTACGAGAATCTACGACGTTTCATTTATGTCACTTCGAGACAAGCTCTCAGTAACCAGTGACAAATTTATGTAACATTTCTTACGAACTTATGGTTATAATTAAACCAAAGTTCTTTTGTAAATCTTGTCTTATTACTTTCAAAGCATTTGCAACCTATATTTTGTTATTTTTTTCAAGAGTAGTTCTCTTGTCTTTTCCTGTTTTTTTTTAAATTATACATCTATATCTATAAAAATCAAAGTCCTGACTGACTTACAGACTGACTGATAATCACCGCCCAGCCCAAACCGCTGCCCCACAAGGGTGAAAATTTGGAGGAACGTTACTCGTAAATAGTAGGCGCGTACTAAGAAAGATTTTTCCAATCCGCCGCCACCTTAATAAATGGCGCCCAGAAATGTAAGTAGTATGTTACCCCACTTTTGACTATGCAAATGAGGTAAAAATTATCAAAATTTGCATAATTCAGAAATCCCACTTTTGACTATGCAAATTTGCCAAAAATTATCAAAATTTGCATAATTCAGAAATCCCACTTTTGACTATGCAAATTAGTCGAAAATGATCAAAATTTGCATAATTCAGAAATCCCACTTTTAACCATACAAATTAACCGAAAATGATCCAAATTTGTATAATTGAGAAATCCGACCTTAAACATGCAAATGAATCGAAAATGATTCAGATTTGCATAATTCAGAATCACACCTGTCAATCAAATGCGAGTCACGTGTAGTGTGACGTAGGTACAATTTGTAAGATATATCCGCAACAGTGGTTGAAATTATATTAGTTCGGGACAAAACGTAAAGCTATAATGAACTGGGAAAAACTACGGCTCGAAACTTTTAAAGATTACCCCGTTAGTAATATAAATCCGTCAGAGTTTGCGAAACATGGTTTTTATTATTTAAAGAAGGGCGACGCCGTTAAATGTTTTCATTGCGATATAACATTACATAGTTGGAAAGCTAATGATAAAGTAAATGAGGAGCATCGAAAATATTCCCCGGAATGCAAAATTGTTAAAGGGTTTTCGACATGCAACATACCCATACATTATTCTAACGACGAGTCAGGGAGAGATGTACCACCAACGGAGAAATACGTTTCAACTACAAGCAAACCCAAGACTGAAGAATATTGTAATAATAGATGTTGTACGCGGCGTGCTTTACAGGTTGTAAAAGAAAATGTCTGTTTAGGTGGGTTATTACTTATCCTTCACATAACTGTACCTGTAGGAATTATTTGTGGAATGTTATCCATGAACCCAGCAGTAGCGCTTCTTGGTTTCTATCCTCTACTCTTACCGATTTTAGATCAGAATTTTTTTAAAACAGGATTGTGTCAATGGTGTAAAAAACAAATCAAAGGATGAAATAAATTTTTTAAAAAACAATGTTTATTTGTATTGATTACATCACGATTAAATTCTGCGATAATGATTCCAAAAATTTGGAAATAATTTTAAAAAGCGTCTTTCTATAATCTCCAAGTCTTGATGATAATAATAATCAATAGCGTCTTTTGAAAATACTTTAAAAGTGGGGTCATACGCTAATCTCAAGTTTCTATCTTCCAAAATACTTGGAAGATATGGAGATCTTGTAATGAGACTAAATTTATCGAAAGTGAAAGTTAAATCCATTAAAGAATGATTATATTTATGCAATTCTTCAATAACTACGTTAATATATAATAACTTAAACAAATTAACAGTATAACTAATAGGTGTAATAATATATTTAATATGGGGGTTGTCATTGCATTGTCTGTTCTTTATAGTCAAACGAGTGTTGAATTCATACAAAAGTTTAAAATTGCAGTGTTTAATACCGATTCAACACTCGCTTGATCATGACAAACGTATCCTAAAACGTACGCTGCTTGATAACATTGGTTAAGTTCATGAGGGTTGTATTTATGTAAACGTCCTAGTTTACATTCCGTAGTCAAGATGTAACGTCCACAATCTCTGGTATCGATAGAGGTCCAATCTTTCCATCCATCATGTCGGTAGTAAGATATTTTAACGATGTTGTTAGCGCACAAGTTTTTAAACATTTCGCGACGTACAAGTTGATTAATGACACGCTTCGATATTAGATTGTTTCCTTCAAACTTTTTACGATTGTTCTCAATTTCGATCAAACATAATGTTCCTAATCGAGGTATCGCGTTTGCACCTTCTGATTTAATACTAAAAGGTTTGTAACACACGTAACTCGAAAACCGATGATTTATATATTTTACGCGATTCAATACCAAAAACGTTCTCTAAGTTCATTTTTGTGAATTTTTATTTCACCAAAAGGTGATGGTTCACTATCTCGTGAATTATAATTGACAGCGTTCTTTAAAAATAACTTCTTTCTGGGGTTAAATTCTGCGAAAATAATTCCAAAAACTTGGAAATGAATATAACATTTTTTGTTCTATTTTTTGCAACTCTAGGCGTGCATAATCAATAGCGTCTTTTGAAAATACTTTAAAAGTGGGGTCATATATTAAACCGATTTTATCTCTCAAAATTCTTGGAATATTTTTAGATTTTGTAAAGAGATTAAATTTTATTTTCATTTTTTCGAAAGTGAAAGTTAAATCCATTAACGAATGATTAAAGTTATGCAATTCTTCAATAACTACGTTAATATATAATAACTTTATCACATTAACAGTATAACTAATACGGGGATCACCATTAATATAATAGTAGTAATCATCATTGTCAATTTTGTCCTTTATGATCAAACGAGTGTTAAATTCATACAAAAGTTTTATAATTGCTGTATTTAATACCGATTCAACACTCGCTTGATCGTGACACACATACCCTAAAACGTACGCTGCTTGACTCGAATGTTGACATTGGTCAAGTTCATGAGGGTTGTATTTATGTAAACGTCCTAGTTTACACTCCGTAGTCAAGATGTAACGTCCGCAATCCCTGGTATCGATCGAGACTACAACTTTCCAATAATCATATCGGTTACGAGATACTTTAACAATGTTGTTGGTGCACAAGTTTTTTAACATTTCACTGTGTACAAGTTGAGCAATAGCATACTTCGATATTCGATTGTTTCCTTCAACCTTTTTACGATTGTCCTCAATTTCGATCAGGCATAACGTACCTAACCGAGGTATCGCGTTCGCAGCTTGTGAATTAATACAAAAAGCTTCGCCACACGCGAAACTCGAAAATCGATAATTTATATTGTTACTTGAACCAAAAACCATGTGATGCATGCATTCTCCAAACCCGGAATCCATTTTTTTGAATTTTTATTTCACTAAAAGGTAAAAGATGGTTCACTATCTTGCAAATCCTTACCAATCCCACTCTTCACCTTCAAGTTCTAGGAAAGATGGATTGGCATTTTGAAAATCTTCGTAAGATTTATTGGTGGCATTCTTTGAAAAAATCACTTCATACACGTTATCAATGGATACATTGTCACGAAAGTGACCGGTTTTACAAAAAGAGTATCGAACCTTAAAAAATGTATCCCTAAATCTAGACAGTGTATTTGATAAGGATGATTTAGAGTAATTGCCGAACCGTAAAGAATCGATTACAACACTAATATATAACAGCTTCAAGAAATTTGAGCTGAAGCTGTTAGATGTTGCGTAATTCTTGCGAAATGGGTTTTTATACGTCAGCGTAGAGTTGCATTCGTAAATGATTTTAACAATCGCCGTGTTAATTACTGCTTGAACAGCCTCACTGTCGTGACAAACGTATCCCAGAACGTAGGCCGCCTCTTTTCGATGTTGACAACGCCAGTTTTGTTTGTTATAGTACTTATGAATCCGACCTAGTTTACACTCCGTTGTAGGGATGTAAATACCACAATCAACCGTATCGATTTGACATAATGAGTCAACTGTACAGAAAGTGACCCAAGATAGTTCTACAACATAACTCTCCCGCTTGTTTTTCAAAATTTCTTCGCAAACGAGTTTTCTAATCACTGTGTGAGTTATTTTATACTTTCGCGCAAATTTCTGACGATTGTCTTCAATTTCGATTAGACATAACGTCCCTAACCGAGGTACGTTATTTTTACAATCATGTTCAATAATATTTTTTTCATTAAAATTGTACGAATAAATTTCTCTCATTTTTTTGGGAAGCTACACAAATAATAGTTTGGTTCCTCTTCACTGTCCCAGTATGAACACTCTTTTTCTTGGCGTTGAGCTTTGTAACAAAACTGGTTACAATTGATACAAAAAAAACTATTGTCCAGAATCGCGTAAGCGTTTTCAATATTGGTGATTAAAACTTTACCGTATTGTTCATAAATGGCTTTTTTAAATTTTTCACAATTATTGTTTACGCAGTAATGAATTTCACCACCAATAGATGAGAAACTAGCAATATCGTCTTTTTTTCACAAAAAGACAGTTTAGATCCTGACCACTCTGTAACTCAGTTTGGCCTGTGGTATTTAATTCCGAAAATTGTTTTTCATTCAAGTCTGTGAAAAGTAATAATATCTTATAAGAAACACGCACGTTGTGAGGGCCTCTTTCAAAATTATACATTTATAATATGCACCCTTCTTAAAACGACTGATAAATATTTTTCGATAGGGACGCTCATTAATATGGACCCTTCTTTAAAATCGTTAATACATAAAAAACCAACAATTAAATATTTTTTCAAAGAAAACCAGGGATGACCTCGACGCTCATTACAAATTCCTAACTAGACTTCTTAAGCTAACAACCTTGAAAATTTCTTATATAAACTGAACGGATTTCAAAGTTTCACATCATAACGCAAAAACTTTAAGTTTGAAAATATCTTCATAGATAAAGTCTAGATTACTACTAGAAAAATGTGTCCAGCAAAATCTTTTGACTCAAACGCTGTTCAACCGGTTGAGGAATTGTAAGTTATTTTAGCTAGCAAGTTAAAATTATTTTTTAATACCGGATCTATTTTATATAGCGCTTTACCCCAACTCTGGGATATCGATGATGAATTGGAAGTAGAACCAATCATCATCCACGAGGAGCATGATATCCCAGATGGGGTGGAGGAGGAAATAAACGAATTAATCGCGAGTATTGATATGTTCGCCGAAGCCGACGACCCGGATGTTGTATCGACGGAATCATCCTCGGATGAAGAAACGTAAGGTTTTAAATAAGTTTGAGGAATTGTAAGATACCTAACAAGAAATTTTTAAAACAGCGAAAGCGAAGAACTTTACAACGCAATGATTCAAGAATACCCATGCATGCAAATTGATTTAAAGTAAAGCAAAATAAATTATTATCTAAAAATTAATAAACTAATACATGTTTTTACAGTCTTAAATATCCCTATCCTACATTGTGTTCTTGTTGTTTTTCCACCGAATTTAATTCTCATGTCATTTTTCGTACTATTGAATCCCGCTATATTTTATACTTTTGCGCTACTCCTAATTGCCCTCTTTTCCGAACTATCATCTGCCTTACCTGGGATCAGTCTAATTTCTATCCAATTAACATTTTCCTAGACACCTATTTCCTTTCTAAATATAAAGCATACCGACTTCCCCTATACGAAAAAGATCTACAAATTGACTTAAAGTAAGTTGTAAATGAGTCTTATTGTATATAAAAAACTAATTTTAACCTATTTTTATAGTTCTACCTACGATATTCCTACTCGCTGCCCTAATTGTTATTGCCGTACTCCAAACCACTACACTATCAGGGAAACTGTCTGCGTTCCGGAACGACGTACAACTGTCTACAAGCTCTACTTCTGTCCTATTCGAGACTGTCCTTTATACCAACATCTCATCTGCTTCTCCTATCATCAAAAATATTATCCTGTTCATATTTTAAATAATTCTCATTTCTGTTTTCTTATTGATCGTAGACGCTTACCTAAATTATTATCTCAAATTAATTCTCAATAAAAATATATATATTATAACGAAACTTGTCTCTTATCTTTTTATATTAAGCTTAAACACTCTATAAGAATCCCCTCTGTTAAACAACCGTAGTGCCAAACATTTCTTAAAAAAGTAGTTAACCTTGACAACGCCCAATAATAATTCTTTTGAAATAGTAGATATCTCGGGGAAAACTTTATCATTTTCTTTTAACGCTTCATCCGAGAAAGTCTTTTAAAAAACATGGGTCTCCCAGAAGATAATCCTCAGCCGCAGTTACAGGAGATGGACTTTCTGTAAGCTAAAAGTTTACTAGTTGTTTTTAAGCTTCTAGTTTCTTAAGAGTGTTTTTTTTAGAACCCAAGTACCGTTAGAAATTACCGCAGCTTTACCGAGAGAAAGGGCATCTGCAGGGTAAGTGATATTTTTACCATTAAAAAGTATAGTTAAGTAAAAGTAGCTATGTATTTTAGAATCTTCGAAACTTATTCATACGCATTCGTACCGTGTTGCGTTTGTAAACGAAGAGAGGTTTCTGAAATCGATAGAAATATTTCAAAGGCTTTCTATTGTAGAACTCTATCCTGTCCCCGATATAATAAGATAGTGGGTATTTGCATCACCGCTTTTATGTTTAATATTCATTACCCCTGTCGCGGCCATCCCGATGATTTTAATACGGGATTTATGGAAATGTTTGATTATCCTTTAAATGTTTAACTCTTTTTCTAAAAAATATTAACTTTTTCTAAATATATACCATTTATTATTATTGTTGTATTTTAATTTTACATGTTATTAAAAGATTTTTAAAATTCAATTAAACAGTACGAAATCATTTGTTGAATGCTTAAAACACATTGAATATTTTGAGGATTACGTAAATTATTTTCGAATGATTTTAACAGATCGGTTAAATTTAACGTGCTGCAAAATGCGTGTAAGGTAGTTTTACTCTCGCGTTTAACATCCAATAGTTTTTTTTCAAAATCACCCAAAAGAATTCGAAAGGTGAGTAACATATTTTTTAAGAAAATTCTTTGATTAATAATAAAGTTAATATGTGTAGTAATAAACCCGTTTACGGGGTCTTGCATAATAAGCGTAAATACTTCGGGTTTAATTGTCACTGGAACGCTTTCGTCATACGTAAAGACAAGACCGTAACTCGTAATAGATATATAGATGTTCTGACAACAATAAAATTTAATTGACGATTTCAGCATACAGGCCGCGAATTCAGATTTATGTTTGTTCAAGAGTTGCCATATTTTATACGGTATTAAAATAAAGTTTTCACTTTCAACAATAACTGTTGGTTCTACGTCTCTTCCCCGCGGACAAACAGTTACCGTTACACCGCTTTTTGTTAGGTGTAAGTTCAAATCGCGAAACATAGCCATATTTTTATAAAAAAGTATTACTCACAACACATCACGGGTATTTTTATTCAGGAACGAGCAGTGCAGTTTCAAACATTTACTTTCGATTGACTTTCCTAACAAAAACTCGGGGTCTTTTTATAGTAAAATATCTCCACTTAAAAATTCCATAATATTACCCTTAAGCGATAGAAATTCTTATACCTGATAATTACGAGAAAATAAAAACCTTGGGAGAATTCACGCGTGATTTTTGAAAGTATAATTAACTACGAGAGAGAATTTTTTTTTTAAGTTTTTGACCGTTCGACCTTTTTCCAAAAATATCATCCATTTTAAGATCGGAGCACCTTTCCCCCGAAAAATCCCTGTTTAAATTCCCACACTTTTTCGTTTTTTATAAACCATTAAATACCAATTAAAGCTTACCATCTGTATAGGACGTGTATTGGAAAGTTGAAGCGTCTTTAGCCTTCTACATAAACTCCACCCAGACCAATTTGATCGAAGCAAAAAATACTTCTCGGTAATTACACCCAGGTGCATCGTATAAAAAAGCAATTATTTTTTGATACAATGTAATTTAAAAAATATATTTGATAACCTAGGGGAATTCAGGTGTTCCAATCGTATATCTAATATCATTAAAAAGTATACCCGCAGCCAGATAAAAAAAGGCAATTATTTTTGATACATTGTAATACAAAAAATATATTTTACAACCTAAAAGTATCATTAAGTATAATTAACGACTAGAATTCTCGGTAAATTACTTTTAAAAAATATATTTAATAACCTAGGGGTATCCAGGTGTTTGAAATCGTATATCTACCCATCATTAAAAAGTATACCCGCAGCCAGCTAAAAAAGCAATTATTTTTGTTACATTGTATATACCTAGGGTATCATTAAGTATAATTAACGACGAGAATTCAAAATATATTTTATAACCAAGAGGTATCGTTAAGTATCATTAACGACGAGAATTCAAAATATATTTTTATAACCAAGAGGTATCATTAAGTATAATTATCTACGAGAATTCTAACTTTTAAAAAATATATAGAGGCCATAATTATCTACGAGAATTCCTATCGTAATTATTACTGGGAAAAAAATATTTTTAACCGTATAATTAAGCGTGTGTCACCCCCCTCCCCCGGGGGCGGCAGGGGACGGTGTATATAAACTCTCGGGATTTTCGGATATTTCATTCGTTCTTCACTCGACGTTCGTTATGGCATCTTCATCTTCACTCGGTAAGCGAAAACTTAATATATCTGATGATGAGGAGGAAATAGATATTTTAGAGCAAATTAAAAACGTTAAAGAGGAAACTACTATCGAAAAAACCGGCATTGTCCCTCGATACGATATTAAACGAGGTTTAGCTAGTTACGTGACTTCATTACCAGCGTCGCGTGACGATTTTTATTTCGATATTCAAATATACAAGTACGAGGATATAAAAGATAGAGATAATAAAGATATTTGGCAATGCGATGGAAGAAGATTAAGATTTCTCGCGTCTAAAGATAGCGTCGAATGTAAACAAATTCGATCTATCGTGAACAAGATCGCCAAACATATGATCGATAATCCCGACAAGATCACGAAAAATTATTCGTTTTTTAACAAAAACGAATAATCAACAATATGGAATCCCAATATCTATTACTCGTATATCTATTAACGTATCTATATATACTATGTACCCAATATATCAATTACCACTACTATTTAATATAAAAAAGAAGACAATATTTACCTGGTTGATGGGATGGATATGAGACTCGAAGTTAACAGATTATTAACGTTCAAGATATGGTCTGTCGAAGGTATTAGCGTGGATGACATGGCAGCCAGCGGTTTTTATTGCATTAGTCCTAAAACCGTTCGTTGTTTTTCGTGCCTTATCGCCTTGACTGGATGGAGAGCCGACAATCATCCATTGGGTGTTCATAGCCGCGAACAACCGTTATGCAGTTTTCTCCGTGCGGAAGGAAAGAGTTGTGGAAACGTCCCTATCATTGGACGTAATTTTTTCGAGGAAATGGAAAGGAAATTCTCGGGACCGGAAAATGATCGCAGCAGAGTTTGTAAACTATCACCTTACGCGTGCATGTTACAATACAGAGTCGAAATCGATTTAAAAGAAAAAGAAGAAAAACGAAAAAAAATATATAAAACTCTAAACAATTTGATAAACTTACTCATTTTAAGATGAGTAGTTCGAGCGATTCCGAAAATGAAGAACCGCTAAATTTAAGTGTTAAAGCTAATCCTAAACAATTTTATACTTGCGAAAAAATATTAGATAAAAAATCTCGAAAATACAAATGTAATCAAGTAGAATGTAAAATTAAATTTAAAAATTTAGAACGTATTAAATTAACCGAAGTAAACGAAACGTTTGTTAGTATAATTAATTCCATACTCTTTGAATTATTACGCAATCATCAAGGATATAATAGAGTTAGATTTTGTATTCGTTCGGATGAGTTGGATAGTCCGATAAATTTAAGGTTTATGAATATTAATGAATTAACGGCTGAAAGAGTAATAGGAGCTATAAGTCAAGTTGCCCAATCAAATCGAAATTTCCATTTACAAAGCTCTTTAGTTTTTGACGTTATTTTTTTAAATTGCGACGTACCCGTTGGACGTCGATCAAAATCGTTAAAAAATAGAAATATAGTAATTTTGGATACGTTTATAAAAACGAGTTCAAATTATATTTACATTGACAATACCGATAACTTATGTTTTGGAAGAGCTTTGGTGATAGGAATTTATTTGGCTGATAAGAGATTCGAAAAGAATACGAATGAAAAGTATCAAACAACGAACGAGTCACTTTTTTATTTTAGAAAGATAAAAAATTGTAATCACCCCCTCCAAAAAGAAAAAGCGGAGCAATTATATAAAAACGCTAATATTTCTCCGGATACCGTTAATTTATTAGATATTCAAAATTTTCAAACTTACTTAAACGAATATCAAATTATTATATTCAGAGCTGATAATTTAGAAAAATATTTTGTCGGACCTTTCAAGGAAAAACAAATTTTTTTATTGTTAGTTAATGATCACGTGCATGTAATTAAGGAATTGCATACAATGTTTGGTGGTAAATCTGGGAGCACGGCAGTGCTCCCAGCCAAGTCGAGCACTGACATCCTTTTCTCGAAGCAACTCGTGGCACTTTTAAGCCCACTGTAACTTCGTGATGGGTACAGGTAAAAGTCTGAAATTTTGCTTGCCGCGAGGACTGTCAATCCTAGCTATAGTTTCCAAATTTCAAGTTCCTACCCTGTATACTTTTCGAAATATTGAAGGTGAAATTTACCTAATTTTGTCACTCACTCACTCACTCACCGATCATCAAAATTCTAAGGTACTTCTAGGGTAGATAGAAACTTAAAATTCAGGATTTAGTTTTCATTTATTTTATAAAGCACAGAAAAATTAAAACATCCTGAAATTTTTATAAAATTGTTCTTTAGTTCTTTATTTTAAAACTAGATGGCGCTGCCGTCTTTTCAACAGAAATAGTGTATGTTCTTGATGAAAGAACGTAATGGTCCAAAGTTAACCGAAAGTTAAATATATATTAAAGCTAATAAGAGTAGTAGTTTAAAATAAATGTGTCGTAACTGATGCTACATTCTTATATTAGGATATCGCGTACAATCTTTATTACATATTCTCTGCGGGTCGAAAGGGGTAATTCAGCGTAAATAAGGACAAACGTTAGCGATTATATTGGCAAACGAAGTACCACGAGAGGGTCTTGTTTTAATATAACTACCGAAGTATAACGAGAGGGTCTACAAAAAGAAGTGAGATCCTATGAAAAACATTAACATGTACAAAAATGGGCCAAGCCTCGCCTCGTACCCTTTCCGCCGTAAAACGTTCTGAGATCCCATGTAGAGCCAAGTCTGCCTTTTGTTCTCATTCAATCGCCAATTGAACAATTATGTTATAAATTATGTCCTTTTCCTAATTAATAACCAATATTCTTTGACTCTCATTATTTTACATCTTTGTTCGTATCAAAAATATCGTGACTTGGCAAGCGCAGGTCATCCCCTTCGATTATTTTAAAATCGGCAACGATTTAGTGAATATCCCTTCGATTATTTTAAAATCAGCAACGATTTAGTGAATATCCCCTCGACTTCCTTTTAATATTACTTACCTGCGATTGCCAAGTCACGATATTTTTGATACGAACAAAGATGTAAAATAATGAGAGTCAAAGAATATTGGTTATTAATTAGGAAAAGGACATAATTTATAACATAATTGTTCAATTGGCGATTGAATGAGAACAAAAGGCAGACTTGGCTCTACATGGGATCTCAGAACGTTTTACGGCGGAAAGGGTACGAGGCGAGGCTTGGCCCATTTTTGTACATGTTAATGTTTTTCATAGGATCGTATTGTTCCAAATGTTTAACAGTATTTCACGGATATAATCAAAAGAATAATAACTTTTGCGAAAATCGAGTTAAATGTAGTAGATGTAGAACTTTAAATGTATTCCACGAAGATAAACTAATTAAACCTGTTAAATGTCGAAAATGCCATCGTTATTTTAAAGGAGAAAAATGTTTGAATTTTCATCTAACGGAACGTGCGATAACTTTAAAAGGTGTTTAAAATGCGGACTAGAACTGAAAGAAAAACACTCTTGCTCGAAACCATGTAAAAACTGTTTACGCGTACACGAGAGGAACCGTTGTTACGTTATGCCTCTTTCGAGAACGTACGAAAAAACCAGATATTGTTATTTCGATACCGAATCAATCGTTAAAATAACGAACACGTCCCTGTCTTACTCGTTAGTGCTATGCAAGAAAATGAAGGGAACAATTACGAGTACGAGATATTTCGGGGGTTCGACTGCGTCGATAAATTTCTTAATTATTTATTCGGGACGAAAGAAATGGTTATCCAACACGCGACAAAACGGCTTAAAGCAACTAAACCGGTTTTTGAAAATATTACGTTGTTAGCCCATAACAGTAAAGGTTTCGATTCGTTCTTTATTCTTCGTGGGTTATTAAAATTGAACATCATACCGGATATTGTTTTTGACGGAAGCAAAATGTTGGCAATTTTTTTGAAAAATCAAAAAATGAAATTTATTGACTCTTTCAATTTCGTCTCGCAACCATTAAGATCGTTCCCCGCGACGTTTTCTTTGGGTGAAAATAGAAAAGAATTTTTCCCTTACATATTCCACACCGAAGAAACTTTGGATTATGTCGGTCCACTACCGCCGAAAGAGTATTTTCAACCGGAACATATGAAAGAAAAAGATTATAAAGATTTTCTCGAATGGTACGCGACGAAATCGATACAATCGGTCTATAATTTACGCGAAGAACTGGAATATTATACTATCATGGATGTTAAGGTTTTACAACAGGGTATGGATAAATTTAGACAATTGTTCGAGAAGGAAACTGGTTTCGATGTTTTAAATATGAACGCTTTAACCATAGCGGGGGCCTGCACGAATATTTTCCTTCATAAATACTTGGAAGAATTTACGCTCGCAGTAGTACCGTGTAACGGCTACAGGAATAACTATAATCAAAGCAAATCTGCTTTAAAATGGTTGGCGTGGGAAGAAAAAGAACGCGGAATAAAAATTCAATCGGTTCTCTCGTTGGAAGGCGAAAAAAAGATTGGACGATACCCGGTAGATGGTTATTCTTCTCAACCCGAAATAATATTTCAATTTGACGGAGATTTTATTAACGGATGTCCGAAACACACGAAAGGAGGCGAATGGAATCCGTTATTGCAAGATACGTTTAAAAATTTATACGAGAGAACTCTGGATCGAGATGATGATATCATGTGTAACGCACCGAACGCTGAATATGTTAGAATATGGAGTTGCGAGTTTGACGAAATGTTGAAAAACAGAATCGAGGTAAGAAAGTTTTGCGATTCGTTACACTTTCGAGATCCGTTAGGACCAAGATCGGCATTATACGGTGGTCGTACTGAATGCTTCAGGCTGTATCATAAAACAAAACCAAACGAAAAAATTCTATATTACGATGTTTGTAGTTTGTACCCCTTTGTATGTAAAAACAGAGACTATCCTAAAAATCACCCGGAGATTATTACGAGAGATTTTTCATTCGATTTGAATCATTACTTTGGGGTAATGTCTTGTAAAATATTAGCTCCGAAAGACGCTTACATACCGGCATTACCAATTCGAACCAGAAAAAAACTATTTTTCGCTTTGTGTCGTACTTGCGTGGAAAACGATATACAAACCGCCTGCGCCCATAACGACTCCGAACGAGCTTTCGAAGGGATTTGGCCCACCCCACGAAATATACATGGCGGTCGAAACCGGTTACGTTATATTGGAAATCTTCGAGGTTCACCATTACCCCGAAAGGTACACCTATATCAAGGATAAAGATCCTGGTTTTTTCGGCAGTTACATTAATACATTTTTGAAACTAAAAATCCAAAACTCTGGCTGGCCTCGCAACGTTACCACCGACGAGGAAAAAACGGAATATTTAAGACTAATTAAAGAACGAGAAGATATCGAGATTAGACCCGAAGATGTAACAAACAATTCAGCTCTACGCGCGTTGGCGAAATTAGCTTTAAACTCGTTATGGGGTCGACATTGTTTAAACAACGATAAACCAAAATCGGTTTTCGTCAAGGATTATCAAGATTTCATTAAAATTATAATGGATCCGACATTGGAATTAACGGATATGCGGCCAATTACCCCAGTAGCACAAGCCTTCCGCATAACAGTCGGCTAAAGGTCGAATAGTCGGTTTACGGTCCAGTCGGCTGTACCATGCTTATTCCGACACTTTTTCGACTCATGAAGCCGAGTTGGCAATGCCGACATCTATCTGACTGTTGAAATTGAGATGGCTTTAAGTAGGCTTGCCTACCGTCTAGAAAATTCCAACTTATTTTTTGCCAATTGATTACCGACTTTCTCGCGCTAGTCGGTATTGTGACGTTTAAGAAGAGTAAATCTAAAAACAAAGTTATTCTTAGGCCGTTTAGTAACCGACATTTATCCGACAGTTGGAACTGTGGTGGTTTGAAGTAGGCTTGCCTACCGTCTAGATAATTCCAACACATTTTTTTCCAATTGATTACCGACTCTCTCGCGCTAGTCGGTATGGTGACGTTTAAGAAGAGTAAATTTAAAAGCAAAGTTATTCTTAGGCCGTTTAGTTACCGATATTTTTCCGACAGTTGGAACAGAGATGGTTTAAAGTATGCTTGCCTACCGTCTAGAAATTTCCAACACATTTTTTGCCAATTGATTACAAACTCCCTCGCGCTAGTCGGTATTGTGACGTTTAAGAAGAGTAAATTTAAAAGCAAAGTTATTCTAAGGCCGTTTAGTAACCGACATTTATCCGACAGTTGGAACTGTGGTGGTTTGAAGTCGGCTTGCCTACCGTCTAGAAATTTCCAACACATTTTTTGCCAATTGATTGTTGGTGGGCCGTCTTTTTCCGTGGGACGGTTTTTTTGACTTTTACTATTCCGCATATGCCTCCAAATTTTTTTTGTTATATATTTAACTTATACTATATTTCGACCCACAAGCAGAAGTTGATAATACTATATTTTTCGCAACACTAGAAACATAACGTTACAAAAAACTGCAAAGCAAGAAAACACATCTGATTTTCAAGTTTGAATTTTCCCTCCTGTAATTTCTCGGGTCAGGTGACACGCCTCTGTTCTATTGGCGTAACTAAGGTAACGCCATGCACGTCATTATCGAAGAGGGCGCTGCTAGTGCGAAAGCAAGTCAGCCTTTCCAGTATCTCTGACGCGGCTGGGTCGTTAGAATGTAAAAGCGAGATTTTTGTGGTTGAAAATGATTAGTTCTAGGCTTGCTAACTTTTAATTTCATCGCTAAGGTTCTTTGTCACACTATATAATCTAGAAACGTCTTCGTTTGTCACGTAAGGTGTGAATTTTGTTATTGAATTATCAATTTATCTACCTCTTAGATTCAGTTTTATGCATAAGCCTATGCTTTAAGTATTTTAAAGATTTTTGGTTGTGAAAATTATACTGAATCCAAAATAGATCTCAATATGTTTTAGTTACAGAATTTTTATGCGGTTTCAAACATTTTAAGAGAAAAATGTGTGAAATAATACCCTTTAGAATTGTATGTTTTCTTTTTTCTTAAAAAAATGTGTAAGTGTATATTTTTCATGAAGATTTTTGTAATTTAATAGATAGCAACTGACCACATCGAAGATATTAACAATGAATAATAATAAATGCTTTAATTGATATAAATATTATACTCGCCCTGAAATATTTTACTTTTTGTTAAAACCAATTAGCTAGGCAGCTAATATTTCCATTCGACTAGTCGTGTAATGTCGAATACATTGTTTAAAATTTGAAATTGTTATAATTGATGCTCAACCTGTATGTTACTTGAAATATTCAAAGTACAAATTCTAAAGCGATTTTCATTGAAAATGTAATAAAGAAATTTCAATACTAGGTATCAGTATCCTTTACTATAAGCGAATGAAGCCTCGAGTTAAGGCTTGATCGTCGCAAAACCGTTGGGCCTCGAGTTAAGGTTTGATCATCGCAAAAGCGTCGGACCTCTTGCTGACAGGCGGTTAAGTCGACTCTCAATTTCAAACGTGTTGGATGAGAGTCGTATTTCATTCGTGTCGTGTAAACCAGTGGGCCGTCGTCCCACCGGGCGGACATTTCGATTCTCAAACCCTTACTCTACCTGCCCTTTACCGACGATTTACCGTTCCTATACTAAAAAGCCGCGAAATCGTCGGATTGAGCGCGGCTTTTGGTAGGCATAATGACGCCGACATATAGTCGGCTAACAGTCGTTATATAGTCGCTTCATAACAGTCGGAAAACCGGTGGGCCGTCGTCTCGCTGGGCGGACATTTCGACTCTCAAACCCTTACTCTACCAGCCCTTTACCGACGATTTACCGTTCCTATACTAAAAAGCCGCGAAATCGTCGGATTGAGCGCGGTTTTAGGTAGGCATAATGACGCCGACATATAGACGGCCAGCAGTCGTTTTATAGTCGCCTCATAACAGTCGGAAAACCGGCGGGCCGTCGTGCCGCCGGGCGGACATTTCGACTCTCAAACGCTTACTCTACCAGCACTTTACCGACGATTTACCGTTCCTATACTAAAAAGCCGCTAAATCGTCGGATTGAGCGCGGTTTTAGGTAGACATAATGACGCCGACAAATAGACGGCCAACAGTCGTTTTATAGTAGCCTCAAAACAGTAGGAAAACTGGCGGGCCGTCGTCCCTTCAGGCGGACATTTCGACTTTCAAACCATTACTCTCCCGACTTATTAGTGACTTTTTACCAACTCGTCGGTAACAGACAAAGCCGACCATGTAGGCCCTACGTCGGCAGTGCTACTAGGGTAACGACGATGACGTTTGTTTAATGACATACAAATTCAAAAAAGATTTTTGCCCGACATATTACAAAGGATCGGCAGTGTTGGGGAGTTTCGTTAGTTCGTACGGTCGGATCGAATTATTTCGAACTCTGAATAAATTAAAAGAAAGGGTTTTGTACTGCGATACGGATAGTATTATATTTATTCACAAAGAAAGTGACGAATTTCTTCCACCCGTCGGACAATTTATGGGTGATTGGACCGACGAAGTTCCAAATGGATATATATATCGGAATTCGTTACTTCGGGTCCGAAATCGTACAGTTACAAAACAAATACCGGGCATTGCGTTACGAAAATGAAAGGAATTTCGTTAAACAGGAAAAACGAACAGATAATTAACTTTGATTCGATCAAATCGGCTTTAGACACTCCGGGAACTAGTTACACTTTGGAAATCCCCTTTAACGTTGTGCGTGACAAAGCTCGGGCGAAACTACTTTTAGGAAATCTGAAAAAAAGTTTCGGCGTGACTTTTAATAAGAGAATAATCGCGGACAATTTTTTAACATATCCGTTTGGATACTCGTTAAAGCAAGATGCATCGTGAAAGTCTTCGTTTAAAATCATTCAATGGTCATTGGACTTCCAATTCGTCGGAGTTGGAAGTTATCCCCGCGGAACTAGCAGCGTCGGGTCTCTTTTACTTGAACGACGGTTTAAAAACCATGTGTTTCAGCTGTCATAACTTATTCGATTGGGGAGGATCGAATGAGACTAATCCTCACGAAGTGCATCAAAAACAAGCTCCATTTTGTAATTATATTCTCGGACTCGATATTACTAACGTGAGTCTGGCTGATGAAGAAGGGGAAAAGAGACGATTAAAGGAAGAAATCGTGGAATATTTTGACGAATCCATCAAAACGTTTACGTCGAGTTTCGTCGATTTAATTCTCGAATCGTCGATAGATGCTTTCAACACGGAATTTCAACTCTAAAAGAAAAAAAGTGACTTTCGACGATATCCCCGTGGTTTTTATTATTCCGTACGAAGATCGCGTTAATTGGAGAGAAATAAACAAACTCCATTTTCAAAAACGGATTGACGATTTTAATAAACTTTTTGAGAAATGTTTGATTCGTGCGCTTGTAGAATAAAATTCCAAGCCCCCATGCAAATTTTACTGGCCGGTAGTACTATGGCTGGTAAAACGACGTGGATATTTAACCTTTTGAAACACGCCCATTGTTTGATCGAACCACCTCCGGACAGGATAGTGTACTGTTATAAAGAATATCAACCGAAATTTGACATTGCGAAAAAAGAAATTAAAAACATTGAATTTTTGGAAGGACTCCCCCCAGATGATTCTTCATTTTGGGATGAAAATATTAATAATTTTCTAATAATAGATGATCTGGCATTCTCTTGTTATAATAGTTCCCATATCGCTAATATATTTTGCGTCGGCTCTCATCATAAAAATTTATCCGTCGCTCTTTTAACTCAAAATCTTTTTGGTCAAGGGAAAGAGAGTCGAACCATTAGTCTTAACTCTTCGTACATAATTGTTTTTAAAAATCCGCGAGACGGGTCTCAAATAACTTACTTGAGCAGACAAATATTTCCGAATAATAAAAACCTCGTAACTAGAGCGTATGATTTTGTTACCAAGAGTACTCCCTATTCTTACTTGTGTATCGATTTAAAACAAAACATTCACGATGATTTGCGTTTAAGAACAAATATTTTTCCGCATGAAGGAAATATGATTATTGTATGCGATGACAAATAAAATTTTGTATATAAAACTATTTATCGTTTCCGTATGTCTTTTATTTCGCGTTGGAACGTTCGAGGAGTTGGAATGGTTAAGAGAAAGCGTAAATCGAGTTTGTTAAAAAAAGTATTAAAAAGAAATTTTAAACGAAAAATTAGAAAGAGAGGACGTCATCCGTTACACAGACATTTACCATTTTTTCGTACGCGCCAGTCAAAGTGGCGGAGGAAAATTAACCAAGGTATTGAAAAAAGCCAAGCAAAGTCAAATCAAAGCCGTTCACAACAAGTTTTATAATTTGTTAAAGGGAAATATTCCATTACCCGAAAAGGATAGAATTTATATTAAAAAACATCGAGTATATATAAGAAAAATCGCTAATAAAAGAGGTCTGGCTAAAAACAAACGGAAACTTCTTATAAAACAGGCGGGAGGATTTTTACCCGGGTTAATAGCTGCTTTGGTACCGACCTTGATATCTACCATCACTTCATTAGCGAGATGAAACGAATGGTATTACTACCCGAATCCGCTGTTTTTTCGTTAGCTGAAAAAGAAGCGACAGAGTTGGATCGTGAAATGAGTCGGATTTTAAAACAAAACACCTCTTCGGAGGATAAACTTCGACATTATTTATTAACTTTACAAAAGTATTTGACTATGAAGAGCCTGATAGAACCTCCTAACGTCAACGTTGCAAATATTCCACCAGTTTTCCAAGTTCAACAACCCGTTCAACCACCGCAATTTCTAACACCTAATCCGTTTTCAGTATTGCAACAGCCGCCTTCGCAACAACAATCACCTCAAGGGACCCCCCTGGCCCTCTCAAGGTCAACACCGAGGTCACCCTCGAGGGTGCCCTCGACTATTAAGAAGTCATTCCCACGACCTAAACTCACGTCAACTCCGAAAACGAAGAGACATCGACGATATACCAGAGGTGTACCGGAGGCGGAGGAGGGTGATGATGGTGATGGTCATCCTTATCGCCCGAGACGTCTCCTTACGGGTATGAAGTTGCGAAAAGTCAAAACACCGATAAAATGGTCTAAATGAAAATGTACCAATTTTTTTAAAATAAAAAATATTTTATTTCATTTTTTCTCTTGATTCAATAAATGTATACACATATTTAACATAATAATCACGTCGTTGTAAGGTTTATCTTTCACATCGTACAATTCTCGTATTATTTCATTAAAAGAAAATCCGTAACACAAACTTGTTAAAACAAAAATAACGTGTCCCCCGCATGTAAATGAACTATTCGGTTGTATTTGACAATTATTGTAATACCAATTGGAAGCGTAGCTTGATAGATTAAAACCGTAATAACTAGGGTCTTTACCGTACGAGCAAAAGAAATAACCGTTATCGTTAGTATCGATATAGACTCCTAACCAATGCAATCCTTCGTTTGAGGATGGTTCCGAATTGACTACGAAACAATAGGCTTTCCGTTCTGGTGGCTCGGGTAAAATATCTTTCGGGAACACTCCTATGAAGTAGGGTCTCGTTCGATGATCTGTGCTTAAAAAAAGGTTTAATTCTTCCGTGTTCATTTAGCAACTTTTTGTAATTCCGGTTCGTAGAATGATCCTTTTATTATTTCGTCGTTTTCGTCTTTTATTATGTAAGCAGTTGGAGTACGTAGTAGTACTTTATGTACGACAAAAATTTCATTCGTCCAATATCCAGTGTATCCTTTACCAAAAGCGCCTTTGTCGGACGTAATTCTCACCAAATCACCCTTTCGTAATTTTGGCTTGTTGCTTGTACGTTTCTTCTTATAGTATAATCGTTTCCATATTAAATGTTCCTTATTTATATTTACGTTTTTCGGAGCTATACCGATTGTTGAATGAACAGTAGCGTTATATCCATTTACAATTTTTTGTAAATGTTTCGTGTAATTATAATTCTTATTTCGCGTCATTAATCGAAACATTCGCGTTTTCAATGTTCTATTCCATCTTTCTATCATGGCGTATTTTAAATTACCGTAACTAGCGTACCAATGGATATCCCTACTTTTAAGATAGGCTTGCACTTTTTTGTTTTTAAACTCGCTTCCTTCGTCAGAATTTAACCTCGAAGGTGTACGTTGCTTAAAGATTGTACCGAGAGCTTTTATAATTTCTTTCGCCCCCTTTGTTTTTAACGGTAAAGCCCACGCGTATCTCGACAAGACGTCAATGACTGTTAGAATATAACGATATTTGTTATTGTATTTGGATAATTAGGGTAAATCGATTAAATCGCATTGGAAAACCTCGTTCATACTAGTGACGTACGTTTGATTTCTAGGATATATTTTTCTTCTGGGTTTATGTTTCGTATACGCGGGCTGGGAAATCAACCATTGTTCGATATCTTCCTTTGATACATTTGGTAGAGCTTTTTGTAATTTTCTCACCGATCCTAAACTCGCGGGATGTTGCGGATCGTAATATATATTTTCGATTTTACGCGCTATTCGTTTACTAATCTTTGAAGGTATTTGGGTAATAAAGAAAAAAACCATCTGTGAATAAACTTTTTATTTATCAAACGTAATTGTAAAAAACATCTCTTTTCAATTCCGATACATTGTCGGTAATAATATGAAATAATTGATCCAAATTTTCGTTCTTCTCTCCAAATCGTTTTTCAAACTCATTCTTCAGGTTCGTCTTATTTAACATCGATATCGCTTGTAGGATATTCAAGTCAGTATTCGAATTTGAGGTGCAGGATACGTGGTGTTCGATTTCCCCTTGGCAATTAAGATTACTGCAGCAGTTGGTCTTTTCCAGTAAACTTTCGGTAATGTCTCGCAAAATCATTGTTCTGAATAATTCCTTGGTATTAGCTTTTATTTCCAATTGCCGGTCCAATTCCGGTTTTATTTGTTTCAATCGGTTCCACGTGGTTTTATTTAAACAAAATCCTTTACACGTAGCCATCCACAGTAAATCGTAACGGTGAATATTCGAATTTTCACATACGTATTGACGAATGTCGATATACTTTGTTTCGGTTCCAGATACGTAACCTTCAACTTGAAACTTTTCCGGTAGGGTACTGTGGAAGCGGCGTAAGACGTCTTGGAAAAACAAGTTTATATAATCTACCAGCAACCATAAGTTTTGATATACTTTGTTACTAATAGTATTATTATTATTATTGTTGATGAGGCGGGGCTCACGCCCTAGCACCGATGCCAAAGGCATATTGTGCAACCTCAAAATCAGGCCTTGAATAGGCCCGTAGCCGCAGCGTAGCGAAGAATTCGCTCCACCGTAAAAGAGGAGACCCGCGAGGGCTCCACAGTGTGTGAATCAAAATGTTCTAGTCTAAGCGAGGCGAAGAAGTCGCACTCGCAAAGTACGTGAGCGGATGTTTCTTCCTTCTCCTGGCACGACCTGCAGAGGGGGTCGTCAGCAAGACCCATCAGATGGAGGTGCCTATTTAGCCGACAGTGTCCGGTCAGAAGACCGGTGGCCAGCCTAATATCCCATCTGCTGAGCGAAATTAGGTCTCTAGCACGAGACCTGCAGGGACCATTGACTAACTGTTTTGTCTGTCTCTGGCCATCCATGTCATGCCAGAGCTGGTTTTGTATGACAGTCATCCTGTCATGCAGGCTCCGTTTGACATGCCCGTAGGGGATGGGGACGGCCGGCTCCGGCCCCAAGAGCTTGGCCTCCGCGCCCCTTTTCGCAAATCTATCGGCTTGCTCATTGCCATAATAACCGCTATGCCCTGGCACCCAGTACAACAGAACCCTGTTGCAGGACGCCAGTTGCGCTAGCAGATCAAGGCAGCTACGCACCAGTTGAGAGGTAATCTGACACTGGTCCAGCGCATTCAGGGCGGCCTGACTGTCAGAATAGATCCTCACAGTCCGTCCGTTATACCCTTTGTTAATGCAGTAGTCTGCGCAATAACAGATCGCGGCAATTTCCGCTTGGAACACACTAGCAAAGGTGCCCAGGCAAGCAGAAAAACCGACCCTTGTAGTTTGGCAGTAATAGCCGGCGCCAGCGCCGGAATCAGTCTTGGAACCATCGGTGAACCAAATAGTTTCACCCCCAGTGCCAAGAGGCAGCAGGTTAGTCCACTCGGCCCGACTGGGAAAGTGGATGCTGAATGGCTTAGTGAAATCAAAGCTGGTAACGGTTTTGTCAGAGCACATCGTTAACGACGGCTCAAGTGCAGCGTACTCCCGAAAGAGCTTCGTATGGCTGTAATCCCAAAGTCTTGGAACCCAACAGCCATTAATGTGGAGCCTGTAGGCCCCCATGACAGCCTCCTCCTCAATGAAAAGATGAAGAGGTAGCATGTCAAGAAGCACCTCCAGGGAAGCAGTTGGGGTCGATCTCATGGCCCCTGTAACACCAATGCAGGCAAGCCTTTGAAGCTTGCGCAGGGCAGCCTGCACCGTCTTCAGCCGGGCCCTTGTCCACCAGACAAGTGCCCCGTAAGATAGTATGGGTCTGATGATCCCAGTATAGAGCCAGTGTACAGCCTTGGGGTTGAGGCCCCAAGTCTGGCCGACTGAGCTCCTGGTCCTCCAGAAAAGCATCTTGGCCTTCTTGATACACCGATCAAGATGCGGCTTCCATGTGAGTCTGCAGTCAAAGGTCACCCCCAGGTATTTTACCTCGGAGGACTTTGTCAGGACCTGGCCAAAGAAGGAGATATCATTGAACAGATCCTTAGTATTCTTCCTCGTAAACGGAACAAGGACAGTTTTATCAGGATTAACGGAAAGGTTAACCGCCTGACACCATTGCTCCACGCTAGAGAGAGCAGATCTCATAAGTGTGGTGACAGTATCCGGGAACTTCCCGGTAAAGACTATTGCTACATCGTCCGCATACCCGAAGCAGCTACAGCCCCCAGCACCCCCGAGTCTCTCCAAGAGTTCGTCCACCACCAGGCACCACAACAGGGGGGAGAGCACTCCACCCTGAGGGCAGCCCCGGCTGGTAGTCACCCCTAGAGAGTCCCCAAGGAGGGACGCCGACACCTCGCGGTCGGTAAGCATGGACTTGATCCAACGGCCGAGAGTGTCGCTGATGCCAAATCTCTTAACAGCTTCAGTAATAACCGAGCTAGAGACCTTGTCAAAGGCCCCCTCAATATCGAGGAAGACGGCCAGTGAAATTTCCTGAAACTCGAATGCCCTGTCCAGGCAATTCGTGAGGCCGTGAAGGGCCGTCTCAGTTGATTTACCTTTTTGGTAAGCAAATTGTGAAGAAGAGAGAGGAGTTACCGAAAGTACCTCGTCTCTAATGTACCTGTCCACCAGCTTCTCCAGGATTTTGAGGAAGAAGGAGGTCAGGCATATGGGCCTAAATGCCTTCGCCTCGAGGTAGGAAACCTTCCCGGGCTTGGGAATAAAGATGACCCTAGATCGCTTCCAATCACAAGGTATGTGACCGAGAGCAATGCAAAGTCTATAGATTTTGCATAACGGAGAGGCGATGTGGTCTAAGCCCTCCTGCAAAAGCCGAGGGAAGACCCCATCGGGTCCCGGAGACTTGTAGGGCTCAAAACAGTTGACAGCCCAACGAAGCTTGGGAATCGTAACAACCTGCCTGGCTACAAGCCAGTCCTCTCTCTTCGCCCTGTGCAGAACAGGGTATAGAGAGTCAGGGTTTGTTGGATTGATTGGAGTGGAGTCAGGGAAGTGGACCTCCAGCATATGCTTGAGAGTCTCAGCCCCAGACTTAGTGTACACACCCTCCTGCAACTTAATAGTGTTAAGGCGATGTGTGTTGTCGTGCGCTAGGATCTTCATGACCCTAGCCGTGGCAGGGACATTGGAGACTTGCTCACAGAAGGTGCGCCAAGAGTCCTTCTTAGCAGCTCTAATGGCCCTGTTGTAGGTATTAAGGGACTGCCTGTATCCAGTCCAGTCTCCCGTGCGCTTGGCTTTGTTGAAGAGCCTGCGCGTGTATTTCCGAAGCCGGCTGAGATCCGCATTCCACCAAGGGACAAGCCTCGAGCGGTTAACGGTCTTGAGTGGGCAGTTCCGGTGAAACGACTCAATGATAGAGCTCTCTAAGTCACCAGCAGCCCTATCAAGTTCGTAAGGTGAAGTGAGTTTAGGGGTGTGACCATCTCCGTAGCGTAGGATAAGGTCTTCCTTATAGCCGGTCCAATTGGTCCGTTTTGGATTGCGTACCTCCGTCCCCGCCGGGACAGAGGTAGTCGCGACAGTAAAGCAGATGTGCCTATGATCCGACAGAGACGGCTCAGTAGACACATGCCAGTTAGACACGGAAGACGCGAGGTTTTCCGTGGCTAGCGTGAGGTCAATGACCTCCCTTCTATTAGAAGTAACAAAAGTGGGTTCATTGTTTTGATTAAGAATATGGAGTTTACAACCAACTAAATATTCTAGTAAATCATCACCTCTCCTGTTGCAGTCAGAACTGCCCCACGTGATGTGATGAGCGTTGGCGTCGCAGCCAATGATTAGTTTGTCCCCTCTCCTTTCACATTGATCGACCAAATTGATCACCTCAATTGTCGGGAGAGAGTCCGCGTCGTGGGCAAAGTAAGCAGAGGCGGCCGTGATAGTCAACTTGGCATTCCCAGTGGCCAGGACTAGCTTCACGGCCGCCGTGTCCTGGGACGTGTACAGCGGTAGAGAGATACAGCAAAGATCCCTCCGAACCAGAATACACGCCCTAGGTCTAGCAGCAGTATGGTCATAAAATAGTGACCCTGCCGCGTCAAGACCGAGGATTTTGCCATGGCATATCCACGGTTCTTGTATGAGGGCCAGATCAAGACCCTCTATAGCAAACCTCCTGCAGAGTACCGCAGAGGCCGCCTTACTATGGTGCAGATTGATTTGAATCGCACGTAGCGTCCCCATGGTCCCTAAGAGAGGGGTTCAGAAGGGACCTAGCTACACCTCATCAGTCCCGAGAGGGCCAGTGGCACCTCCCCCCCTGACAGGCAAGCTCCCAGTCCCAAGATCCTCCCCCTCACCAGGACCACTAGAACGCTCATCGGCTGAACCCCGAAGGGTCCCATCCGATTCTTCCAGTAGGGTGGACTCATCCATGGAAGAACAAACTTCCGAATGAGCCCCCCCTCCCCCTCTGTGCCTAGAGCGACGCCAGAGAGCTCCACAGCGAGATCCCCCATCTCGCTATTCCCACCCCCTGCCGCAGACTCGGCTACAGTGGTTTTAGTGGCTTCCGTGTTCTGAAGGAGTTTGAAGGAACCCTTGTCCACTCCAGTGTAGCCCACGAAGCCAGCATTCTTAATGGCGTCCAGCGAGGAGCCATCAATGGACAGTACCCAGTATCGCACTGCCCTGTCCACGTATGTCCGAATGCACTTCCAGTATTCGGTAGCAAAGCCATCGTTAAGGGCCTTTAGGCGCCGGAACAGCACCGCCGGCTCTTTAGTGATCTGGTCTCTGGTGCGGAACATTACCTTAAACGGCTTAGGGAGTTCGCTAGCCCTCATTACTGAGAGCACCGCATCCCCCACCACCGAGTCGGCTATGTTTTCCTTCAACCATTGACCAGTGAACGTATCCTCACAGGAGTATACCAGGGCCCCGGCCGTCAGGCTAAAATTCGCAAGGCGCGGTAGACGGCTCCCCGAAGGTATCCCATCCAGCGCCCCTAGAATCGCCTTCTGAATAGGGCCCACGTCCTCCTCCGTGATGGCCGCCTTCGGATAGCCTTTTTTAATAATGGCCATCTTCTCGGCGCTGGCAACGGCACTATAGGACTTAGCCTTTTTAGCCGCCGCCTGCGAGGTACTGGGCGAGGGAGTCGAATCCTCCGTTCTAGGCCTCTTCAAATGGGTGTCACGTGTCGCCGCACCCCCAGCGGGGGTGGAGACCGTTCCAGACCCAGATTTGGCCTTTTCCCGAGCAATCTGTCGTTTACGGCGACATTGCACGGTGCGTTTCGAAGCCTGACCAGTCACACGCACCGATAAATCGGCACGAGTATCGCTGGATACAGGCCCTAGCGTAGTGGTATCAGTGTGGGTTCTGCCCTGAGCAGACCCCTGCACCGTAGGTTTAGTAGTTTTGGAGTTGTTTTTGTTTGAGGTTTCCATAAGAATCCCACGAGTAAGGGGGCAAGTAAACGGTCACCACCCGGTAGTCCCCCACCCGGGTGGAAGGCTAGATACAACGGGGTGTCGCCTGGTGCCCCGAGGGGACCGTTAGCGATACCGCAGTTTTACTTCCCCGGTACCATGCAGCCCTCGGCACGATGCCTCAACACCTTGGCTTGGGAAGGACGCGTATCCGCTCAGCCCACACATCGCAGTGGTTACCAGCTCTCACCACCGAGGAGGTGTGATACATCGCATTGATGAGGACCCAAGCTAGCGTGTGTGAAGTTAAGAACGCGAGCGGGAAGCCAAAGCAAGGGGGGAAAGAGAACACCCCATCTAGCTTGCGTCCCCAACTTCGAATAACTTACTTATAGTAACCATATACTCCGTTCTCGCATTATCGGAAATGGAAATAATTAGATCATCGCCAGCTTCGGCTATCTCGATAGTTTGTTTATCGGAGAGATTGTACGGTTGTTGTTTCATGATTTTCACGCGATCATTTGACGCTTATTCGTTGAAGACGTTTAATTTTATATTTCTTTCAACACCTTTTTAATTTCCTTAAAATCCCAACAATTACCGACGATAGTTACGTGTCTTTTGTTATTTCTAACTGTTACGAGAAGATTATTATCTTTTCGAGTTGGAAATAAACGTACTCGTCCATACTCTCACTCTAGTTTGTACAAAACGTTACGATCCCTCGTTATTAATAACTCGTTTTCGAACTCGGCGTATACTATGGCTGTTACCGCAAACGTGAGTGCTTTGTTAAAACGTATAGTTAACCTTAAACTACCGTGTTTTTCTAAAGAACAATGCTCGGCACTAGCCTGCTCTTCCGGAGTAAAATCAACAGCGTATAAAGTGTTCCCTCTAGGATAATCAAAAAGACTAATGTAGTTTCCTTTATTTTTCCCATACATATCTAGAGCCGTAAATAAGGAAGCGTATTCCCTACAGTAATGATCACGAGCAAAATCCGGTGTGAAAGGTTGATCTGGATAATTTTTATTCCCTACTGTAACTGATAAAAAGTTCAAATCTAGGTGTTCGAAATAAAATGGATTTTGAGATATACGCCCATTGAAGGCTGATGTTTTAACGAACCCGATAATCATTCGATTAGGAATTCTACCTAAAAATAAGTTTTCTTTAATCGTGTCACTGTTCCCTGCTTCGATACTAAAATACTTTGCTACAGTTTGATTAATGGGATACACACACGGTGTTTTTTCCAAAACCATAGCATGCGCTAGCATAATTTCAGAGTTTGGTTTTATTTTCCGTACAAATAAAGAAGCTGATTTAATAACGATTTTATAATTAGTAATTGGATCAGCAGCAGCAGCGCCAGGTTGGTAAATTATTGGAAAAGTATCCGCTGATCTAATAAATTTAAACTTAATATCAACGTTGTTCAATAAGAACTTGTTCATCTTACATACATCAACGTGTAATCTCCCTATCATTTCAAATATTTTAGATGCTCCGGTTCTGGTTCTTCTAGATTTCATTCCGTTATTATCAGCATGGTGTGAATCGGCATTTGTTAGTTTTGTATCTTTGTAAAACATTTCTAATCCCAATTGCGTTTCTTTAGCTTCTTTCCCATAATTTAACATTGTTTCGAAATAAGCGATATATGGGGCTAAATTATTCACTACTTGAACCTGAGTATCGTTAAACATAACTTCTATTTGATCAAATAAACTCCATAAGGTTAAGTTAACCGGTCCGAGTTTATCGTTTCCCGCGATAGCTTTCCATGTATTATCAGTTGTATCAAATCCTAATATTTGAGCCTTAACGTACAGTTTAATTTTTGAAGTGTCTATATAACTATCAGGAGTTCCGGGAATAAAAAATTCCAATGGCCCACCATCCGTTATAGCATTAACAGTTTGTAGTTGTATGTCGTTACTGGCCACAATATTCAAATTAGAGACGGGTTTAGCGAACAAATCTAATTCTGACATCATTCCTTCCATTTTTTGAATACCTTTATTTGTCACTGTTTAAACGTAAACTAATTATTACTCTGTAAATTCCCTACTTTTATACCCCCCTTTGATTTTTAAGGGTACTTCTTTAAGCTAAAAAATCAGACTTCTTCCTTATTCTTTTCACTTTTCTCTTTCCTAGCTTACTGGTTCTTCTTCTTCTTTTGCGTCTTCCACTCCCAAATTGCGCTTCCCCTATTTTATCACCCGCTTTATGTAATAAATTAGACCCCGCAATTTTAATATTCTTTTTGAAAGAGCTTTTAGGATCTGCTCCCGTTGATATGTCGCCGAACCATCTACTTCCGACACCTATCGCTTCTCGTCCAACAGCTTTTGCTGCTGGTTTGAGTATGGGGGTTATGAAGCGAACTAAACTCTTAAATATAGATCCTAACCCGTTTCCTCTTTGAAATACTGGTCCAACAAACGCCCCGCCCGATTGTTGTAAATAAACGCCGCGCCCGATTGTTGTAAATAATAATTATAATATCTATTCCGAACAGACATTATTAGTGATTACGGATCCTTCTAAAATGTAAAGTCGTAACGGTTTTTCCGAGTTTAAATGGAATTTTCGTTCCCGAATCTGTTGTTATATCTATCTCAACTAAATTAAAATTGGGTGTACGTACTGGATAATAATTAATTGGATTGAATGTTTGCACGTGAGGTTTATTATCTCGACTGTTTTCAGGTCTTGGAATTGTACGTAAAAGCCCACCCCAAGAGTCACCTATTACCTGGGGGTATATGAGACTCGTATAAATGAATAAGATTTGTACACCTCTATTTATATCTCCGAGATGTTTACTTTCCGTATTGTTCCTCAACGGAGTGTCTACTTGACTCTTATCAAATCCTAACATGTAACCTAATCCGGGATTATCTTTTGGAAATGTAATTGAAAAATAATCCATATATTTAGTCTCATTTACGGTAATTTTATGCCATGGGGTATTCTCTTTAACAATTCCAACCCCGCATTTGATTGTTACTGTTCCTGTTTTATTATACACAAAATCGAAATATTTTCGTTTCGATTCGGGTAAAACCATTTTCATTGCTTCGAGTACGGTATCTATACTTTCATACGTTCCGTGAGGTATCGTATAAGCTTTCGTTTCGATTGATGCTTTATTAACATCTTTATCAACGTCAACGACTCTATTTCGATCCCTTGAAACAAATTGTTTGACTTGGAATTTACCCAAATTTCTGGTATCTAATTGATCTCGTGCAGTGTCTAAAGGATTACTAGCTATATATGTTTCCCGAAAAATCCATCGATCCCAATCTAATTCCGCTATTCCAAGTACTTTTCCATATTCTTTAGGAAACTTGATAGCCGTTTGTTTGTCTCCGTTAATTTTAATTTGCATAAATGTCATTCCCTCTTTCGTCATTATTTCAAAATTTATATCATCCCTAGCTTTTGTTGTTATTGACTGTTTAAACGTTTCGAATAATTTTTGGTAAATACTTGTAGGTTCTTCGTTCGGTCCCCTCACTATATTTCCCAGTTTACCACAACCCCCTTCCCCCATTTCGTACTCATAATCAAGATCCACCGATCTAACGACAAATTCGTCAAAACAATCAGTTATGTTATCCCACTTTGAAGGCATATTTATTTCCGACAATCCAACCTCCCAATTTCCCTCCGATAAATTATACGCTGTAGGTAGTTCCGTCCTATAACTTGTTTTAGTATTTTCAGGATATAATTGCATGGAGGCATTACTAGGTAAAGTAATGTAAAAGGAATCGTAAGCGGGTGCTAACATTGCCATGTTTACTTGTCGAGTTATTTATTGGTAATGACTTATTCATCAATGTACTAATTGCTTTTATTAACTATTTTGATTGATAGGTGTGATACGGCTCATTTGCATGGTTTAAGGTATGGATTTCTGAATTATGCAAATTTTGATCATTTTTGGCAAATTTGCATAGTTTAAGGTATGGATTTCTGAATTATGCAAATTTTGATCATTTTTGGCAAATTTGCATAGTTAAAAGAGGGATTTCTGAATTATGCAAATTTTGATAATTTTTACCTCATTTGCATAGTCAAAAGTGGGGTAACATACTACTAATGTAACAAATTTTCTCTTTGTTAGAAAGTCCGCGCGTTTCAACCGATTTCAAAAATATTTAGTTCACTGGATTCCATTAACCTATAGACGGGCAGAATGGTCTTTCGGGATCGATTTGTTGTCACCATTTTAAATGGCGACCAGATATTTAAAAGCCCTTCTTTATAGAATGTCTGCGTGTAAAGCAATAAAAAATGTCCCGACGAGCTGATGGCCGACGCCGAGTGTCTTCGCTCCTAGGATGCTACAAAAATATTAGTCGAATCAGTTAAATGTACCCATACTTGATGGAAGTTCTTACTACACTCAAGCGATGCCGCGGGTAACAGCTAGTCTCCTATAATTTCCTGTAAATCAATTGTAAATTTCCTATTTTCCTATAACTATTACAAGGCTTTGTTGTGGTCACCCTGTCTGTGCACAAACATATTTCGTAGAGCTGTATACATACAGATACCATAGACTTGTGAAAACACATGTCATATAATTGTGTACAAACAGATCCCGTAGACTTGTGAAAACACATGTCATATAATTGTGTACAAACAGATCCCGTAGACTTGTGCACAAACAGATCCCTTAGACCTGCGCGCTAAAGATTCCATAGACCTTGGTACATGAAGATTTCATACCCATAGCGCACAGAAATATTCCCTAGACCTCCGGGGGACCGTCCATAAACTACGTCACACTCTTAGGGGGAGGGGGTTTGTAAGTTTGTGACGGTCCGTGACGAAGGGGGAGGAGGGGTCCTTCGATGCGTGACGTCACATTTAAAATTAATTTCATTGCGAAGTCAGTTAGAGGTTGATTGACACTTTCACTGGAGAGCTAGCTTACACGTACGCATAAGGACTGCTAAATGTAGTGTCAGCTTAAACTCTCTAATGTCACTGCTTTTTCGCATTAGCGAGGATCAATCGGATCCTCCATTCGATTTAAATGCTTCGTTTTTTTCGCACATTTTTAAAATCTGAATCCCAAGCTCGATTAGCCTTAAGGCTTTCAAGTGACAATGTCGAAAACTATGAAGTGTGCCCCTTTAACTACGCTTTATGGAAATATTTTGGAAGGTTATGAAAAAGCACATCCATACATTAAAGTTCTAAAGCTCAATCATGGGCAAACGATATTTGTTAAAGCTTAAACAAAAATGAACTTTGACTGTCAAGTCGAGCAAAACATTTCTGAGTGGAACCCATATCATGCCTCAAGAAGAATCTCTTTAAATTAATCAAATTGAATTGGTAAATTAAGACAATTCATAGTTCGTTGAGGGGGGGTTAAAGAATTATGACGCGGTTTTCAGGGGAGGGATGTTAGAAAACGTGACGAAGCCTGATCTGGGGGGGGGACGGGGGTTCAGAAAATGCCATTTTTTGCGTGACGTAGTTTATGAACGGTCCCTTGCGCGCAAAAATATTTCTAAAACTGTGCACAAAAAGATTCCACTGACCTATGCACAAAATATTCTATTGGCTTTTGTATAAACATGTGACATAGACCTGTGTACAAAAATATTCCATGGACCTGTGCACAAAAACATTCCTTGGACCTGTTCAGAAATATTCCACACCCATTTGCACAAACATTTTCCGTAGACCCGTGCACAAACAGATGCCGTAGACTAGCGCATAAACAGATTCCATAGATTTGCGCACAAATATATTACGTAGACTCGTGCACAAGTAGATTCCACAGACTTGTACACAAACAGAAGTCACACGGTTTTGCACAATCCGATGTTATAGACTTGTGCACAAACAGATGTCACATGCTTGTGTAAAAACCGATTTCATAGACTTGCTCAAAAAGAGATGTCATCGACATTTGCACAAGAGATTCCGTAGATTTGTGCACAAGAGATTCCGTAGATTTGTGCACAAATATATTTTGTAGACCTGTACACACACTGATACCATAGACTTGTGAAAAATGTCGAATATTTGTGCAAAAACACATCCCTTAGACTTTTGCACAGACTGATGCTATAGACTTGTGCACATCCATATGTCCTAGACCGGTGTACAAAACATTCTATAGATTTGTGCACAAACATGAGTCATATACCTGTACACAAAAATATTCCACGGACTTCTGCACAAAAACATTCCATATACCTGTACACAAAAATATTCCATGGACCTCTGCACAAAAACATTCCATATCCCTATGCAATTTTCCTTACCCATTTGCACAAAAATATCACGTTCACCTAAGCACAAAAATATCACGTACACCTGTGCACAAAAATATTCGGTATCCATTTTCACAAAAATATTCCGTACACCTGTGCACAAAAATATTCCAAATCCATTTTCACCATAATATTTCGTACACCTATGCACAAAAATATTCCGTACACTTGTGAACAAAAACAGTTCGTACACCTGTGCACAAAAATATTCCGAAAACCTGTGCACAAAAATATTCCGTACACCTTTGCATAAAAATATTTCGTACACTTGTGCACAAATAGAAATCACAGGCTTGTGCACAAAGAAATGTCGTAGACTCGCGCAAAAAGAGATGTTATAGACATGTGCACATCAGATTCCATAGAGTTATGCACATCAGATTCCATAGAGTTATGCACAAACATTTTCAATACCCCTATGCTCAAACAGATTTCAAACCCTAATGCTCAAAAAGATTGCAAACCCATTTGCACAAAAATAATCCGAAGACCCGTGCTCAAAAATATTCCGTAGACCCTTGCTCAGACAGAAGTCACTCGCGTGTGCACAAACAGATGTCATAGACTTGTGAATAAACAGATGTTATAGACTTGTGCACAAAGAGATGTTATAGACTTGTTCACACACAGGTGTTATAGACTTGTTCACTCACAGGTGTTATAGACTTGTTCACTCACAGGTGTTATAGAATTGCTCACAAACAGGTGTTATAGAATTGCTCACAAACAGGTGTTATAGAATTGCTCACAAACAAGTGTTACAGAATTGCTCACAAACAGGTGTTATAGAATTGCTCACAAACAGGTGTTATAGAATTGCTCACAAACAGGTGTTATAGAATTGCTCACAAACAGGTGTTATAGAATTGCTCACAAACAGGTGTTATAGACTTGTTCACAAACAGATGATTTAGACTTGTGCACAAACAGATGATTTAGACTTGTGCACAATCAGATATTTTAGTCTTGTGCACAAACAGATGTTTTAGTCTTGTGTACTGTACAAACAAATGTTATTGACATGCGCAAAAAGAGATGTTATAGAAATGAGCAAATCAGATTCCATAGACCTGTGCACAAACAGAAGTCGTAGACCTGTGCACAAACAGAAGTCGTAGACCTGTACAAATAACGATTTTTCACTTGGGCACATAAAGATTCTTCAGACTTGTGTGCGCGTAAAGATTCTTCAGACTTGTGTGCGCGTAAAGATTTTTCAGACTTGTGTGCACGTAAAGATTCTTCAGACTTGTGTGCACGTAAAGATTCTTCCGACTTGTGTGCACGTAAAGATTCTTCACACTTGTGTGCACGTAAAGATTCTTCACACTTGTGTGCACGTAAAGATTCTTCACACTTGTGTGCACGTAAAGATTCTTCAGACTTGTGTGCGCGTAAAGATTCTTCAGACTTGTGTGCACGTAAAGATTCTTCAGACTTGTGTGCACGTAAAGATTCTTCAGACTTGTGTGCACGTAAAGATTCTTCAGACTTGTGTGCGCGTAAAGATTCTTCAGACTTGTGTACGCGTAAAGATTCTTCAGACTTGTGTGCACGTAAAGATTCTTCAGACTTGTGTGCGCGTAAAGAATCTTCAGACTTGTGTGCACGTAAAGATTCTTCAACTTGTGCACATAAAGATTCTTCAAACTTGTGCACATAAATATACCATAGACCCATGAACAAAAAATTCTGTGCACAGAAGATTCTATACTCCTATACTCAAAAGGATTCCATGCAGATTTGCACAAAAACATTCCGTAGACCTGTGTAAAACAATATACCATAGGCCTGTGTAAAACAATATACCATAGGCCTGTGTAAAACAATATTTCATAGGCCTGTGCACGAAAAGATTCCATAGGCCTGGAAACAAAAATATGCCACTGACTTGTGCACAAAAAGATTGCATAGGCCTCTGCACAAAGAGATTTTATACCCCTTTGCACAAAAATATTCTGTAGGTCTGCGCTTAAACAGATTCCGTAGACTTGTACACAAACAGATGTTATAGTTTAGACTCGTGAAAAAATTGGTAATTATCTTTAATTGCTTATTTTGTTTAATTATATTTAATTGCATATTTTGTTTCATTCAGTTTAATCTGTACTTCGCACCTAAATTATTTGGACGCGCAAAAGTTATGACAATTAAGCTAGCTAATTGCCCTACCAATTTGATTATCCGAAGTAAAACGACGTAAGTCCTAGAATGACTTTCTTTATTACTTAACCCAAGCAAAAAAGTCTTAAGTTCCACAGTTTAAAGGTAAACCACGTAATTCGGAGCAGGTACTTAAAACTATTAAAAACAATACTTAAACTTTGTTTTTCTTAATGAAACAAAAATTGGCGCCCACTATAAAAATGGGGCTTTCATTTAAGACCGTTTTCAAATCTATCAAACGTATAGTTATTTTTGTAAGGGTAGTTACAAAATGGTTAAGTTTGGAAAATTTCCCATGTTATTTCTATGGAGATTATCTAGTTTTTCGCCGAAATCTGTGAATAAATTTATGGAAATGAAAACCACCCTTAGCAACTTTATGCTTTATAAAATAAACTATTGGATGGATCATCTTGAAATATTTACCACATATTAAGGGCCCGGATTTAAGTTCAGTAAAAATATTTCAAAACAATAAACTTAATACGAAAAAAGTTACAACCAATCCAAAAACCTTCCTTATACATTTGAGCCGTCATCAGGCCTTATCTAAGGGAGCTACCGCTCCCTTAGAATATCGTGACAAAGTTAACCAAAAGTAAAAATCACCTCTTAATTTTCATAATTACAATCTCCAGCGAGTCCAACCTTCAAGCCTTTAAGAAAATTCACGACCCGGCGTGGGTGAATCGGTATAAGGCGACGCCTTCTGGCGACGCCTATCTCTACTAAGAATTTGTTACCTCTCCGAGTGACGTATGTCACGGAGAGGTTCTAATTTCGACGTGTCTGTGTGTGTGTGTGTGTGTGGGTGTGTGTGTGTGTGTGTCTGTCTGTTGTTACACCCACGTGACCGCGTTCGCAGTTTGCAAATCGCAGCAAACGTGTTCTCAATTTCCGGAAATTTCGAAAATTGTATTACACTTACAGGCTATTACTCCATTGCCTGTCTAACATCACCAGCCTCTGGTCTTTGTCCATCCCACATGGACACCAGTCTGTACACACTGGCTTCTAATCACAATCATCTGCTGCTCTTTGTCCATCGCACACGGACACCAGTCTGTACACACTGGCTTCTAATCCCCACCCTCTTGTGGTCTTTGTCCATCCCACATGGACACCAGTCTGTCCACACTGGCTTCTAATCACCACCGTCATCTGCTCTTTGTCCATCCCACATGGACACCAGTCTGTACACCTGGCTTCTAACACCACCATCTTCTGGTCTTTGTTTTTGTCCATCCCACATGGACACCAGTCTGTACACACTGGTTTCTACACACCACCATCTTCTGGTCATTGTTTTTGTCCATCCCACATGGACACCAGTCTGCACACCTGGCTTCTACTCCATCATCATCGTTAAGGTTAAGACATACGCGGCGATCGGCCAGGGTTACGAGAAACGTCCGGCCTCCCTAAGGTGGGGCTTCCACCAAAGGTTCACGCAATTGCGCTGTTCTTATCCATGGCTGCGATTCGAAACCCTTATATACTACCTATTTTAGTAAGGCGAAGCAACCGGCGTATGCTTCATTTCAAACGCCAATATTAGTCAAGTCTCTCAAGAATGTTTAATTGTTCTTTTTTAAAACGATGTAACGTTCAATAAGGCGAATAACTAACGAAGAAAATATTAAATATTAATTATATTTATTTTAATATTTAAGATAATCTTGTTTCTCAATTCAAAATTAATACGGAAAGAGTTAAAAGCAGTCTATGTTTTTGTCTGTATGTGTCCGTCCGTTGTTACAGTAGTGCGCTGCGTTAGAAGTTCGTTTTGTTTTGATGTGTAAAGAAATCCAACACAACCATAATATTCCCTTTATCCTTAATATAAACTGAATATGTGGAAATATTTTTCGTAATTATGATGCATTTAGTACTTTTGTAGCTTTAAAGCTCTATTTCATTTTGATATTCCAAAGATTTTTTTTAATATTATTATTTAAAATGGATGTTTATATATTACTTAAGCTATACTACATCTGTTTATAGCATAATCCTTTCTAAAATCATAGTGAATATAAGCACAACGCTGCTATGTTGGTCAAATGAACTCTTATTTGTCAATAGGCCTAGTGAACCAAAAAGTAAAAGTTTGGGTTTCGTTTCTGTATACAGAGACATTAACGGTTCAGAGTGAGCCGAAAGTTAAATACACTTTTAATAATTAGGCTTAGATTTATAATCATGGTGGAAATCTGGGTCGCGTTCAGCAGAGCTTCGCGTTGCTGAACGCGGCCCAGGGATTTTGTTTTAGAATTTTGACGTCACGGTGCTTAGCGCTGAGCTAGCGCGGTCTTCAAAGAAAATAGTCTGCTTTTTTGATAACGTGACGTAAAACGCGTAGTTCTCAGCTTGGCGAAAAAACCATGGAGGAATTAATACAAATAGCTCTATGGGACTATAGCTATTTAATTGGCGTGAAACCAGTTGATCACGCGAGAATTTTAAGAGATATGTTAGTTTCTAATTTTAATTATAAAAGTTGTTATCTATCTCTATAAATATGTTATCCTACAATTTTTGTTAAGCCTTGGTACCTTGCACGCTTTATTGCGCTAGCGTCATTTATAAAACGCCGATGACCCGTTTTTCCCCCATCGGATGATTTTAATGTGTACAAGTATATCATTATTGGATGTAAAATGTCGTCTGATTTACAGTAAATTTGCTATGCTTTGTATACTGCTTTAATATTTCATAAATTTTAACTTAAGAAACATTTCCATATCTGGGTAAATAAGTTTGTAAGTAGTCGTCTTGACTCGGAGAGGTAATATTTTGGTTTTCCCAACTTGTTCATTGTTATACTAGGCCTTCTCTCTCGTTTTTGCATGAATCTTTAGTATTTTGAGTTTTGACACAACCGAGATTACTACCGCGCTCTGCCGGTGGGGATATTTACCAGCTTACCACGTGATGATGGCTCTTAGTCACCCTAATGACACGTTTTAAAGGATTTTCAAAAGCTTACACGGGTGACGGTCTAACCTAGGAGGATTTAGGGGTGAAGGAGTCTTCGACTGCCCGATTTCCCATTAAAACGCGCTTACAGATTATCGTCCGTGGTTTCCCCGTTCTCTCTCGTTCTGGGAGATTCATAGCCGCGCAACTAGTTCCGCGCACATCGTCATCGGGCGTCGTCTTTTCTTCTGATTTCATTTTTGGTAAAGGCTCCATTTTTTAGTGCTTTAACGGAACATTTATCATTATTTCATTTTTTATTAATTAATTAATTTAAACTGTTGTAGAGGTTACGCTTTTTTACTCTATCCCTTAACCAAAAATTTAAGTAAAAAAGTGTTTTAGATGGATTAAAGCCTGTGGGAGAGTAGAGTTAACACCCGATAACATTAAAAAATATCATTCTTTCCCCAAATCTCTTACTTTTTACAACGCCGCCTACATATAGGCGACGTTGCTTCTAAGGCCTAAGCTAGCATGAAAAACCCGCTCTTGTTTGAATTGGGATTTGCGTGGCCACGTGATGCGCGTAACCAAGGTCACTAGGTGCTCGTGAACGAATCTCCCATGGGAAAGGCCGAAACCTGAGCTCTAAGAACGGGCAGTCGAAGACTCCTTCACCCCTATATCCTCCTAGATCTAACGGAGTCCAATCCCAGAGAGACGCCGACTTTCGCTATAAAATGATAGCGAGTTAAAGGAATTCTTACAAAATTAATCCTAGTTTTTTCATAACGTTCCAGATTAAAAGTCGAATTGAGAAAAGGGTATCCTTGTTATGTAGAACTATTTGGGTTGACGTTTTTTTAAGAATAAAATTGATGTGAAATGTTAATCACACTTCTTAATTTGATACTCGGGGCAGCCGTTGCTCACTCGAATGAATTGTAAACAACTCAGATTGGGTTCCTACTTGAAACTTAGGACATGTAAAACCATGTCGAAATCGAAACTGTTATCAAAAGTGGAAAAACTATCACATTCATGTTTCAACCCTAATTCCCTTTCTGCGCCTAAACATCCAATGTGAATTGCTAAATGTTAACGTTTAGGTTTATGTTTAGAAAACCGAACGTTTAGGCTAAGAACGGGTCTCGTGCTTAAAGCAGCAAGGTTAAATGTTTATCATCACAATGTTTAGCATAAGAACACGGTGGTGGTTATAAAATGAATGTAAAAATCTAACGTTTGGCTTAAAAACGTGTTTAGTTTCATATAATACATTCAAAACCTAAACATAGTTTTTTCTGTGTACTTACCGGCAGAAATCAATATATCTGCGTTTACAAGTTTCGCATGCCAACATTGTTTCCAATCAATTTTAGCGAGGTTTGGCACTGGAAGAGTGAATATGCAGCTTTGGATAATGTTTCCAGATCTTTTTTCAAGGTGACAACTGGGGCATTTGGTAACGTTTTGCGACTTTGTCCATTATAGTTCTTGAAGAGCGTTAGAGTCACAAGTTTCCATTTATTCACTTAGTTTTGGCAAGAGAACCCATAAGAATTCACTAGCATCTTGTTGTTGGTTGTGGGTGAAAGGCAGACCAACAGCCGTTCCCAAATTGAAACCATCGTCGAAGGAACTCGTATTTGAATTTTCAACATGCTCAATAGTGTGACGAAGGCAATTCAAAATAGGCTTATGGCTCAATGATCCTTTATGCCCTTTAATTATGTTTCTTAATTCCTGAATCAGTAACAGCAATTGTAAAACGCTATTTGTGTTGCACGTTACTCCATCTCCATTTTCAAATCCTTTCAAGGGAGAAATGTCTATACTCTGAAGACCAGCTCTGAGCGTTTTTTTTTGGTTTTTCTTTTGCCGTTTCACCTTCTAAAACACTCTTCGACGCCGGCCTTTTTCTACCTATCTTTATTTTCGACTTTACTATTTCTATAAGTGGCAGATCAGGTCTGTGTTTTTGACGCAGCCTTTTATACTTCACGATGGCCCGTCCATCTGCCATAATTTTATTCAGGTCTAATTGCAAGAGATGGAGACCTGCCAAGGAAGTCACTCGCGCCATGCCAGTTCCAAATAAATTTGATCCCAAATCCATAATTGCGCATTTTAAACTCATTCCCTGGCTTTTGTGTATAGTAATGACGTATGCCAAGATTACCGGAAATTGCGTTCGTTTCACGTATAAATTGGTCATTAGCAAGAACTTGACGCTCATTTTCTCAACTAAAAAATCGGGCTTATTTTTCTCGTCGCTTGGTCTACCCTGCTACTGATACCAGTTATGTTCCCACTGTCGTTCTTTTGGAATCCCGTTATAATGGCCACGGTGCCGTTAATAACACCTTCTTCCAATTTTATGGTTCTCCTAACCATTACTCGAGATCCAACGCAGAGATACAGCTTGCTCTCTAGACCTCCAGTTTTTGACGGCTCATTATCTAACTTTTTGAGTCTCCTGACAATGTTTTTGTTAATTTTTTTGTCGTAATCAACGAGTTTGTCTTCGAATTCAACGCATTCAACCTTCTGTCGGCTTTCCTCGAGCATTTTATGTAAAATTTATCGCACATGGCCAATTTTGGCATCAAACAGATGGGATGAAATCCTTCTTTAACCAACTTAAGTTAAAGATTCATAGCCACCTCAATTTTGTTTCCTCCCGGAACTAGTCTACTTTCTAAGGTTGAAACGTCATCTTACGTAACAGTTCCTATTCTAATTCGGTTAAGTAGGTCTCCATAAACTCGGTTGTCGGCCTGTCGAACGTTTTCGTTAGTTCATCGTATCGGAAATACTTCCAAAGATTAGTGCTTCCAATGCTATTAAATCTTTGTCTCGCTTCGTGGGAAGTGACTTTTAAAAACATTTCTTCGCATTCCATTGCTTAATTTTGTCCTACCCCATCTTAACGCCTTCCAGCATTGTTTCCTACACAACCTATCTGTAGAAACTAACCTTTTATCGGCCTTTGGCTATTTGGCTATCAGCTTTTGATGAAGGACACCGGGTGGATGTCATCTATTTAGACATAGCGAAAGCTTTTGACTCAGTACCTCATCAGTGGCTTTTGGCTAAACTGCAACTATTAGGAATAAATAATAACATCTTTCGGTGGATCAAATCGTATCTCCTATATAGAACCCAGGCACTACGTGTTGGCAAGTCCTTAAGCAATTTCCTCCCTGTCTTAAGTGGTGTTTCGCAAGGCAGTGTCCTTGGCCCTTCGCTTTTTTACTGAACATAAATTATCTCTCCAAAGTCCTATCATCACCTCTAGGTCTCTTTGCCGATGATTTAAAAATATTTCGTGTGATCCATTCATATAAGGATGTCCTTAGCCTACAATCTGACCTAAACCAACTAGAATCTTGGGCTGCCAACAATGGGCTTAATTTTAATAGTCAAAAATCAGTGGTTCTCTCACTCCAAAGATCAAAAGTTGATGAAGCCCTGCCATCCCCTTACTTTCTCGGTATCAGTAACATTCGGCAACCAACTTAATTACATTCCTCAACTATGTCGCTCCTAGAATGGAAAAACAATAGCAAGTAGACGCCATATTTATGGACCTGTCCAAAGCTTTTGACAGGATGAACCATATTCTACTATTAAAAAAATTGGGATACTATGGACTAGGTGGTACAGTACTAAAGTGGCTGAGTAGTTACCTTACCGGGAGAAAGAATATTATCAAAATAAACGGAGAACTCACCAACGTTAGCTATCAAACGACGCGCGGAGTACCACAAGGATCAACTCTGGGACCATTGCTGTTTTTGATATTTATAAATGATCTCTATTGTAGACAAAATACGAATGTCCCTATAAGAGCCTTCGCGGACGATAATAAGGCGTTCTACGAAATTAAACCCATTAAGGACTGTCAAAAATTAGAAGAAAAAATTAACACTATATCCACGTGGGGTAAAAACAACGAAATGCCTTTAAATGCCCTCAAAACATATGTAACATCATTTTCAAGGAAGACAAATACAATAAAATACAAATACAAGGTCGACACTATTGAAATTGAACGAGCAGTTGTATCCAAAGACCTGGGTTGTCTACTAGACGAGAAGCTGTACTTCGGTCAGCAAATAGCAGCGACGGTATCGAGTAGCTTAAAATGTTTATACGGAATATTAAGAATCGCTAGAAACCTAAAAAGCCCGTGAGTCTTTGTACAACTTTACTTAACAGTAGTAAGGCCAAAACTAGAATATTGCTCGGTAATTTGGGGCGGAAGCTCAAGAAGCGGAATAATAAATATGGAAAGGGTGCTGATTTTTGGAAGTTATTGCATCCAATTGCGCTTTTTTTCTTCCGTGGCATTATTTGCTTTATTATTTAGCTTATTATGTCAAAAGAATTTATACCGTAATTGTAGAAACCCTTTCCGGACTGTAAATATGCAAGAACGCGATATTACCGCCAAAGGCGCGATGCTTAAGTTTTCTTGGCTCTACTTTGTGAGCCATTTTACGCATGTACCTGTGCTACGGTCGTGAATGTAATCATACGCAGAGGGGGTCGGCACTATTTTGAAATGTAGCGGGGATTCTCATATTACACGGCGCGAGGAAGATCCTATGAACTGTACTTTTTGTTTTTCAGTTATATATCTATATACTTTTGATAACATCCCTGATAAATTTTTATAAGCCTGTTTCTCTTTCCAATTTGCCTTGGCCTTTTTAAACAAAAAATCAGTGTTACGGTGGATATGGTTTTGACAAAATCTAAGATTCATCTTTGCTTGATGGTAACTCGATGAAATTGCGTCTATCAGACCTTTCTCTCGGTGAGTAACTATAGGTACATTTCCTCCCCATACCTCAAAGTCTATTAAACGAGCCACATACTTCCAAAAAAATTTATGAACCTCCTTTAACCGCTTTTCATGTTACAAATAAAAAAGCGAGAATACTGGATCACCCTCGATAATTTTAATACGCATTATGGTTGAAATATGAAATATAAAAGTTTCCCATATCATATGTTGTGTCGTATGAAATTAACTGCTAGAGTGTCGCATCATTGTAAGAAGCGTTCAATAATTGTACAGCAAGTGTAATTGCTTCGGTTGCACCCCATATTACCTATACTGGATCAAAAATTGAAAGTGAGTGGATTAAATTTTTTATGTGCCATCTAAAACATGGTATTAAGTCTTGGATCGTTAGTTTTTTTTTAACTTTTGGCAATATAAGTTTTGAAATTATCAGCTTGCTTCTTCTTTCTGGCGCAAATGTCCTCAACATCTTCGTAATTAATAAAAAAAATGTCTTCGTGGACAAAGACAAGAAAAAGTAAATGATAAGAGAACAAAATGGAATGACCGAAGCTAAAGATATTAAATTTTTGAAGTATAAAGACATGATTATAAAGCATCAATTATTTGAAAAAAAAACTTATCTTCGTTTTTTCACCAAAATTACATTTGCATTGTTTTCATTCTATATATCCTTATATTCTTATAGAATATCATACAATGCTTCTAGGTTATCATACAATGCTTCTAGGTTATCATACAATTCTTATAGGATATCATACAATGCTTATAGGTTATCATACAATTCTAAAAGGTTTTCATACAATGAAGGATTTTTTTAAACTAATCGTTTGAGAGTCGGGACCAGTAACCCCCATTTTTTGAATTTAAATCGGCTACACAGTATGTACCAGCACCGGATCTGGGAAAACCTGCCCGGATACCGCCATTAAGACTGAAACGAAAACGTCGTGCAACTTCTTCGACTTCAACGAAATGGGAAGTTTCCTCTCCCAAGTTGGTTCGGTTGGTCGGCGGCACCATTGCAGACAAATGTTTCTTTATTACCTACCACTCCTGCACCACCCTGTCAACCCAGAGCCTTGCTACCAGCGCCGGCAATCCCTGTGGATCTGACGCTCCATCTGACCCCCCCCCCGAACATCTTCGGGTGGGTTAAGTTCTTATAGGTGTGGGTGTCCGCACCACGTACGGGATTGTCTCTACAGGATGCGGGTCGACCGCAAAAATGTGTTTCTTCCCTCGGTAAGGAAGTTTTTTCACCCTTATTAAAAGCGACCTGTAGGGAGTAGGCATGTCCTTTTCTTTTTAATGTGAAAGGGGATATAGATATAAGAAGCCACCAACGGCAGGTGATCAAATCCCAGATATTAGAAGCCAACAACGGCAGGTGATCAAATCCCAGATATTACAAGCCTCCAACGGCAGGTATCAAATCCCAGATTTTAGAAGCCACCAACGGCAGGTGATCAAATCCCAGATATTACAAGCCTCCAACGGCAGGTGTCAAATCCCAGATATTCCCAGCCCCCAACGGCACGTCTCAAGTCTCAGATATTCCCAGCCACAAAGGCAGGTATCAAATCCCAGATATTCGCAGCCCTTAACGGCACGTTTCAAATCACAGATATTCACAGCCCCCACGACAGGTTTCAAATCCCAGCTATTAGAAGCCACCAACGGCAGGTGATCAAATCCCAGATATTAGAAGCCACCAACGGCAGGTGATCAAATCCCAGATATAAGAAGCCACCAACGGCAGGTGATCAAATTCCAGATATTAGAAGCCACCAACGGCAGGTGATCAAATCCCAGATATTAGAAGCCACCAACGGCAGGTGATCAAATCCCAGATATTAGAAGCCACCAACGGCAGGTGATCAAATCCCAGATATTAGAAACCACATATGGCAGGTGATCAAATCCCAGATATTAGAAGCCACCAACGGCAGGTGATCAAATCCCAGATATTAGAAGCCACCAACGGCAGGTGATCAAATCCCAGATATTAGAAGCCACCAACGGCAGGTGATCAAATCCCAGATATTAATTCTCGAAGTTGGGGACGCAAGCTAGATGGTGTGATTTCTCTTTCCCCCCTTGCTTTGGCTTCCCGCTAATGTTCTTAACTTTACACACGCTAGCTTGGGTCCTCATCAATGCGAAGTATCACACCTCCTCGGTGGTGAGAGCTGGTTACCACTACGTTGTGTGGGCTAAGCGGATACGCGTCCTTCTCAAGCCAAGGTGTTGAGGCATCGTGCCGAGGGCTGCATGGTACTGGGGAAGTAAAACTACGGTATCTCTAACGATCCCCTCGGGGCACCAGGCGACACCCCGTTGTATCTAGCCTTCCACCTGGGTGGGGGACTACCGGGTGGTGACCGTTTACTTGCCCCCTTACTCGTGGGATTCTCATGGATAACACATTAAAAAACAACTCTAAAACTACAACACCTACGGTGCAGGGGTCTGCTCAGAGAAGAACCCACACTGATACCACTACGCTAGGGCCTGTATCCAGCGATACTCGTGCCGATTTATCGGTGCGTGTGACTGGTAAGGCTTCAAAACGTACCGAGCGTCGTCGCCGTAAACGACAGATTGCTCGGGAAAAGGTCAAATCGGGGTCTGAAACGGCCTCCACCCCCGCTGGGGGTGCGGTGGCACGTGGCACCCAATTGAAGAGGACTAGAACGGAGGACTCGACTCCCTCGCCCAGCACTTCGCAGGCGGCGGCAAAAAAGGCTAAGTCCTATAGTGACGCCGCCAGCACAGAAAAGATGGCCATTGTTAAAAAAGGCTATCCGAAGGCGGTCATCACGGAGGAAGACGTGGGCCCAATCCAGAAGGCGATTCTAGGGGCGCTAGATGGGATTAGGGCCGTGCAGACTATTCGTTACTATTTGGTCGGACCAAATAATTTGGTCAAAATTGATGTTTACTATTCGCACCGACGAATCGAATAATGGTTTTCAAAATTCTAGAATACCAAATAATGAGCTTCGAAAAACCGACTATTCTATTGCGAATCAAACCACTAAAAAATGAATGTTTTTAACAGTCTATTGACCAAATTATTTGGTATTCGCAACCAGTTTTTGAATTTTTCTGTTGATTTTGTGAATTTGAGGGCGCTGTCATAGATATAGGAACATAAATGTTATGCCCCTATCCCCATGGGCGCTGTGATTGTGTCCGCTGGATCGTGGCCTCATAGATGACGCGACTCGGCAGACACAGCCTTAAAATTCTGACGTGGCTACTGTTAAGTATTACCCGCGTTCACCGAGTCGCGTGATCTAGGAGGCTATAGCTGGAATCAGCCACTCATTCTTTAGAAGTTCATAGACAAGGACATAAACCATTAAAAGTTTTAAAGGATAATGGTTATTATCAACTACAGTATACCTATTAAAAATAAACTATCATGGAAGAGGTCATACATTGCAAAACGAGTAGGGATATATTGACAACTAACCTAATTTTAATTAAAATAAAGCCTTTGATTCGTTCAAAAATAAGTTTTCAGCTGTTCAATAGTACCTTTCCCTGTCCCATTATTTATAAATTTGAAATTTGGTAGAATAGATTTATAGAAATTTAAATTTGGTCGAATTTTGGAACTTCACACTATTTGGTCAAATTATTTGGTCATTTTCCTATTCCGAGCCGAGAGATGGCTCCCAAAAACACTGCTATTTGGTATTCGACGAATACCTTAAAAAGAACTATTCGCACAGCCCTAGATGGGATACCTTCGGGGAGCCGTCTACCGCGCCTTGCGAATTTTAGCCTGACGGCCGGGGCCCTGGTATACTCCTGTGAGGATTCGTTCACTGGGCAATGGATGAAGGACAACTTAGCCTACTCGGTAGTGGGGGATGCGGTGCTCTCAGTAATGAGAGCTAGCGAACTCCCTAAGCCGTTTAAGGTAATGTTTCGCACCAAGGACCAGATCACCAAAGAGCCGGCGGTGCTGTTTCGGCGCCTAAAGGCCCTTAATGCAGGTTTTGCCACTGAACGTTGGAAATGTATTCGGACGTACGTGGACAGGGCCGTACGGTACTGGGTACTGCTCATTGATGGCTCCTCATTGGAAGGCATTAAGAATGCTGGTTTCGTGGGCTTTACTGGAGTGCACAAGGGTTCCTTCAAACTCATTCAGAACACGGAAACCACCAAAACCACTGCAGCCGAGTCTACGGCAGGGGGTGGGACTAGCGAGATGGGGGATCTCGCTGTGGAGCTCGCTGGTGTCGCTCTAGGCACAGAGGGGGAGGGGGTGGCTCATTCGGAAGCTTGTTCTTCCATGGATGAGTCCACCCTACTGGAAGAATCGGATGGGACCCTTCGGGATCCAGCCGATGTGCGTTCTAGTGGTCCTGATGAGGGGGAGGATCTTGGGACTGGGAGCTTGCCTGTCGGGGGGGGGGAGGTGCCACTAGCCCTCTCGGGACCGATGAGGTGTAGCTAGGTCCCTTCTGAACCCCTCTCTTAAGGACCATGGGGACGCTACGTGCAATTCAAATCAATCTGCGCCATAGTAAAGCGGCCTCTGCGGTACTCTGCAGGAGGTTTGCTATAGAGGGTCTTGATCTGGCCCTCATACAAGAACCGTGGATTTGCCATGGCAAAATCCTCGGTCTTGACGCGGCGGGGTCACTATTTTATGACCATACTGCTGCTAGACCTAGGGCGTGTATTCTGGTTCGGAGGGATCTCTGTTGTATCTCTCTACCGCTGTACACGTCCCAGGACACGGCGGCCGTGAAGCTAGTCCTGGCCACTGGGCATGCCAAGTTGACTATCACGGCTGCCTCTGCATACTTTGCCCATGACGCGGACTCTCTCCGAAAATTGAGGTGATCAATTTGGTCAATCAAGGTGAAAAGAGAGGGGACAAATTAATCATTGGCTGTGACGCCAATGCTCATAACATCACGTGGGGCAGTTCTGACTGCAACAGGAGAGGTGATGATTTACTAGAATATTTAGTTGGTTGTAAACTCTATATTCTTAATCAAAACAACGAACCTACTTTTGATACTTCTAATAGAAGGGAGGTCATTGACCTCACGCTAGCCACGGAAAGCCTCGTGTCCTCCGTGTCTAACTGCCATGTGTCTAATGAGCCGTCTTTGTCGGATCATAGGCACATCTGCTTCACTGTCGCGACTACCTCTGTCCCGGCGGGGACGGAGATACGCAATCCAAAACGGACCAATTGGGCCGGCTATAGGGAAGACCTAATCCTACGCTACGGAGGGGGTCACACTCCTAAACTTACTTCACCTAAGGATCTTGATAGGGCTGCTGGTGATTTACAGTGCTCCATCATGGAGTCGTTCCACCGGAACTGCCCACTTAAGACCGTCAACCGCTCGAGGCTTGTCCCTTGGTGGAACGCGGATCTCAGCCGGCTTCGTAAATATACGCGCAGGCTCTTTAACAAAGCCAAGCGCACGGGTGACTGGGCTGGATACAGGCAGTCCCTTAACACCTACAACAGGGCCATTAGAGCTGCTAAGAAGGACTCCTGGCGGACCTTCTGTGCGCAAGCCTCCAATGTCCCTGCTACGGCTAGGGTCATGAAGATTCTAGCGCACGACAGCTCACATCGACTTAATGCTATTAAGCTGCGGGACGGTGTGTACACTAAGTCTGGGGCTGAGACTCACAAGCACATGCTGGAGGTCCATTTTCCTGACTCTACTTTTATCAATCCAACAAACCCTGACTCTCTACCCTGTCCTGCACAGGGCTAGGAGGGAAGACTGGCTTGTAGCCAGACAGGTTGTCCAGATTCCCAAGCTTCGGTGGGCTGTCAACTGTTTTGAGCCCTACAAGTCTCCGGGACCCGATGGGGTCTTCCCTCTGCTTTTGCAGGAGGGCTTAGACCACATCGCCTCTCTGCTATGCAGGATCTACAGACTCTGCATTGCTCTCGGTCACATACCTCGTGACTGGAAACGCTATAGGGTCATCTTTATTCCCAAGCCCGGGAAGACTTCCTATCTCGAGGCGAAGGCATTTAGGCCCATATGCCTGACCTCCTTCTTCCTCAAAATTCTGGAGAAGCTGGTGGACAGGTACATTAAAGACGAGGTACTTTCGGTAACTCCTCTCCCTTCTTCACAATTTGCTTACCAAAAAGGCAAATCCACTGAGACGGCCCTTCACGGCCTTACGAATTGCCTGGATAGGGCATTCGTGTTTCAGGAAATTTCACTGGCCGTCTTCCTCGACATTGAGGGGGGCCTTTGACAAGGTCTTTAGCTTGGTTATTACTGAAGCTGTTAAGAGATTTGGCATCAGCGACACTCTTGGCCGCTGGATCAAGTCCATGCTTACCGACCGCGAGGTGTCGGCGTCCCTCCTTGGGGACTCTCTAGGGGTGACTACCAGCAGGGGCTGCCCTCAGGGTGGAGTGCTCTCCCCCCTGTTGTGATGCCTGGTGGTGGACGAACTCTTGGGGAGGCTCGGGGGTGCTGGGGGCTGCTGCTGCTTCGGGTATGCGGACGATGTAGCGATAGTCTTTACCGGGAAAATCCCGGATACTGTTACCGCGCTTATGAGATCTGCTCTCTCTAGCGTGGAGCAATGGTGTCAGGCGGTCAACCTCACCGTTAATCCTGATAAAACTGTCCTTGCTCCTTTTACGAGGAAGAATACTAAGGATCTGTTCAATGATATCTCTTTTTTTGGCCAGGTCCTGACAAAGTCCTCCGAGGTGAAATACCTGGGGGTGACCTTTGATTGCAGACTCACAAGGAAGCCGCATCTTGATCGGTGTATTAAGAAGGCCAAGATGCTCTTCTGGAGGACCAGGAGCTCTGTCGGCCAGACTTGGGGCCTCAACCCCAAATCTGTACACTGGCTCTATAGTGGGATCATCAGACCCATACTATCTTACGGGGCACTTGTCTGGTGGACAAGGGTCCGGCTTAAGACGGTGCAGGCTGCCCTGCGCAAGCTTCAAAGGCTTGCCTGCATTGGTGTTACGGGGGTCATGAGATAGACCCCAACTGCTTCCCTGGAGGTGCTCAATGACATGCTTCCTCTTCATCTCTTCATTGAGGAGGAGGCTGTCATGGGGGCCTACAGGCTGAACATTAGTGGCTGCTGCGTTCCAAGACTTTGGGATTACAGCCATACGAAGCTCTTTCGGGAGTACGCCGCACTTGAGCCGTCGCTAACGATGTGCTCTGACAAAACCGTTACCAGTTTTGATTTCACTAAGCCATTCAGCATCCACTTCCCCAGTCGAACAGAGTGGACTAACCTGCTGCCTCTTGGCACTGGGGGTGAAACTATTTGGTTCACCGATGGTTCCAAGACTGATTCCGGCGCTGGCGCCGGCTATTACTGCCAAACCGCAAGGGTCGGCTTTTCTGCCTGCCTGGGCACCTTCGCTAGTGTGTTCCAGGCGGAAACTGCCGCGATCTGTTATTGCGCAGATTACTGTATTAACAAAGGGTATACCGGACGGACTGTGAGAATTTATTCTGACAGTCAGGCCGCCCTGAACGCGCTGAACCAGTGTCAGATTACCTCTCAACTGGTTCGCAGTTGCCTTGATGTGCTAGCGCGACTGGCATCCTGCAACAGGGTTCTGTTGTACTGGGTGCCAGGGCATAGCGGATATCATGGCAATGAGCAAGCCGATAGATTTGCGAAAAGGGGTGCGGAGGCCAAGCTCTTGGGGCCGGAGCCGGCCGTCCCCATCCCCTACAGGCACGTCAAACGGTGTCTGCATGACAGGTTGACTGTCATACAAAACCAGCTCTGGCATAACATGGAGGGCCAGAGACAGACAAAACTGTTAGTCAATGGTCCCTGCAAGTCTCGTGCTAGAGACCTAATTTCGCTCAGCAGATGGGATACTAGGCTGGCCACCGGTCTTCTGACCGGGCACTGTCCATCTGATGGGTTTTGCCGACGACCCTCTCTGTAGGTCGTGTCAGGAGAAGGAAGAAACATCTGCTCACGTAATTTGCGAGTGCGACTGCTTCGGCTCGCTTAGACTAGAATATTTTGATTCACACACTTTGGAACCCTCGCGGGTCTCCTCTATTACGGTGGAGCGAATTCTTCGCTACGCTGTGGCCACGGGTCTATTCAAGGCCTGAATACGTGGGTGCACAATATGCCTTTTGGCATCGGTGCAAGGAGCGAGCCCCCCTACTCACTAATAATAATACTGGGGAGAAACCACCAATGGCAGGTGATCAAATCCCAGATATTAGAAACCACCAATGGCAGGTGATCAAATCCCAGATATTAGGAACCACCAACGGCAGGTGATCAAATCCCAGATATTAGAAGCCACCAACGGCAGGTGATCAAATCCCAGATATTAGAAGCCACCAACGGCAGGTGATCAAATCCCAGATATTAGAAGCCACCAACGGCAGGTGATCAAATCCCAGATATTAGAAACCACCAACGGCAGGTGATCAAATCCCAGATATTAGAAACCACCAACGGCAGGTGATCAAATCCCAGATATTAGAAGCCACCAACGGCAGGTGATCAAATCCCAGATATTAGAAGCCACCAACGGCAGGTGATCAAATCCCAGATATTAGAAACCACCAACGGCAGGTGATCAAATCCCAGATATTAGAAGCCACCAACGGCAGGTGATCAAATCCCAGATATTAGAAGCCACCAACGGCAGGTGATCAAATCCCAGATATTACAAGCCTCCAACGGCAGGTCTCAAATCCCCGATTTTAGAAGGCCCCAACGGCAGGAATCAAATCCCAGATATTCCCAGCTCCCAACGGCAGGTATCAAACGCCAGATATTCACAGCCCCCAACGGCACGTCTCAAGTCTCAGATATTCCCAGCCCCAACGGCAGGTATCAAATCCCAGATTTTAGAAGGCCCCAACGGAAGAAATCAAATCCCAGATATTCCCAGCCCCCAACGGCAGGCATCAAATCCCAGATACTCACAGCCCTTAACGGCACATTTCAAATCACAGATATTCACAGCCCCAACGACAGGTTTCAAATCCCAGATATTCCTAGCACCCAACGGCAGGTTTCAAATCCCAGATTTTAGAAGCCACCAACGGCAGGTGATCAAATCCGAGATATTAGAAACCACCAACGGCAGGTTATCAAATCCCAGATATTAGAAGCCACCAACGGCAGGTGATCAAATCCCAGATATTAGAAGCCACCAACGGCAGGTGATCAAATCCCAGATATTAGAAGCCACCAACGGCAGGTGATCAAATCCCAGATATTAGAAGCCACCAACGGCAGGTGATCAGATCCCAGATATTACAAACCTCCAACGGCAGGTATCAAATCCCAGATTTTACAAGGCCCCAACGGCAGAAATCAAATCCCAGATATTCCCAGCCCCCAACAGCAGGTATCAAATCCCAGATATTCTCAGCCCCCAACGGCACGTCTCAAGTCTCAGATATTCCCAGCCACAAAGGCAGGTATCAAATCCCAGATATTCGCAGCCCTTAACGGAACGTTTCAAATCACAGATATTCACAGCCCCTAACGACAGGTTTCAAATCCCAGCTATTAGAAGCCACCAACGGCAGGTGATCAAATCCCAGATATTAGTATTCACAGCCCCAACGGCAGGAATCAAATCCCAGATATTCCCAGCCCCCAACGGCAGGTGATCAAATCCCAATTATTAGAAGCCTCCAACGGCAGGTATCAAATTCCAGATTTTAGAGGGCCCCAAAGGCAGGTATCAAATTCCAGATTTTAGAGGGCCGCAACGGCAGGTGATCAAATCCCAGATATTAGAAGCCTCCAACGGCAGGTGATCAAATCCCAGATATTAGAATCCTCCAACGGCAGGTATCAAATCCCAGATATTAGAAGGCCCCAACGGCAGGTGATCATATCCCAGATATTAGAAGCCCCCAACAACGAGTGATCCTATCCAAGATATTAGAAGCCACCAACGGCAGGTGATCAACTCCCAGATATTCGCAGCCCTTAACGGCACGTTTCAAATCACAGATATTCACAGCCCCCAACGACATGTTTCAAATCCCAGATATTAGAAGCCACCAACGGAAGGTGATCAAATCCCAGATTTTAGAAGGCCCCAACGGCAGGAATCAAATCCCAGATATTCCCAGCCCCCAAGGGCAGGTATCAAATCCCAGATATTCACAGCCCCCAGGCACGTTTCAAGTCTCAGATATTCCCAGCCCCAAAGGCAGGTATCAAATCCCAGAAATTCACAGCCCCCAACGGCACGTCTCAAGTCTCAGATATTCCCAGCTCCAAAGGCAGGTATCAAATCCCAGATATTCGCAGCCCTTAAATCACAGATAATCAGCCCCCAACGACAGGTTTAAAATCCCAGATATTCCTAGCACCCAACGGCAGGTTTCAAATCCCATCTATTAGAAGCCACCAACGGCAGGTGATCAAATCCCAGATATTACATGCCACCAACGGCAGGTGATCAAATCCCAGATATTACATGCCACCAACAGCAGGTGATCAAATCCCAGATATTAGAAGCCACCAACGGCAGGTATCAAATCCCAGATTTTAGAAGGCCCCAACGGCAGGAATCAAATCCCGGGGCCGAATAAACCATGGTTTTAAGCCGCGGTGAGTAAGAGGGTTGCAGGGGCGCGCGTCGAAGGTGCTCGCCTGTAGCCGCCTGGTGTAGATCTTGGTGGTAGTAGCAAATACTCAAGTGAGAACCTTGATGACTGAGGTGGAGAAGGGTTCCACGTGAACAGAAGTTGAACATGGGTCAGTCGGTCCTAAGGGATAGGAGAAATTCGTTCCGAGGCGGGACCTCTCATTCGCAAGTCCCGCTGGTGACCGAAAGGGAATCGGGTTAATATTCCCGAACCCGGACACGGAGATCGTCCCCATCGGGGGTACATTGCGGTAGAGAAAACTAGCTCGGAGACGTCGACGGGAGTCCCGGGAAGAATTGTCTTTTCTTTATAAGGATTCGACTCCCTGGAATCGGCTCGCCCGAAGATAGGAATGGTGTTTCCGTAAAGCACCGCGTCTCTTGCGGTGTCCGGAGTGCTCCCGTCGGCCCTTGAAAATCCGAGTGAGAGGTAGTGATTTTCGTGCCGGACCGTACCCAAATCCGCAGCCGGTCTCCAAGGTTAACAGCCTCTAGTCGATAGAAAACTGTAGGTAAGGGAAGTCGGCAAAACCGATGCGTAACTTCGGGACAAGGATTGGCTCTGAGGGCTGGGCCGATCGGTCTGAGGTTCGAAGTGGGTCTGGCACTGCACCGGGACTGGGCGAGACCGACCGGCAACGGTTTGGTTGAGCCCGGACCAGCGTCGGGGCCTTCCCGTGGAATATTTCAGCTGCGCGGCGTGCTGGGTCTTGTGCCTGGCGCGACCGTTTCGGTCGGCAACTAACAGCCAACTCAGAACTGGCACGGACCAGGGGAATCCGACTGTCTAATTAAAACAAAGCATTGCGATGGCCGTTGATCGGTGTTGACGCAATGTGATTTCTGCCCAGTGCTCTGAATGTCAAAGTGAAGAAATTCAACCAAGCGCGGGTAAACGGCGGGAGTAACTATGACTCTCTTAAGTCCTCTGAGATACGTCCGGGTTTTGTTTTCATTACCCACGTGAGAGTCGGGCAACGTGTACGGACCAGACCGTACGCGGCAAATTCTCATTGGCAGACGCCCGCGATACCAGTATCGTTGTGGTTTAATTGGCTATATATAGTGTTTCCTTTGTTTTATCTTATACTTGCGATCTCAGCAGTTAAGATGGCTAATTCGTCTCACAGTCAGGCAGCGCCGGCGATATATTTCTACCCAGTAATGGGAGGAAACAATTGTTCTCTTTGTGAAAATGCAAATTTCATTGACCACACATCATGGCGTACCCATATGGGACGGCATGGATCTATGCCCTATATCTACAAGTGTCGATATTGCGGCCTCGAGAAGCCCTCGATCTTCGGCGTTAGTTCGCATTCAAAATGGTGCAAAGCTCGTTCTGAACCTCTCCCGGATACTACCAGTTCAAGTTCTGCGGTAGCACTATCCGCCCCTCCTGGTGGTGAATTTCCGTGTCGCTTCTGCGATCGCTCCTTCGCATCTAATATCGGGCGAGGAGTCCACGAAAAGTCACACCCTGAGCGGGATGCATTATTTCAACCTTCGTCATCTAAGACGCAATGGTCTAATGAGGAAGATTATATTCTAGCCTCAGCTGAGCTTAAAATCGGGCACATTTACGAAAGCGTAACTGAGATGCTGAAAAAGTCGATGTCTGGGGCCGCTCATTCGATGCCAAGAAATCCCGCAGAAGAAATGCGCCGTACAAAGCTGTTCTAGAACGCCTAAGACCGGCTGCTCCCACTCGAGTGAGTCCCTGTTCCGGCCGGCAGGATCTCTTGGGTAGTACGTCGAGCTCTGAAACCGGTTCTAGCTCATCAGGCTCTAAAGCTACCCTGGCAGATCTATTTTTGGACACTTTTAGAAAAGCTAGCGAAACTGGCTCCAAGCATGTTCGTGCGCTTGCCGCTTGGTCGTTGGAGGATGTTAAACGCCAAATTGAGGATACGGTGCAATATTTACCCCCTAAAAGTGCTATACCTCTTAACAGCCATGAGAGCGAACAAAGACGGGATCGGAATGTGAACGATCCGAAGCGCAAAGTACCAAAGCGGCGTGATGCTCGTAGAGCTCAATACAAAAAATACCAAGAACTATTCAAGACTAATCGTAAGAAGCTATCGTCAGAAATTTTCTCGAACTTCGATGAAATCCAGGTCAAGCCCACCCTGGAAGATATTAATTCAACCTATACTGACCTTTTCTCAAAACCATCGAAAGTTGATAACGCTGCTTTCATAGCGCGGGATAGACGGTGTGATACTTACTATCCAATTTCTGTCGACGAGCTTAAAACTGCCTTGCGTCTATGTAGTTCTTCGTCGCCGGGTCCAGATGGTGTTACCCTTCTCGATCTGAAGCAGTCCGATGCCTCTTTGTTGGCCCTCATTCTTAATGTATTCCTCTTTAGACGTGAACTACCGTCTTGTATGAAGGAGTCTCGAACGGTCCTGTTACCTAAAAAGGGCGATCTCGCAAAGGCTACGAATTGGAGACCTATCACTATCGCTCCTATCTTGATCAGAGTGTTCCACGGCATCCTGAGTCGTCGTCTATTAAAGGCAATTGCCCTTCATCCTGCACAGCAGGCCTTCATTCCCGAGGATGGCATAAGCGGGAACACCTTGGCTCTTGACTATGCGATACACGAGGCTAATCGGCGACAGAGAAATCTCTTTGTGGCATCAATCGATGTCTCAAAAGCCTTCGATAGCGTTTCGCATAGCTCTATCATTCGTGCTTTGAGAGCCGCTGGTATAGAAGAAGAGATGATCCAGTACATCTCCGCCAGCCATGTGCGAGTTTGAAGACCGACCGGGTGCATGTTAGGAACGGAGTCAAGCAGGGCGATCCGATGTCTCCAATTTTATTTAGCGCCGTTATGGACTAGCTCCTCAACAATCTACCCCCTGGGGTGGGGTTCAATATTAACGACACACCTTGTAACACCTTGTGTTTTGCAGACGATATAATCCTGTTGGAAAGCTCTCGGGCTGGAATGGACTTCCTGTTGAGCTCCCTCTCGACCTTTCTGGATGCGCGAGGTCTGCGCGCTAACCCTCAAAAGTGTGCCACACTTTCACTATTTAAGCTGGGCAAACGGAAAAAGATGATCAGTGGAGAGAATATAACGTTCTACGCTTCTGTCTAACCTGGGTATCAACTACTCTACCAAAGGCAAAGGGCGGATAGACTATAAGAAGATATTCAAAGACCTAGAACTTCTTCAGTCAACACTGCTAAAACCATATCAAAAAATACGTGCACTTAAAGACTTTCTAATTCCAAAGTACATTCATACTCTTTCACTCATATTTAGCTTGGTTGAGCGTTAGAATACAATCATCAGGAAAGGGCTTGTCAAATTGATGATTTGGTATTTCGTTAAAGGGAATATCCGTTTCAAGAGTGTTTTTAGGAACTTCATCCGATAACTTTTCCATGGCTTCTTCGACAGTTATTTCTTCTGGCACTGGAAGGTATTCATTTTCTTCTATTTCTTTTTCTTGATCTTTTCCCAAAGTTTTCTGCAACACGCATTAGTCTTTTCTCCAAATCCTTATCGTCAGCTTGACGTTTTTCGTCATTGTCTAGCATTGGGAGGGAAGAATATTTACACTCTAGCATTGTTGACTGAGGCATTTTTTTGGCTGTAATTTGGTTTGTGTTTAACAAATTTAAGGTTTGAAAATTTGAAGTTTTTAATATTGCTGTTCCCTTTCCTTAATCTCCATTTCTTTACACGTTCGGTACATGACTTATCTTGTGGGATAAACAAATGCTTTTCCAGCATTATCTCCCATAAATCCCATAAAACTACGCAGGTATGTTTGCATACGCCTCCGTTTCCACACGGACACTCACAATACCCATCTAAAATTGATCCGCTAGTTTTGTTTTATTTTAATTGAATTGAATATCTTTTGGCCAGCTTATAAGACGCAACAATTGCACGATTAACTACAAATAATCGAAAACTATTCAGAAGTTTATTCGTTTAAACAATTCAACAATTTTATATGATATTTTTTGACATTGAATAATCTTAGTAAGATTTTAACCGACAAATGTATTCAATCGATAAAATTATTCTCAAAAAAGTGATGTAGAAAAAAGGGTCTTACTCTACATTCGGTTAAATTAAAAATATTTTCTATTATAAAATCCACTTGCTTTGAAGTCTAACTTTTAGCGTAATATTTTGTAATTTAAGTTTTGTAAAAAATATCCAAATCATTTTTTTGGAGTAGACTTTCGTCTGGAATATTGTCACTAATATTTTTTATTACAATTTAACATGTATACGTTTTTCTCCGTATCAGTTATTTATGATCAGATCGCCAAACTCAATTATTGTTACAATCTTTTCGATAAAAGCCAATTCCAAAAAAGCCCTAGTTATTACGTTAGTGGACTCTATAGCAAAATACTTTCCTCCAAGCGCCAAAAGTGTATATCTGTGATATTTTTGCCAGGGATCTCGCGATACCGCTTACCGTATCGTCGAAATGGCGATACAAGGAACAACTATTAATGTTTAACATCAGAAGGGGATAATAGATAATGCTAGCTTTAATTCTAAAATGGATGTCTTCGATTCTTGGTGCGAAACCCATCCATATTATCTCAACTTAAACGCCCTAGACTCGAACAAAGAAGTTTTAGTGTAATATAAAAGGGTTAAGGTAAAAAGGGGAAGTGAATTAAAAAAATATTTGAGAATCACCAACATACCTATTTACCTAGATATGCAATAATTTCTCTTTATTGATAAACAATTGCAGAAGTTAAAACAAAACACAGACAGACACGTCAGGAACAAAGCCTATCTCTCAGGAGAAGTAAAAATCCACTGGTTCCTACCGCCTACTATATTTCAGAAAGTCACACTCGAAACATATTTTGATCATTTACTTGAAAACGACTTCTCTATTCCGTTTTTATAAACTAACGATATCAATACTCATCCTATATTAACTTTGGAGATAGTTTCGTGGTACAGTGGAGTAAAGACTCAGCATCTCGCTTTATAAAACTATTAAATGAATCCAGTCTTTCGACTTCATACCCAATCTTCGTTACTCGTCCTTTATAAACTTTGACTACAGATTTTTCAGTTAAGAGAGGTTTTTCTCAAATAATTTATTAAAATTATATGATATTAATTATTTTTATCTGAAGTTACTTATTATTCTTCTAGTTGTATCGTTTTAAGAGACGTTTTTCCTAGAGTATGCCTCTTTCGCGAGTGTCTGAAAGACCATAAAATGGTGTAGTTAGATTGTTGATGTCAGTTAATAGAATAGTGGTCAGTACAGTTTTTCAGATATCCGTCAACTGTGAATACGATCCGGAAATTGATAACCCTTTTGTTCAGATTAGGAAACTGCGAACGCGATCCCCTGAGGTGTAACAACAGGCAGACAGACTAACAAACACACAGACAGATGAACACGTCGAGAACAGAACGTTCCAAAACAATCATCACTCGATGAAATAAAAAATCTAGCCTCTATATTGGCTTCATGTGACTCCAATATTGTTCGACATTTGTCCACTGTCGGTTAGATATTACACCAATATGCGCTCGATATTAGTCCAATATCGGTTAGAAATTGTCCAATGAGTGTTTGATTTTTTGTGTGAATAAAATCTTGACCATTTCTGGGTAATAATCGATCCCTTAATAGATGATTCTGGATCCAATTTTGGAAGAGGCTTCAAATCTGGCTTTTCGTTCGACCCTCCCTTTTTGGACACTAGTTACGTTATCCAAAAATAGATTAAAAACTGTGCTGTCTCAGAGTCAGCCGTTTGGATCCATTTACATCCGATTTTGGACAATATTTTTTAACAGTGCACGTCTTAGGAAATAGTCAAGTGCTAATAGAGTAGTGATGAAGGTACTATTTTTCGCGTATGTGATTCGGTTTAGTTTGTTTTTATGTTCTCATGTTACCACACTTTGTGGTACACTTCTCTCGAAGAGAAGTATTATATACTTCTGATAGTATTGATAATCACAATGTTTTCATTGATAGTTCTTACCATTATCAGGTTTTTAAGTACAATCATTTTTCAATGTTTTAAACTTTGCGTTTTTTCGTTAATATATAGCTATAACAATTTAAAAAAGATCAAAGTTTATCGTAAAAAATAATATTGGCGGTTACTCGTCCAAATACTAATCGATAAAAGAAACCAAAACCACATTTGTATCAAGAAACGTATGGATCATAATTTTTTATTCGAAATCGAATAAAAGGTATCGCAAAAAAGGTTTTTGGACTAAAATTCTTCTGATTATGTTGAAAATTTTAGTTTTTCGGAAAAAATACTTACAATTAATAATTGAATCCGAAAAAAATCGAGACGAAATACTTTTATATAATCTTCGTTTAACAAATTTTGGTATGTGAATATATTTGAATAATAGTTAACCGATCCCCGAGCCCTACAAAAATATATGTTTTGTCTTTCGCTGGATCACAGAGGAACAGAACTACTACTTTTCTTGCTTTATGCATACGATTTTCAACTTCAAGATGTTTCATCGCTTTATGGTTTGTAAAATAATTAACAACATATGCTATGTTAAATTGTAAAGGCAAGCATTTCAACTGCTTGGTCCATGGTCCCTTGGGGAAATCTTTTATTGGAACTCCTGTTGATACTCTCTTTCTTAACGTTTTCTGAGGATTCTCTTTATCCCAATCTTCATAAACCTTGTTCCGGTTTATTTTTTATTTACTTTAAACACAATACAATTTGATAATAATAATAATAACCAAAGTAATAATTACCTTTTTGGTGGAGTATTTTCAGTGGATTTTAAAATATCCATGGTGGCATATCAACAACTTACAACAGTTAAAAAACCGAGGCCTAACTTTTAGGGCGTCTGCTAGACCTATAAGGTACAATTCGTTCAGTAATATAAATCGGTTACATAGACAAGACGCACTGTCCGCGTTCAATGTCTGGCAGACCTGCTATAGGAAGAGTACAAGTTTCCAATTTTTGGCGAAAAACATGGGGGATGGAAATATGGCAGATAGATGGAAAGGCCTATTATGCGGAACAAATATATACAACTTTGGTAAGTAACCTACAAATTGGTATAAAAGGGAGCGAGAAGGGTGTTATGGTCACATTCGACTTCAAGATGTACTCCTGTGCTACTTGTGCCGCCGTCTTCACTAACCAGCAGAACCTCAGTCGTCATATGAGTACCAAACATGGTAATATTTCTTTTACGTGTCTAGTTTGCGATAAGTCATTTTCGCAAAAAAGTTCATATCGCAACCAACTTCAAAGTAACTACGTTCAACCCGCGGTAAATAACGTTACGGAAAACAACACGCGTCAAGGCTGCCCGCAACTTGGACCTTCTCACCACATCACACCTCCAGATTCCCCAATTAAGAGAGAAGGAACACCGATTCCAACAAACAGAAAATAAAGAAAAGTTGAAAATAGTAGTTATTAAGATTTGGTGTATTTTATCATCCCCTGTAGCGTTTCTTACCCACCATACATCGATGCAGAGAGTGTAACAAACTACCTAATGTTGTTAAAGGCACAATTTTTTTTTAATTAAATCCAAACATAATTATTTAAAAATACATCAATATCTTATTGTATCTTGTCGTAATCCTTCAACCATGTTGGTCCTTTGAGTGGTATTCCTGTTCTTGATATTTCAGTCTCTGGTTCTTGGTTATTTATGACATTTATTTCTTCTCTTTCCTTTCTTTCCTCTCGCTGATTTTCTTCAATGTCAGCATGTTCACCATTTCCTTGCTGATTTTCTTCAATGTCAGCATGTTCACCATTTCCTCGCTTTTTCTTCAATGTCAGCATGTTCACCATTTCCTCGCTGTTTTTCTTCAATATCAGCATGTTCACCAACAACATCATTCACCTCCTCGTCGTCAATGTCAGAATCCGAGTTACTGTCATCATTTTGGTCAGGATCTTCTGTAACGTACATTGGTGTATGTGCTACGTTTAGCGCACTCTACATACTGTCCTCAAGTGAGCGATATTTTGACTTAGTCCAGGCTTCTTGTTTCTCTGTTTTCATAGGAAAAATGGTTGCCTCGAATGTGACGTCCCGCCTTTTAAAAACTTCATAATTTTCGGGTCCCAAAGCCGGTATGCTTTTGCATGGTTGCCATATCCGATGAATATACAAGCAATACCTTTTTCAGAAAATTTGTTTGATCTTCGCTTGTTGACCGCCCAGGCGCGACACCCAAAAACTTTTAAGTGTGACAAATCGAAGGGCTTTTCCTCCCAAAGTTCTAGAGGAGTTGCTCCTCTATTAGCTACTGTTGGGCAACGATTTCTTACATAAGTCGCCGTATTTACAGCATCCGCCCAGAATGTCGTGGGCATTCCTGTAAGTGCGAATACTTCATTTGGACGCGTTTCATTCCCAACACCAGTGAAACAACCCGACTCGCCACTACTTGGCGAGAGAGACAGAAAAAATCCAAGTTATCCCGCAAGAACAACAAAGCACTTTTAAAGAACAATTACACGGACAATGAAGATGACCCGAATATGAAAGCCGCAGAATCGACAGTAGCTACTTTGCAGTCTAGTCTTTTGAAGTTAAGCGTACACTGTAAAAAAAGGGTTCGGAAACGGACCTTTAAAGGTGTTAGGGCTCGGGGATCAGTTAACTATTATTCAAATATATTCACATACCAAAATTTGTAAAACGAAGATTATATAAAAGTATTTCGTCTCGATTTTTTTCGGAAAAAGGTAGAGTGATTCAATTATTAATCGTAAGTATTTTTTCCGAAAAACTAAAATTTTCAACATAATCAGAAGAATTTTAGTCCAAAAACCTTTTTTGCGATACCTTTTATTCGATTTCGAATAAAAAATTATGATTCATACGGTTCTTGATACAAATGTGGTTTTGGTTTCTTTTATCGATTAGTATTTGGACGAGTAACCGCCAATATTATTTTTTACGATAAACTTTGATCTTTTTTAAATTGTTATAGCTATATATTAACGAAAAAACGCAAAGTTTAAATCATTGAAAAATGATTGTACTTAAAAACCTGATAATGGTAAGAACTATCAATAAAAACATTGTGATTGTCAATACTATCAGAAGTATATAATACTTCTCTTCGAGAGAAGTGTACCACAAAGTGTGGTAACATGAGAACATAAAAACAAACTAAACCGAATCACATACGCGAAAAATATTACCCTCATCACTACTCTATTAGCACTTGACTATTTCCTAAGACGTGCACTGTTAAAAAATATTGTCCAAAATCGGATGTAAATGGATCGAAACGGCTGACTCTGAGACAGCACAGTTTTTAATCTATTTTTGGATAACGTAACTAGTGTCCAAAAAGGGAGGGTCGAACGAAAAGCCAGATTTGAAGCCTCTTCCAAAATTGGATCCAGAATCATCTATTAAGGGATCGATTATTACCCAGAAATGGTCAAGATTTTATTCACACAAAAAATCAAACACTCATTGGACAATTTCTAACCGATATTGGACTAATATCGAGCGCATATTGGTGTAATATCTAACCGACAGTGGACAAATGTCGAACAATATTGGAGTCACATGAAGCCAATATAGAGGCTAGATTTTTTATTTCATCGAGTGATGATTGTTTTGGAACGTTCTGTTCTCGACGTGTTCATCTGTCTGTGTGTTTGTTAGTCTGTCTGCCTGTTGTTACACCTCAGGGGATCGCGTTCGCAGTTTCCTAATCTGAACAAAAGGGTTATCAATTTCCGGATCGTATTCACAGTTGACGGATATCTGAAAAACTGTACTGACCACTATTCTATTAACTGACATCAACAATCTAACTACACCATTTTATAATATCATATAATTTTAATAAATTATTTGAGAAAAACCTCAATTAACTGAAAAATCTGTAGTCAAAGTTTATAAAGGACGAGTAACGAAGATTGGGTATGAAGTCGAAAGACTGGATTCATTTAATAGTTTTATAAAGCGAGATACTGAGCCTTTACTCCACTGTACCACGAAACTATCTCCAAAGTTAATATAGGATGAGTATTGATATCGTTAGTTTATAAAAACGGAATAGAGAAGTCGTTTTCAAGTAAATGATCAAAATATGTTTCGAGTGTGACTTTCTGAAATATAGTAGGCGGTAGGAACCAGTGGATTTTTACTTCTCCTGAGAGATAGGCTTTGTGCCTGACGTGCCTGTCTGTGTTTTGTTTTAACTTCTGCAATTGTTTATCAATAAAGAGAAATTATTGCATATCTAGATAAATAGGTATGTTGGTGATTCTCAAATATTTTTTTAATTCACTTCCCCTTTTTACCTTAACCCTTTTATATTACACTAAAACTTCTTTGTTCGAGTCTAGGGCGTTTAAGTTGAGATAATATGGATGGGTTTCGCACCAAGAATCGAAGACATCCATTTTAGAATTAAAGCTAGCATTATCTATTATCCCCTTCTGATGTTAAACATTAATAGTTGTTGCTTGTATCGCCATTTCGACGATACGGTAAGCGGTATCGCGAGATCCCTGGCAAAAATATCACAGATATACACTTTTGGCGCTTGGAGGAAAGTATTTTGCTATAGAGTCCACTAACGTAATAACTAGGGCTTTCTGGAATTGGCTTTTATCGAAAAGATTGTAACAATAATTGAGTTTGGTGATCTGATCATAAATAACTGATACGGAGAAAAACGTATACATGTTAAATTGTAATAAAAAATATTAGTGACAATATTCCAGACGAAAGTCTACTCCAAAAAAATGATTTGTATATTTTTTACAAAGCTTAAATTACAAAGTATTACGCTAAAAGTTAGACTTCAAAGCAAGTGGATTTTATAATAGAAAATATTTTTAATTTAACCGAATGTAGAGTAAGACCCTTTTTTCTACATCACTTTTTTTCGAATAATTTTATCGATTGAATACATTTGTCGGTTAAAATCTTACTAAGATTATTCAATGTCAAAAAATATCATCTAAAATTGTTGAATTGTTTAAACGAATAAATTTCTGAATAGTTTTCGATTATTTGTAGTTAATCGTATTTTTCGAAAAAATCGACCAAAAAACCCCGAACCCTAAAAGGTGTTTCCTTCCCTTACAGGAGACGCACCCCATAAATAGGGTGTTTATAAATACCCTAGTATATGGGGTATTTTTAAATACCCTAAGGTGTTTAATAGAACTCTTAAAGGAATTTAACTGGACCTCAGAAATTCTACTTAGGGTGTGAAAAATACCCTTTCATCTTTTAAGGGTGCGAATTGAAACCAAATATGGTATTTACCTGTACCTGATAAATTCGGTGTGGGGGTGCGAAAAAATACTCTTTCAATTCTTGGGGTGCGAATTGAAACCATATATGGTATTTAAATGTACCTGTTAAAATTCTGTTTGGGGATGCCTAAAATACTTTTCCACCATTATGGGATGGAAATTGAAACCAAATGCATTGACCTGTACCTGAAAAATTCTCCCTCGGGTGCCAGAAATGGCATTTCGGCCATTTACGGGTACTAACAAATATAAAATTTGCCGTGAAAGGTTTAATTATTATCATACATGGTTCTCTTTCCTATAGTAGAAAAATTATTTTCACTGGTGTGAAAAACTTTGGCACTTTTATGTGCCTAAATCGCTACGTAATATATATCACACAAGAAGTAATAAATTAACTTTTACATTAAGTCTTTAATTCGAGGTTCAGAAACGAGTGTTAAAATTCATTATAAATAGTGAAATAATTTAGACCGCGAAATTCAAAACCAAAAACTTTAAATCATTTAAAACTGCATCTAAAACTGTATACAATCAGAACGTCACTTCGCAATTTTTCGGTTTGTTCGTTTTCTGCAATGGAGTACTTATCAGAGGCAAGTTACTTTCACCATCGGCTTTATTAATCACCCGTTCTATAGCTGTTCTGTGAAAAAATGGTGACAAGTCTTAAAAACCTTGCTTGGCACTTTCTATCCACTATCCACGCCATTTGTGGATTTGCCATATATTATCCACAGAAGTTGTATTATAATTCTCATATATCCACTACTATACTGTATAAGGAATTAATGAATAGCCATGCCTAAATCTACACGCAAAAAGAATTAAAAATTAGTTGTACGTTATTTGATTTTATCTTTTAATCATAAATTAGTCTGATTTACTGTTCATGGGCTCACGGCTTTTATTGAGACGTTGAAAGCTCTCGAAGAAAACTTAAGTCAAGAATCAAAATGGTTCACATCCGTATTGGCATCAGGGCTACGGAAGCGTTTCTTCAAATGTCCACGCGGCTAGAAGTAGGCAACCTAAACCCCAGCAAAATGAACCCAAACTTAAAAAACATAGCCAAACGTAAACCTAACCAAACCTAACCAATCAACCTAACTCTAACCTAATTTAACAAACCATGATTACTATGGATATTAGTTGCGATCTTTTCCCGGTCCAAGCTGTTAAAATGGATGAAACATTTTCATAAATCAAAGTTAAACTTATAAAAAGTTTGTTTAAAATAATTACCTTAAGTGGTTTGATAACAGTGAAACACAGACGCAAGTACACAGAACGTTAAGCTTATTTTGAATTTGAAAATGTATCGCGCGAGCTAAATAAAAGAGTGCAACAGCGCGTGCGCTAATGTTTGGGGTATAAAAATACACCCTTTTCCCATTAAAACACCCTTCATGGGTTAAACATTTACTAAGGGTATGATAATACACCATCAAATTTTAAAAGGGTTTTTATTAACACCTCAGGAGGTGCTAAAACACACCTAAAGGAGTTTTTTGACCAAAAATACCTTTTTAGGTACAGATTCACACCCCCAAAATACCCTCTTTTTTACAGTGTAGTGAAACAACCCGACTCGCCACTACTTGGCGTGAGAGACAGAAAAAAATCTAAGTTATCTCGCAAGAAGAACAAAGCACGTATAAAGAACAATTACACGGACTATGAAGATGACCCGAATATGAAAGCCGCTGAATCGACAGGTAAGTAGATTTAATTTAATTATTTTTTTCTTTTTTTCAGTGTAGTTTTAATTCTCTATTCTTTCAGGTTCGACAAGGCACCAGGCGAGAATTCGGGGCTGGTCATCCCATAGGTAAGTATCATGAATTAGTTAAGTTAAGCTTATCAAAAGAGGACTTGCCCCCAACTCCCGCCGGATCAACGCCTAGTCAAACCGTTTATGATAAACATTGCTCATAAATGTTTAATACACCTTAAAAGTATGTTCTAACGCAACTTGACACGCCATCTTACGCCAACTCAACTCTGTTGTAGCCGGTACGACAGAGATTGTTCCCAAAATTAGAGGGAGATCCTTTACAGGGCAGTAGGTTTAGTCGTGTCTTGACGAGGTTCGAGAATCTACGAGCGTCAGCGACCCGGTCCAAATTTACAAATAGAGAGTTGGAGATTGACGAGTTTTTACCTGCGATATACCAACACCATAAACAGTTTGGTACAAACGTTCGCGCCAATACGCCCTAACACCATCGGAGTTAGGAGAAATCTCCCCAAGGAGTTTCGTCAGGGTGCTCTTCAATTTGAGAAAAAATCTGTCCTTGACAAGCTCTGCATGACCGGGGAGGTTGACCTCTAAAGATTCTCGATCCGAGACAAAGCAAATATCGGCGCACGTTTGGCACACGAAATCACGCCCAAACCTCCATCCTTAGAGGCAGCGTAGAAAAATCCCACAGGGGAATAGTGCGGCAGCCGCAAGTTACGTCGAACAAACGATCTAATTTTGTTATGCAGAGAAGATAAATCTTGCTTATACAGTTTGCTAAGCGAAAGAGTATGAATGTATCGAGGAATAAGAAAGTCTTTTAACATGCATATCCTTTGGTACGACTTAAGGCCCGTTCACATTACCCAACTTTAGTCAGCTGACTAATCATAGACTTGTCAGGCCGACTTGTCACCCAAATTAGTCAAGTCAGGTCACTCGTTCACACCACCCAACCAGTCGGGCCGACTACCTTCGAAACACAAGAGGACGTACAAAGCGGTACATAATGATATTAATGATTTGTTTTGGATTATAAATGAACTCTTATTCTCGAATAAATTCGACTACTTTACGAGCATCAAAGCTATTCCCATTAAATTTCTGCAGTTCAGAACATAATAAAGGTCAATAATATCAGAAGTAATATTGGAAACTTCCCTACTATATTACTTCTGATAATATTCAATGAGGAACAATCATCAAAACGTAATAATTAACACATGTTAAAAATGGCCAAGGCCCGAAATCATTTTTCAGGTTTTCATCGACAATTAAATAATGGCCGATACTGTCGGTTCTCTCTCTCGAGTTGAAAGAAAACCAGCACGTGTCCCATGACGTAACAATAGCCAAGGCTTATTGTGATTGGTTTGCTCCCTCTCTGACTTTAGTCGGCCCGACTCCAATCGCCTACCTACCCGATTAAAATCCGAGCTTGAACCTGACAATAGTACGGTTGGGTGAAACGTTCATATTGCCTGACAATCTGGCCTGACTGGTCAGATCGGCTTTGTCAGCTGACTAAAGTTGGGTAATGTGAACGGGCCTTTAAGCGGAGCCGATTGCAGTTTTTCCACATGGCCAAAAAACTCTAACCAATCGATCCGCGTTTTACCAGAAGTGGAATAGTTAAGCCCAAGGTAGCCCCGCAATACTGTCGGAGCCATCTTGGGTATGTTGATGCCGTTTAATGCGAAATTCACATCCGCCCCACTAATCATCCTCTTCTGTTTGCCCTTTTTGATAATAGAAAGGGTGACGCACTTTACCGGATTTTCAGAGAGTCCTCTCGCTTCGAGGAAGATGGATAATGAGCTAAGTAGATAGTCCATCCCTGCTTTAGAGCTTGAAAGCAGTATAATATCATCTGCAAAACATAAAATGTTACAGAGTGTTCCACAGATATCAAAACCAACCCCAGCGGCGGGGTTTCGAACGAGTTCATCCATGACAGTATTGAAGAGAGTCGGAGACATGGGATCACCCTGCTTGACACCATTTGTAACCAGCACGCGGTCGGTCCTTATTCCCGAACACGAAATCACAGTTAATGATTGTTTATAGCTGGCCGAGACATATTGCACCATCTCTTCTTCAATGCCAGTAGCTTTTAGAGATCGGGTTATGGAGCTGTGCGAAACGCTATCGAACGCCTTAGAGACGTCAATAGATGAGACAAAAAGGATCTTCCGTCGATGGTGTGCCTCATGGATGACGTAGTCAAGTGCCATACCACTAATTCCGTCTTCAGGAATAAAAGCCTGTTAAGCCGGGTGCAAATCGGTTGCTTTGAGTACACGACGACTCAAGTTGCCGTGAAATACTCAGATTAAAATAGGAGCAATAGTGATCGGTCTCCAATTGGTTGCCCCGAGGGAGTAATTTATTTTTTTCGCTCGTGTTTTTGCAAACGAATGTAGAGGAGGCAGTGATCGGAGCGGCGCCGAAAACTAATACTTTTAAAAATTACTTATTTTAGGAGAGCGATAGCTCTCTTTGATAAGACTTCATACTGCTCTTAATGTATAAGGAGGATTTTTTGTTTGGATGTGCCTTTTTTTGTATTGTTTCAACTGTTTTGAAAATATTCCACAGAACCACAATTCGGGCCCTCAATATGTGGTTAAAATTTCAAAATCCACCCATTAGTTAATTTTATAGAAAAATAAAGTAAGTAAATTACCCGTGGCGGGTAATTAAGCTAGACTACCGGTGGCGGGTAATTAAGCTAGGCTACCGGTGGCGGGTAATTAAGCTAGACTACCGGTGGCGGGTAATTAAGCTAGACTACCGGTGGCGGGTAATTAAGCTAGACTACCGGTGGCGGTAATTAAGCTAGATTACCGGTGGCGGGAAGTTAAGCCAGACTACCGGTGGCTGGTAATTAAGCTAGATTACCGGTGGCGGGTAATTAAGCTAGATTACCGGTGGCGGGTAATTAAGGTAGATTACCGGTGGCGGGTAATTAAGGTACATTTTCTGTGGCGGGTAAATAAGCTAGATTACCGGTGGCGGGTAATTAAGCTAGATTACCGGTGCCGGGTAATTAAGCTAGATTACCGATGGCGGGTAATTAAGCTAGATTACCGATGGCGGGTAATTAAGCTAGATTACCGATGGCGGGTAATTAAGCTAGATTACCGATGGCGGGTAATTAAGCTAGATTACCGATGGCGGGCAATTAAGCTAGATTACCGATGTCGGGTAATTAAGCTAGATTACCGATGGTGGGTAATTAAGCTTGATTACCGATGGCGGGTAATTAAGCTAGACTGCCGATAAGCATATGACTTGTGTTGGTGCACTATTCTTTGACATCTGTTGGTGCTCAGATCTATGGAATGCTCAGGTCTACTAAATATGTTTGTGGTATAATTACCGCTTGCTCTCTGATTCGCATGTGAAAATGACGGGAAAGCAATTTTAGTTTGACTGGACGTTGATTGTCAAGTCAAGCAGTGAGGTTTGAAGTTATGTTATAGATGCTTGGTCAGTTCAAAAGCTTTAACCAATGTGAGTGCAACGCCCTAAAACGTTTTCTCTCCTAAGGTTTCTAAACTATTTTAATTAATATTAAGACTGAAGTAACAGATATTAATAAAAACTGTCTTTGTAGACAAAGACGGGAAAAAGTAAGAGATAAGTGTAGAAAATTAAATGCCTGAAGTACAGATATTAAATTTTCACTTTTGAACACATGATTATAAAACATCAATTATTTGAAAAAATTCTTATCTTCGTTTTTTTCACCAAAATTTCATTTGCGGAAAATTGTTTTTAACATTATTTACCCTATTATTTTGCTCCCAATATTAGCTCTAGAAAAAGGCTTCTTCAAGAATTTTTTAAAGGATACTAGCTTGATAATACGTTTTACCAGGGAGAAGAGACTGGCATGGTCTTTAAGAAGGTTCAAATACTTGCATATCTGAAAAAATTGAGATTTACGAGTTTAATTTCAATATTTTTAAATGAGAAATATTGCGAAGCGGAAAGTAACATAGGCAGTTTTATTGCGATGTTGATATTAGTGTCGAAAAGATCTGTAGATTGATCGTGATCTTTAGAGAGCTATACATTACGTCAATTTTTGAAACTTCGAAAACTTTGAAATTAACGAACACTTCTTGTTTTGATACGGTTTTTGCTTTAACAGCTATTAACGTTTTTCTGTCCATTTTATTCTCCTTATAGGACTCAGCCTGATTGGAATATTTGAGAGAAACAATGGAAAACGCGTATTATTTTTAAAATGATATATGAGTGTCGTTATTCTGCTAGTTAAGAGGACTCAAACTTGTCAATTTCAGTAAATATTTAGTAATATTGACATATGTGTCTTTGATATCATGCTCCAATAATTTCAGAAACTTGAGAAAGTAGCGTTTTATATTTCACATAAAAAATTAATATTATCTAAATAATCACAAGCATGTTATAAACAACTATAAAAATTAAGCTACTTAATCTGAAAACAATTAATCTACTTAATCTGAAAACAATTAATCTACTTAAAAACAATTAATCTACTTAAAAACAATTAATCTACTAAAAATAAAAACAATTTATCTACTTAAAATAAAAACAATTTATCTACTTAAAATAAAAACAATTTATCTACTTAAAATAAAAACAATTAATCTACTTAAAATAAAAACAATTAATCTACTTAAAATAAAAACAATTAATGTACTTAAAATAAAATAACTATTTTTACTTAAAATAAAAACAACTAATTTACTTAAAATAGAAGAGAAGTATTATATTCTTCCGATAATATCGATTAAATGATTATCATTTTCTTTATCAACTTGCGTTAATCATTTCCTTCCCACCATAATTAATTTTTTCTCACATTGAAAAGGAAATATCTGGTGGGGATTAGTTTAAACAAGCCCTATAGTTTAAAGCACCCATAGTCTAGGAGTGGAGTTTACTATCCGCTAACCTCAGCAAATGAAAAAACTGTATTTCTGCAAAACAATAAATTTACAACATAATTAGAAACATTGTTTTTTTAAATTGAGTTATGAACATGCAAATAATTCATTTACTATTTAATTTTTAGGTAATAACAATGTTGGGCATTAAATGCTGATTCAAACATCCTATGATTGGATGTTCAAAAAAGTATTGTTTACGTTAACGGAGAAATTTCTCCCCCAAACTGATGCAAGTATTTTATTTTGAAATAATAGAGAAATACTTGCAGCATTCTAGGACATTATTTACTATTTTTGATTTACTCACAATAGTCTATTTAGTTATAAACCATTTTTTGTTGGTTGGCTCGCGTTAAGTGGCATCGTACCAAACTTGGCTTCATCCATCAAGCGTTAAATTCATATAACCGCAAATTGATACTAATATAACTTGTTAAAAGTGTGTCAACTATAGGCCTTTGAGTTAAAATTATAATGAATATGGACTATAAAATAAGGTCATTACTTTCCTTGGAAAATCACCGTTAATGGCAGTGAAAATTCTTGGGTTTATTAGTTTACAAGGTAAATAAAGATGTTACGTTGGTGAGGAATATGTGTATATCTTCCTTAGTAAGCGTGGTCTTTCACAAAGCATTACCTAATTAAAAATTTGAATCATTTGGGTAGAAATGTCATTTTTTAATTAGTGCAATGGAGAGATCGAAATAACGGTAACGGATAAAAGCACATATGTACTAAAGAACACTGCTACATTGTAAAAACTGTAACTTTAAGTGACAGTGTTATTCTCTTTTACTATATTTACCCTGATTTGAGTAAATTGGATAACGGTATCCTTAATTTACTAGCGCTTCTGTTACCTATGATTACGAGACCAATAAGGTAACATAAAATCATAGCATAATTCAAAGCAGACTTCGAAAGCAGAGGGTATGAGCAAGGAGGATGGCAACCAGGATGGGAAATGATATTTACCAACGATAATTCCAGAAATTTTTACTTCTTTCAATAGGCTTAGTAGCAAAACCACTGCAACACTGAACAGTGTGTTACATATTTAACATTAAACAAAATTAATATCCTTTAATTAATCAAAATAGTGTTACTCGCGTAATTAAAAAAAGCAACCTAAAACCACTAGAGCTACGTTTGTCAAAAAATGGGAATGCATGTTAAAGATCAATAATCACCAAAACGTTTTCACCTTTAATTCGCAACCGCCACAAAATATAGGGGGCGCTTCAGTAGTTCAAGATGGCGGATCTAAGGCAGGATGGTAAGTTTTAATAGCATGTCTGTTTTTATGTTTTTACCAAATTTTCTCATCGTTTGTTTTGATTTCACTATATTAATCTTAGAATGTTGTGTGGAAGAGGAAAGCGGAAAGTTTAGTTTGTCTCTTAGCACTATTTTGGCTTATATTGATCTGAAAGAAAAGCAGGACAAGACCTTTGATAGGAAAAGATGCCTAATTGAAGGGGAAAAGGTGTTGAACGCTAAACATATAATCTGCTGCGGTATTCAAAAAAGAGATGCGAATTCATTAGAAATCATTGCCTTGTCCCTTAAGACAAGCGATTTGAAGAGTGAGCCACATCAAGTATGTTGCAGTTTGAAAATAAGGGAAGAATTCACGGTTAAGTGTTCGTGCAAAGCTGGCCTTTCAGAGCAGTGTAAGCATTCTCTGGCTCTCTTACTTCTGTTAAACAGAAGTAATATAGAGGCACTCGATAATTATAGTTGCACAGATACTACCCAGATTTAGGGGAAACATAAACTAGATGCTAAATTGATGTATGACCCAGTGCCGTTGGACACACTCTGTCATGTAAAAGAAGCGCTAACAGTTCATCGGAAGCCTACAGAGGAAGAACTAAAGACTTTTAGGCAAAAGCTTATTGATAGTGCACCTCACTCGGCCCTTGCCTTGCATAAGAAAGGGAGAATAACAGTTGAGAGAGGGATCCACCCACAGATCTAATTAATTCAACAGTTGCAGAGCAGGATTTACACGAAATGCCTTCTGAAGATGCAAATTTTCCGACAAGTGACATTTTAACTTTAGCTATGGATAGTAACGTTTTTCTAGATGAAGCTTCATTGCATGAGATAGTTTTTAAGTCAGACGCCCAAAAATTATTTTATGAAAGCAATGTTAAGGTCACGAAAGATCAAGCAATCCAAATTATGTTAGAAACTGAATTCCAAAGCGGAAGCACGAATTGGAATAAATATAGAAAATGCAGAATAACTGGATCCATTTTTTAAAATTTAAATAAAATGAGTCTGATACTTCATGGAGATTTTAAAATTATTTATTAATTTAAATATACGCAGGAGCTTTCGGACCGCGGTCCCTCTTCAGCTGCAACTTTGACAATAATGTGATAAAATTATCCGAATGAGAACTAATTTTTAACAGTTTTTTACAGTTTTTTTACATATGTTTTTTAAGCAATACTACCACATATTGTCTTACTCTTAATTTTTTTGTATATTCTTTTTTGTAAGTGAAAACCTCCCCACCCATTTATATTTATTGATCCTTGGTCTAAATTTAAATTGGCTCTATCCTTAATATAAACCGCTTCCTTGAAACAACGTTTATACCAATTCGTCTCCTGACATAAAATTTCTACTGAATCCCAGTCAATTTGATGGTCGTCATTTTGTTTTATATGTACCGCTAACCCATTGTTTTCATTAAACGTTTTAACACAATATTTGTGCTCTGTCTGTCGTTTCCTCAATTGACGTTTTGTTTGTCCTACATATTTCTTTTTGCAATTACATTCAATTTCGTATACCACTCCAGTTTTTTTCATTTTATCTATTTTTGGTTTGTTTCTAATTAATTCTGATTTTAATGTATTTGTTATTTTACTAACTAAAGTTAAACTATATTTTTTGAATTGCCTCTTCGTTTTTTCTGATATTCCTTTAATATATGGTAATGAAATTATGTGTTCTGGTTTTTCTTTTGGGTTATTGTTCTTTACATCATGGTTTTCAAAAATTTGATTAACAATGTGTTCTGGGTACCCACTTGTTATGAATTGTTTCTTAAATTTATTTTTGTCCTTTAACGGATCATCCGATAAAATTTCTATTCTATTTTTAAATGATTTTACAATTCCTATTTTAATATTATCACTATGAGATGATTGGAAATTTAAAAAGGTTTTAGCATGTGTGGGTTTTTGATACATTGAACACGAAAAATTTTTATTGTTATGTCTCACTAGCAAGTCTAGAGTAAGACAATATGGGGTAGTATTGCTTAAAAAACATGTTAAAAAGCTGTTAAAAATTAGTTCTCATTGGGATAATTTTATCACATTATTGTCAAAGTTGCAGCTGAAGAGGGACCGCGGTCCGAAAGCTGCTGCGTATATTTAAATTAATAAATAATTTTAAAATCTCCATGAAGTATCAGACTCATTTTATTTAAATTTTAAATAATTAATAGAACCATGGATCGGAAGTTTAACATTTATGATAACTGGATCCACGTGTTATGCTTTATACACTTATCAATTTAAAAATGAGAACTGGGCAAAAAAATCGACACTCATTTAAAAGGATTTCTTTTTAAAGGGAGGGTGAAGTAGAAAATCAAGTGATTTTTTATCGATTTTTCTACTAATTATAAGACCAGTCTGCATAGTCCAACATCCAGGAAAAACTTCCGAATGATTTTAAAATTCAAATTAGGTTCAGATTTTAAGGATAATTTTAAAGAAGGTCCTCCGGCCAATCGCGTAACGTCCTGCCTTTCTATTAACAAAATTCTCGTGGCATGTTACGTGTTGAATGAAATTTATCACGAGATTTGATAAAATTCGCGCGCGACGTGATAATCATGGCGCGAGACATGGAGCGTGCCACGAGAAATTTGTTAATAAAAAGGCAAGGCATTACGCGATTGGTCGGAGGACCTTCTTTAAAATTATCCTTAAAATCTGAACCTAATTTGAATTTTAAAATCATTCAGAAGTATTTCCTGGATGTTTGACTATGCAGACTGGTCTTATAATTAGTAGAAAAATCGATAAAAAATCACTTGATTTTCTACTTCACCCTCCCTTTAAAGGAAATGCCATCACTAAATTTGGTATCGATAACGAGAAAAACGCCTTAGCTAAATATATTGAAATTTCAAACGCTGACGTAAAATCTGTGGGGATAGTTATTAATCCACTTATCCCTTGGTTATGATTCAGTCCTGATGGAATTGTTTTTGTTGCTAATGAGCCAAAATATTTAATTGAAATTAAATGTGTTTACGAGGCCCAAAATGATTCCCTAGATAATGCATTTGCCCGCGGTAAAATTAATTATTTAACGAAAGTAAATGATACTTTGGTTTTAAAAGAAAAGCACAGATATTATGGTCAAGTACAATTGGGAATGGCACTGTTAAATTTAAAAGAGTGTAATTTCATAGTTTATGGTGTGAAAGATAATGAGATTCTACAGATTAGTGTGAAGAGAGATGAAAAAATTATACCAAAACTTTTAAAAAAATTACATCTAGTGTATTTTAATTATCTATTGCCGAAAATTGCAGACAAATGAATTTATATGTATTGGTTAAAATTTATTCAAATTAAAATCGTTCTCCGCTCAAAATTGGTGTTGATAAATTGACAATGCCACAGGCGATAGTTATCATAGAATTAAAGAATGGCATTAACTCCCATTCAATTTTCTCATTAAAAATTCCAAATAATTTCACTCGTTGAATGGATCGTTCAACATGAACCCTGGCTTTAGCAATATCTACGTTGGTTGTTGCTTCCTTAGCCGTTAACTGCTTTTTGTTTTTCCTAAGAAATGGTGGTCTAACGAGCTCATTTCCCCTATTATAACATTCCTCATCTATGTGTAAACCTTTATCCACCATAACAGCATCTGTATATGGTATGAGCATGTTTAAAATTTTGCTTTCATTAGTAATGAATTTGTCAGAGGCACGTCCTCCGTAGGCTCTACTGACGAAAATTATGTTTCCAGCCGGAGCTACACCAACTAAAACCTTAGCAGTATGACAACCTTTATAGAAGGAATACGTCAAAATACTACATCTCAAACATTTAGGCTTTTCAATCGGTACTTCAGTACAATCCAAGACCAATCTTACGTTTTTATATTTTGCAAAACAAGTCGGCAGATTTTGGATTCAATTGCTGCTTTTAAAACGTCTGCCATGGCATGAACAGCCTGCTGAAAGTAACGTCTGCAACTTGTTTCAGAGATGCTTAGCATAGTAGCGATGGCTGTGTAGCTCACATTGAGTTTCATTTTCATAAGCACCAAGAATATTAAACCTTCAATTGGGAGCGAAGTTTTGAATGTAAACACAGTACGTGTTAACTCAACCAGTGTGTTGAATAGTTCGAAAGAGGGCACCCCGCACATCTTTTTCAGATCCTTATCAGTTTTAATAAGATTCAAAATGTTGACTTAAGTTCTCGATATTATAAGTGTTTACTTGACAACTTTTATCAGCCTTTTCTATTGGAACTGGTGTGGACGTAGTGGGAGTTGAGGAACAAGAAACGAGGTCGTGATCAGAATTTTCTTCGTTTTCAATAATACATTCAGTATTTTCGTCTCTTGATTTTGAGCCGCTAGCTTTCCTTGGACTGTGTTTCACTAGTTTTCTTCGCAAATTCTTCTTCCTGATAATTCCCTTTTCTTCAAGCAACGTCATGGGTAAACTTTGAGATGGTACTACCAATTTTTTAAGTTTTTGTCTTTTAGCCGGTAAATCTAAATAATGCAAGTTGGAAAAGTTAATTGAAATATTTAAAAAAACGCTCCAATACAATATTCTCAGTTTAGATTAGATAGAGCATTGGCAAAGGCCTAAGTTACCTGGAAAGAAGAAATCTGTCCGACGGAAACGAAGCCCACAAACACGCATATAATTGCTAATCTTTTTACCAATTTTCAATTTCTGTTGCCATTCGGATCTAAGATGTTTATCCTTTGGAAACAAATGCATTGAAAGACCTGGGATGCATTTCTTTTTCGATGAACTACATTGAGGTACACAACAGAAGGACGGGGCCATGTTTTCTAAGCTAAGAGAGACAAACTTAACTGCCTTAGGATAGTTTCGATAAATACCGCTAGTCGGCGATACTGTCAGTGGCGGCTACGAATACAGAATTTGAATTTAAATAATATAAATGTAAAAATTTATTAAATGAAAGAATCTGTACAGTTCTGTTCGTCATTATTTCCCTTGAAAGTTATCACTAACGTTTAATGAGCGGAGGTTTGATCAAGACATTTTTGATTATTAATATCTCGCAGCTCTCACAGATAACAATGTAGTAATTGATTAATAATTAATTTGTTTATAATTTATTTGAACCCACCAACAGTATTCTTTTATCCCAAATAACCAAAGTTGATGATGAGAAGACAAATTAGACAAGTAGAAAATCAACATTACATAACGCTACCTTGACCGAGGCTTAGCGAAATTGTTTTATTTGTTTAATAATAAAATATTCTGTTGACTTTTAAATTTAAAATAAATTTTAGTAAATTTCAAAGACGTTTTTTGTTATGAAAATAATAAAAATCATACCTAATTAGCCACGACCTAATTCTAATTCCAAAATTTTTAGTTATAACCGAGAGCTCAAACGCCATGTTTATCTAGCTAAAGTCCCTCTTACGGGAAGTTACGGCATGAGTAACGACAAAAACGTCGTAAGTCCAATACAAAAAAAATGAGGGCTAAAATGCGTGGTAAAACGCCGTAACTCCAAAACCCAAAAACAACGTAAGTCATAGTAAGTGATTTTAATGATAAAAATCAATGCTTAAACTTAATTTATCTTAATGAAACTAAGGGAAGGCACATCTATGGACTGTTATCTTTCATTTAAGATGGTTCCAAAACGTAACGAATGAACAGTTTTCTTTATACACAATTCCAATTATGATCATTTTTCCAAAAAATCCCATGTTACGTCTATGGAAAAATATAGTATTTTTATCGAAATGTCGGATTCATTTTATGGATTCTAAAACCACCCTCAACAACTTTATTCTTTTTAGAATTACCTATTAGTTGGATCTCTTTGAAATTTTAACCACAAAATAAGAACCCGAATTTTAGTTCACTGGCAAAATTTCATCAAACACAATACCAAAAAAGTTACGGTCAATCAAAAAACCCTCCTTTAGCATTAGAGGCAGTATTAAGTCTTATCTAAGAGAGCGACTGATCTCCTAGAATAATATTCCATACTACACGCACACACTAGCTTGACTATAAACGATGTTAACATATCAGCGAGGGGACTTGGTTCTTTTCCGTCTGAAAACAATGTATAATTGTCAGCCTTTTCCAACAGTAAATTATGAAATTAAAAATAAGTCAATCCTTCTGGTTTAATTTTTAATTGATGGCTATTAAAGAGGCTTCGGCTACCTTAATCTGTTCTCTGATGGAGAAAGCTCTGCGTTAGAGTAAACAATAGTTTTCCAAACTTTGAATCATGGGATGGTTAATGTTATTATTTAGTGAAAATTATAATTCCTAATTTTGTAAAATAATTAAATCTTTACCAGAAATACAGTTTATTTCACTAACTTTCAACTTAGGCCCTCAACTATGGGAGCATCTAGTTGTGCCATCCCCCAGATATTTTCTTATCACTCTAAGAAAAATTAATTATATTAGGAACGAAATAGTTAACTTAGTTAACTATTCGGATAATGATGATGTCATCTTCATTAACACGAGCAAGAAGAGGTCAGAGCTTAGATTTAGATTTCATAATTATATACACATGAATTGTTTGCTCTGTCATTTTAAATATATAAATAATTCCGATTTATGCCTTGAATACCTTATTTTGAGATCTATCACTTGTTAATCTAGATTTTTAGGCCCTTTCAACATCTTATATTGCAGTAACGAATAACCTTTATTCATAACTTTTGATTAAGTGACTACTTGGCAACAGATAAAATGGCTAATTGCTTTGTAAGCGATCTCAGAAACGCTAACCGCCGAGTTAATGGTATAAACGCCGACGAAAATATTGTTCAGCGTCGATTCGAGCTGGCCAGAGATTATCGTGATGCACGTTTGCACCACGTGCGAGATCCCAATGACGATGACCGCCTTTGTATTAACTGTGATAGGATAATTTTCACAATTATGGCTGATGAAAATGACCCTTCGGCAATAATACTTAAAGTATTAGTTCAAAGGTCTACACGCCTATGTTTTGTATGCCATGAAATCTGTGGCACCAGATCCTCTGTGCTGATGAGGTGCGATTTTCACGTACAGACCTACATAAATATTCCTACTGGTTCTAGATGCTGTGCTCAGCATTTAACGAATCTAGGTTGCCTGCAGCTACAGTTTGTGGAAAATCATAATTATGTGAAACGTGGTGTTTAACTGTTGGGGAGGGAGGTTTCTGATTGCTTTGAAGCCAGGCACCAGCTCCAGAGTCTGTCTTTGAACCGTCCGTGGACCAAAGGTTCTCCCCCCCCCCACACCCCAGTTGGAAAGTGCACGCTCAAACACTTGTTAAAGTGATATGTCACGACAATCTCGTCTGAGCACATTTTAAGAGACGGTTGAAGACTGGTGTAGTCACAGAGGAGCTTGGTGTCACTAAATTCTCAATAAATGGGCTTCCACCAGCCATAGTTGTTGAGCCTAACAGGCTCCCATGAAGAGGAAACATATAAAGGAGGATTTCTAGAGAAGCTATGGCGGTGTTCTCATGGACCCCGTGATTCTGAAGCACGCCAACCTTTGAAGTTTGCTTAGATCATCTTGGGCTGTTTTAAGGCGAACTCTTGATCACCAGACAAGAGCGCCATAGGAGACTACCGGGATGATAATCCAACAATAGATCTCGTTTACAGCGGTACGACTTCAACCGCAGGACTTACTGACTGAACTCCTGATGCGCCAAAATAGAATCATGGTCTTCTTGATACCAAGCTTGGCATCAAATATCACACCAAGGTACTAGCCATGGGTGGACTTCTTCTGGATCTGTCCAAAGAAAAGTAATATCGTTGAAGTGGTCGTTAGTTCTTTTCAAGGTAAACGGTGTAAGGACATTTTTGTTGGGATTGACAGTGATCACTGCGATGTCATCCGCATAGCCAAAGCAGTAACAACTCCTCTCCCCGAACCGACCCAGCAGTTCATCCACCACCAGACACAAAAGTGGAGAGGAAAGAACCCCTCCCTGACAGTAGCCAGGGTCAGTGGAGATCTCCAGGGATTCCCAGAAGAGACGCCATCTCCCTTTGATGGAAAAATGTAAGTTTCAATTAAGCAACCCATTTATGAGCGACTGCGAGACGCTGTCCGTACTACTTGTTGTGTTGTTAAATTTAGTAGACTACTTTGCCATTATACTACAATTGGGCCAATCCCAGCTTCTTTGCTATTGGTACGATCGCGTGTTCTAGCAAACGCAGCGAGGGTTTCGGACTCTCGGAAGTGGGGGACAGGAGAAACTCCGGTGCGGGGCGGCTCACAACCAATCACAAGAGAGATTAACCTGATGTGAGGAACCGCTTTACAATCACAGAATAATTCCTCTTTGACGCGTTTTACATCAGCTGCTGACGTCAATGGTTCCGGGGGGAGGGGTCGTTTGCCTTTTTCAAAACATATTTATAGGTCCGCCGACAACTTTACAGTCCCTTTAAAGTCAATTGAGTAAGACATTTTTTAAGTTCTATATTTATATTTTCACAACCATTAGCCACTATAATTAAGAAAGGTGGAGACCCGACCGGGCCCCCGATAGGTACGTGCTCCGGAAAAATGGACCCTGCTGGCACCATTTCACGTGTTAAAGGCTCGTTTATACAAGAGCGGAAAGCTGAAGCGTATAGCTGAGAGATGAAGCTGAAACGATTTTTCGAACCCGCGCGACTGTTCACAAGCGGGCGAGATCTGAAATTTGCGCGCTTTTGCTGAAAGCGGAAGCCGATTTTAGCGATGCGCTCGCGATCTGCCGAGGCAGATTCTCTCGCTCGAGTTGAACTCTCGCAAAACTACATGTGACCTCGTTCGACCAATCAGGAAGTAGATATCGAGATAACTCCTAGAATTGCGCAATATTGTACAATGTTTTCATTTTGGATTCCCATTTTTGCAGTCACGTTGTCTGTTGATACCGACCAGAAAAATTTGTAATTAGCTTGCAATTGAAAATGTCATTGAAAGAGAAAAAAGAGCAGGAAAAACAGTTGAAGGCTCAAATTAGGCAGAAAGATAATGAAAAAAAGAGGAGCTAATTAGTGTAATTTTTAATTATCCGGAAATATGGAATAAAGCAAGTCCGGATTTCAGAGATAGGCAGTTACAAGCAGTAAAATGGGAGGAAATATCCAACATAATGAACATGTCCAGTAAGTTGATGGTTAAATTCAAAGTTTAAAAATATTTAAAATGAAGTAATTTATAGTTAAAGACACAAAAACAATGTGGAAATATCTGAAGGATCAGTTTAGGACTAATTTTCACGCTGTCAGTAAAAAAAAGTCGGGCCAGGAATACATTGAGGAGCAAGATATGCAGCTCATTAAATGGCCCTTCTTTAAACAACTTATGTTTTTGAAAGACGTTGTGTGTTGTCGGGAGACAACTTGCAACTTGGCATACAATGACGAAGATGGCGAAGCTGCTGACAAAATACTGAAGAGTATTGGACTAAACAACGAAGAAGACCACAATGAAGCTGTTGAGGAGGAAGAGAATGAAGGAAGTACATGCGCTTCCTTTGCGCCTTCAACTTCTGCTGGGTCTTCAACCTCTGCTAGGCCTTCTACTTCTACTGGACCTTCTACTTCTGCTGGACCTTCTACTTCTGATGGGCCTCCAACTTCTGCTGGACCTTCTACTTCCACAAATATAACCCTGGACACAAGCAAATCATCGAGAAAAACGAAGCGAAAAGCAGAAACAGACCCGAAGGAGATTGCTGATAAAATTACTAAGGAAATTTCCAAAATCGTTGGATATTTGGAAGCTTCAATTGCTCACCAGTGCCAAAACAATGTAGAAAAAAGGCCACAAACATTTTGCAAATATTTAGCTCAACTATTATCAGGGGTTCCAGAAGAAATGCAACTTGATTGTGAAATGGATTTGGTTGGTGTGGTTCGGGGGTATTTAAAACGGAAAAGCAATTCTGAAGTTGTAAATAATGAAAAATAATTCTGTTGTTGAAATTTATTACTTATTATAATTAAATGGCTAAATAACTATTGACAGTAACATGTTCAATTACATGCAAACACAAGAATATTCATTAATAAGAACACATTATTAAAAGCACAGGTATTATTAATTCAACGAGTAACTCCAGGCATATCCCATTGCCAAGGAACAGCGCCTTGCTCAGACCAAAAGTAATCCATGTATATCTTTCTGCAATGTTTTGCTTTTTCTGTCGAGTTTCTGGACATGGACCCTGGAAGATTATATAGAGCATTTTCTGGCTCATCGTTCCATACACCATAGCGATAATTTCCCATATTGTCAGTAAAATCTGCGTATCCAGGAGGGCAGTATGACTTTTCTGATGCCTTCAAGTGTTTTTCTTTCGATATTAGAAAATTGTGCAAGACCACAGTAGCTTTTACAACTTTGTCAACATTCTCTGGGGCAAGGTTTATGGTCTTGTGAAATATTCGCCATCTTGCACCCAATATCCCAAACGCATTTTCGCTACAACGCCTTCAACAATTACAAATATAGCATGAGTGTGCAAGTATTACCAAACTGTAAATAACTTAAAAGGTCTTTAAAAAGTTCAACTTACCGGGCTCTACTTAATCGATAGTTAAATACTCGAGATCGGAAATTTAATTCCTTTGATGAATAGGGACGCAAAAAGTTCTCTTGCAGCTGAAACGCTTCATCCCCCAGAAATACGAAAGGGGCAAGAATATTACTTCTTGGTAGTGTTTTGGGTTCTGGTAGATTCAGGCGTTTGTTTTCAAGGGCAGACCCAATTAGCGAGGCCTTGAAAATACCACCATCTGAATTTGATCCAAAACCTCCAATATCCACCGCCAAAAATTTATATTCTGCATCTACTACCGCCATGAGAACTATCGAATTAGTGCCCTATAAAAAGTTATGATAACGTTAAAAAATGTAAAACATATGCCAGAACAATTCATATACTTTGTAATTATAATAAACAGAACCACTGTTTGGGGGCTGCTGGATAACTATATGTTTCCCATCAACGGCGCCAGAGCAGTTTGGAAACTGCCATAATCGGCAGAAATCATGAGCCACATCCTTCCACATTTCTTGAGTTGGTGTCTTTATGTAATAAACACAATGAATATAGTTCCCAGTAGTTCATATTTGTGTACCTACTTTAAGATAAAGTGGCTGTAGGACATCCCACAATGCATCACAAGTTTCTTTGATGACCATATGGGCCGTTGATTTCCCGATCCGAAATCCATACGCGATGCTAATCATACTATCACCGCTAGCTAAAAATCTTTGAAAGATCTATTAAATTTAAGATATTCTAGGCTATCTGAAAACATTTAGAAGATAATTACCTGAGGGTAATTGCCAGTCTATGCGCTGGTGAGAGTGGTTCTCGAGAAAGTGGGAATTTTTGGACCCTATCTTTTATCAAATTTACGAGTTCATCAAACAGTTTTGGTGACATTCGAGTAAAGTTTTTAAAATACACATGATCATGTCGTCTCATTTGTTTAAGCTGGAATGTAAACATTTGATTTGACAACGTGTAAAACTCAATGCTAAAATTTAGGCACATTACAAAGAGTAAATACTGACCAAAGTGTGAAAATATCCCTCGTTTGTCCTCCTTCTCCATATGGGATGAACCCACCAACGTCGTTGACGCCGTTTATTTTTGTTATTTATTAAATTTAACCTTCTCAAAAGTAATAATTTCTTTTTCAATAAAAGTAGAGTGACAGTAAGCCCAGGCCCAGGCGCCATGTTTGTTGTTTTGAAATGAAACGTAGCTTGGCTTCTCGCCGCAAGCGCACGCTTTTTCCCTTTTCTATGTGAACTAATCAGAGTGCGAAAGCCGACGCTTCAAGCTTTTGCCGAACGCGGGAAGATCGAACTTTTCAGCTACGCGCTTACGCTTCAGCTTTCCGCTCTTGTATAAACGAGCCTTAAGGCGTTAGATAAGTGGCAATAAGTCGCAAGATGACTTGGTCCAATTAGCTAGCTGAACTTATTTATTTATCCTCAATGGATGACCTTCCTCCAGCTCTACTTTTTGTTTCAAAGTACCCTACAAAGCGCTACTTACATTGCCGAATATAAAAACGACAGTTTTTACCTAGAAATTCTTCCTCTCCTCAAAAATGGAGAGCACAAGCTCTTGAATATATAAAAAAAACCATTTTCTCGTAAATGGGCACGATATATCACGCCTTATTACATTTGATTTAGTCACGCGTCGCGTATCGCTGTAAACCAGAATACTTAGTTTTGCTTAAAATGAAACTAACGCTTGCAAGAGTATAGAACGTTATGTTATTTTGCCACGAACATAACAATAATAAAGATATTTACTTTCGTTTCCCATCTTTGGTATATGCCCTCTGCCTGTCGATGGCGGCCAACTTGACCGTAATTTGGTAGCCCCAGTACCTGTGCCACATATTAGTGTGTAGCTCATGAATTTCAAAATAAAAACTCTTAGCCGAAAGCGATTCTTTGTTTATGCATACATTAATACTAAACTGTGGAAGCTCTCGAGAAAGCCTGTGTGCCTCTTAAAAAAATTTGTGGAATACTGAATGATGGTAATGTCGAGGATCTGGTGCACACCTAAAGTTTGTGAAATAACCCATGTTTTTTAGAAGGTACTTCCTTAAAACTTCACTCCTTAGTTTAGAAGAGTAGGCTTCCAGGCACGGATGTTTCTCCCGCTGTTCATCGGTTAGGGGCTCGTGATCGCAGTGGTTGAACTTGCAAATTTCCATATGCCACTCATGCTCGTTCCACACATGATGGATGCAAGTCAACCACAAACTGAGCTTGGTTAGAGATTTTATTTTCATTAAAATTTTTTTTGGTCGCAGCCGGGATTCGAACCCGGGTCGTTCACGCAGCAGTAAGACACTCTACCACCACACCACGAAGGCTTGACAATAAAAACGGGTTTTCTTCCTTTAATTTATCTCTAAAGGGTCGGGAATGAGGGAGGGCCCTATTTATTTTTGTTGTCGGATACTTCTGAATTTGTCTTTTGGTCTTTACATTTCTTTTCTTTATATTTTCTGAATTTGTATCATTGGGAACGGATACTTCTGAATTGATATCTTTCGGGTCGGATACTTCTGAATTGGTATCTTTGGGGTCGGATACTTCTGAATTTGTATTTTTTGGGTCGGATACTTCTGAATTGGTATCTTTGGGGTCGGATACTTCTGAATTTGTATTTTTTGGGTCGGATACTTCTGAATTGGTATCTTTGGGGTCGGATACTTCTGAATTTGTATTTTTCGGGTCGGATACTTCTGAATTTGTATCTTTGGGGTCGTATACTCCACCAGACTTCTTTAAAGTGGAAGTGGCAACTTTAATTCTTAAAATAACCATTAATAATCTAAATTTTTTGAAGGTTAATGGAAAGAAAGGTATAGCTTGTTATATTTCCCCTTCCCGCGGGCGCCGGCCTTGACTGGCTGGGGCTCCGCTCTGCCTCTACCGGTATTACGGTTATCACTGTTTAGGGTAGGGCATCGAGGTGCTATTCAGTCTGATTTTCATGTACGGTAAATCTAAATCATTTAAGCATTGTAAAAGATAGCGCTATTCACTCATTTTGGTATGGTATAGAGGGGTTATCCACTCATTAGGGTAGGGTATAGAGGGGCTATTCACTCGTATGATGTAGCTACTATTACGAGCCCTTGGGCCGTCTTGTTCTTCTTTGAAATCGCAAGTATTCGTTAAAAAAAACACATTAAAATTGATATAAAAACACGGCTCTTTACAAAACGATACAAAAACACGGCTCTTTACAAAACGATACAAAGACACGGCTCTTTACAAAACGTTAGTCTTATCAACAGCGAAAACCCTGATGATATGTTATCACTAACTTATCACATTGCACATACGATAATTTTGAGTTTTGAAGTTAGAGAATACCGATTTTCGATAACTTATCGAAATTACGAGAAAACCGAGTAATCTTAAACGATAACTCGATAAAACAGAGAATTTGCCCCAATATCCGCTTACTGTAAATTTTACGGCCCTTCGAGGCTTCACGCATGATTATGACTACTGCCAGAGTGACTACGTCCTGCTAAACACCCTTCTTTCCAACATTGACTGATCCCCCCTCTCTCTCTCTCTCTACCACGGAGGAAGCATAGACTTAGTTCAAATCTACCCTATTTGATTGTATATCTCAATCTATGCCATTTTCTTAAACATCCATCGCACTTGTGGATTCCCATCGCGACGAAACCTGCAATTCGTAAAAAAGAACGACTCTGGAGAAAAATTAAAATTGCGAACCGTAATAGTAATAATCAGTCGCTCTATGATGACTATGAAACTAGTGAAGACACTCCTATCCAATGCCCATACTAAGGCCCATGCTCGAAAACAACGCTCCGTTAAACAAAATTCTCGTGCATTCTATCGTTTCGTAAGAAAGCAGATACGTACTCTATCTACTTGACTCAATATCAGACTACCGGATGGTACAAAAACAAGACTACTCTACTTGTGGCAAACGGTTTAAAATACAACCCTTGTTAGAAAAATTTAACTACTGCCCTGGATTGTCTACCATTGGGTCGAATCCCATTGGATCGAATGTCTTGTTCGACCGAATCCCATTAGACCGAATACCGCAATTTGGGCGGTTTTCCAATCATGAATTTTCCTTTCATTCCTTTTTTTTCAATTGATTTTCTAATTAAACTTCTTGATATTGCAGCAAATAATATTTATTTTCACCAATAACATTCTTCAATAAATTTTAGTAATTAATTTTCATTGTTGGACATTGTCTAACCTAACCTAACCTAACCTAACCAAACCTAACCTAACATAACATAACATAACAGTAATGTTTTGGAAAAGGCAAATTATTTGAGAAGTCAATGAAGCTAAACATCAATATTTTGGAAAAGGCGTAACATTGTTAAATGAATTATAAAATATTACTAACCTAACCTAACCAAACCAAACTAAGCCTAACATAACAGTAATATTTTGGAAAAGGCAAATTATTTAAGAAGTCAATGAAGCTAAACATTAATATTTTGGAAAAGGCGTAACATTATTAAATGAACTATAAATATTCTCATAAATGTTAAACTTCTGATCCATGGTTCTATTAATTATTTAAATTTAAATAAAATGAGTCTGATACTTCATGGAGATTTTTAAAATTATTTATTAATTTAAATATACGCAGGAGCTTTCGGACCGCGGTCCCTCTTCAGCTGGAACTTTGACAATAATGTGATAAAATTATCCGAATGAGAACTAATTTTTAACAGTTTTTTTACATATGTTTTTTAAGCAATACTACCCCATATCGACTTACTCTTAATTTTTTTTGTATATTCTTTTTTGTAAGTGAAAACCTCCCCACCCATTTATATTTATTGATCCTTGGTCTAAATTTAAATTGGCTCTATCCTTAATATAAACCGCTTCCTTGAAACAACGTTTATACCAATTCGTCTCCTGACATAAAATTTCTACTGAATCCCAATCAATTTGATGGTCGTCATTTTGTTTTATATGTACCGCTAACCCATTGTTTTCATTACACGTTTTAACACAATATTTGTGCTCTGTCTGTCGTTTCCTCAATTGACGTTTTGTTTGTCCTACATATTTCTTTTTGCAATTACATTCAATTTCGTATACCACTCCAGTTTTTTTCATTTTATCTATTTTTGGTTTGTTTCTAATTAATTCAGATTTTAATGTATTTATTATTTTACTAACTAAAGTTAAATTCTATTTTTTGAATTGCCTCTTCGTTTTTTCTGATATTCCTTTAATATATGGTAATGAAATTATGTGTTCTGGTTTTTCTTTTGGGTTATTGTTCTTTACATCATGATTTTCAAAAATTTGAATAACAATGTGTTCTGGGTACCCACTTGTTATGAATTGTTTTTTAAATTTATTTTTGTCCTTTAACGGATCATCCGATAAAATTTCTATTCTATTTTTAAATGGTTTTACAATTCCAATTTTAATATTAAAATTGGAATTGTAAAATTTCTTTCAAATTAGTGTTTATAAATCTAGTGCTATCGAACTTGTTGTAAAGGTCTTGGCCCAGCATCAAATGAAGAGCTTCATAAATTCCTATTTGCTTGCACGTCAAAGATTTAAATCTTTAGGCAAGTAATTTTTTGGACAAACTTCCTTTCCAAAACTCGGCAAAAGTTTTGTCCATGTCAGCTTGGTTTCCCTTTGTCACGCTCGCAGTGACATAGTTTGCCACTATTTCCGATTTGTCAGCGACAAATTGCAAATCTATACTAGCTTTGGAAGCCAAAAGTAGCGTGGGATTATAATAATTTATTAAATCTTCGTGCTGTTTTCTCGGCAAGCCGTACAGTCGTTTCTGCACCTTTTTCATCTCACGAAATTCATAGTGGCAACGTTTGTTACGTTTCGAGGGAAACCGTAACGACACATTTTCGATCCCTTTTTAGAATGTGTCACCTTTTTATAACAACTAGAGGTGCATTTGTGAGTTTGAAATTTTTTTACCAGCCGGTGCAGCTCCTGACTTACCGATGCGCTTGGCATCGAACACGTAACGTGTTTTTGCACGTAATCCAAAATAGTCTCGGCCGAAGAAGTTCAAATCATTGGAGCGTCCTTGGCCCACAAAAGCTTGTGGTAGCGGGGTAAACCAAGAGATTGGTATTCAACCCGCCAAAAATGATGGTCTATCATGCCAAGAACTGGATTTTGCTAACACAAGACAAAGTTGTTTAACAGCGACCTAACTTTGTTGTGAAAGTGCAAATTGACCCTAAGTGGATCGAAATTCAACAATCCCCGTCATCAACTCTACTCCTGGAACGTCTGAATTTACTTTTCTCAAGTGATCGTGCAGTTCCATATCATCGTATTCGGCCGGATTAAAAGTTAAAAGCCAGGTGAGAGGACCAAATTCCAGAATCAACGCAAGAACGGATCTAACGACTTTATACCAGTAGTCCTTAGTACCTCGAATATGACCCAAGAAAGTAGCTGAATTACTCTCAAGTTCTTTATCGCGAGATTCAACGCGACTGAGCAAGTTTTCAACCCCAATTGGCTTGGGTTTTTTAACACGAAGAACGTAGTTAAAACGGCTAGAAATCTCTTTCATTTCGCATTCTGATAAGAATGGAACAGCAAGCCCTTACGAAAACATTCTTTGTAATCTTTAAGAAATTTCGAAAGGGTCTTATGGTAGGCTTGGGAGAGGTATCCAAGGAAAATTTCCTTAAAGATACTCTTAAGACATATCTACAGAGACCTATAGATAAAACTCTATGGAAACAATTCGTAGATTTTTCTAAAGATATTCTTTAAAATTGTTCCAATATAATTTTCTTAACAACTATTTCTCAAGTCGTTTTAAGAAACATGTAAAGAGTCTTTAGGAAACATATTCCTAAGAGTATTATTTTCATTCGTACAAAGAATATTTTAAAGAAATTTCAAAAAAAATCTTCCTAAGAATATTTTATCGATGGATACAAAGAATATTTTAAAGAAATTTAAGGAAAAAACCTTCCTGAGAATATTTTATCGTTACGTACAAAGAATATTTTAAAGAAATTTCAGGAAAAACCTTCCTAAGAATATTTTATCGATGCGTATAAAGAATATTTTAAAGAAATTTCAGGAAAAACCTTCCTAAGAATATTTTATCGATGCGTATAAAGAATATTTTAAAGAAATTTCAGGAAAAAACCTTCCTGAGAATATTTTATCGATACGTACAAAGAATATTTTAAAGAAATTTCAGGAAAAACCTTCCAACGAATATTTTATTGATACGTACAAAGAATATTTTAAAGATATTTCAGGAAAAACCTTCCAAAGAATATTTTATCGATGCGTACAAAGAATATTTTAAAGAAATTTCAGGAAAAAACCTTCCTAAGAATATATTATTCATTCGTACAAAGAAAAATGTATAGAAATTTCTGGAAAAACATTCATGATAATATATTAGAGAAAGAAGGTTTCAAATTTTTTACAAGATTTTAAGCATTCTTAGTAATAGTTTTCTTATTCCTACATAAGTTTTTATAGGCTCAAAAAATAATTTCTCAGGGTATTATAAACATTTATATATATATATAAGACTTCGTTGAAAAAATATTCCTAGGAATATTTTATTGATTTTATAGGCCTGTCGACAATTTGTTTCTTTGAAATGATATTTTTAAATTTTGGTATATTTTAAAAACCTTGATTTAATTCTGCAATTTGTTTCTGTTAGTTGCCTTCTAAGACAGATTTTACAACCGACAAAATAGTTTTGTTTTTTAAATGAAAATGAACACATTTTCTCAATGTAGGCCTAGTATTAATATTTAAAGGGATCAACGATATTTTAGAGGTCTCTTTGACAATATAGAAATTTTTTAAGTGCGTATCAATTTGATTATTTAGCGTAATTCTAACTGCAGGCTTCACGATTTTTACATTTTGGGCAGATATGAAATTTTCATTGTTACTTCTAATTGAAATTATAAGTCGAATTTTATAAAAGGTGTCAGTATCGTTTTCTGTTATACAAAAATATGTGTCGTCAACGAAATATCATATACGGACTGTTGCAACAGGAAAAAATTGTTTTAACGAATCATGTCGTCCTCTACATTGGTTGAGTTTCAGGAATTATACCACACACCTTCTGAATTAGTAGCATTTTAGTGAGATTAACAAATACTAAAACCCTGTATACCTCAAAGGAATGTTGAATTAACTGCTATAGAAACAGTTATTGTAACGGTTGCGGAGCTTCTGAAATTTTAATAATACTTCTAAAATAAAATAAAGATAAGTCCTTCAAGTAGCAGCTCTTTTTCTACAACATACTGTTACTATCCTAAAGAGTAAAGATCAAGAAGCATCACTATTATTAAAATTATCCAAGTCTGTAAACCAAAAACGTTGCAACATAACCTTCAGCTTAAAAACGTGACGAGAGCGTAAGCCAAACTAGACGACACTGGAGGCTCGGAAGCTGGCTAAGTGTAACTGGGTTCTCCCGAGTCCCGACTCCGAGAATCCAGAATATATACAAATACAATACATAAGCAACCTAAGCCTTGGTCTTAAATAACATCCAAAAACCAATATCTTATAATATAATGAAATCAATTACCTTTAGTTTTATACCTGGATTGCTTTATTAAACAAAATTTCGACCTGATAGCAAAGTGTTTCTTAGCAAGAGTGTTACAGAAAATTTATAAAATGAAATAAATATTTTAAGCCGGTAAAATACTAAACAAGCGTCGACTGCTCAAAAACAAGTTAAACCATGGAGCCTGTATCTCTTTAAGATTCAGGCTCCATGGTTCAACTTCCACAGAATGAATCAAACTGAAAATGTCAACTTAACTTGTTATTAGGCACAAAGCTAGGCCCTCCCTTGTTCTCAATATGCTTGATAATTGAAGAAATGGGTATCAGCGCGCTAACAGGTTAACCTGACGTTTAACTCAAGAGCTGTATTTCCGTAATTAACTAAAATTAACATACTTAGACTTAATTGTTTCTGATAATACTAGCGGATCGCACACCCTGAATACTTAATTGTTAAATTAAGAGTATTCCGAAAAGTAACTTCGCTCTAGTTTTTCGGTTAGTGGTGGCTAAATATCACGAAAAACCCCATGTTAATCTCCATAGGAAAATTGGCAAAAGCATGTGAATTTTGCTTTAACGTTACAAAAGAGTATCAAGTCATATCTACAAGGGCCTACCGGCCCTGTAGAATAAAGAAATCGTGTATGTAATTCTAGGTTGGGAATCTTCATGTCTTCGGGTCTCTTGGAGAAGTGGGATGCCGATGATAACAAGTTACAGCCAAAAGAGACACTGGATGCAATAAATGTCAGTTTGATTGGTTTAGGGGACCTGACCTACGTCTTTTATGGACTTTTATTAGGATGGTTCACCGCTTCCATCGAATTTTTCTTAGAAATGTGACGAAAAAAATCTGGAGCTCGGAAAAACCTAACGAACAAGTTTCGGTTCAGATATTAAAAGTTTCAAAATTACTTGCCTAACGCGAAAAAGGTTTATCTGATATTTGAACTCAGTTTATTCTGGTCGAATCTGAAAGCTCTTGATATAATGTTAAAACCTTTATCATTAATTATTCAATAATGTAATATTTTTGGCGTATTTTTTAGATATTACACCAAATATTAATGATTGTTATATTCTGTTTGAAAATTCAGCGAAGATGTAAAAGAAATTAATTATCGAGTTGAACGAAAAATCAAAAGCACATTTCTTAGTTACACATTCACAAAAGCGCACTTAGCCATTAGAGCGATTTTACTAAACACTCATCCCATTAGAGCAATTTTACTAAACACTCATCCCATTAGAGCGATTTTTTCTAAACACTCATCCTATTAGAGCGGTTTTACTATACACTCATCCCAGTAGATCGATTCTACTAAACACTCATCCCATTTCAGCGATTTTACTAAACACTCATCCCATAAATGCGGAAATAAAAAGGATATCCTCCCATTGAACAAAATTTTTATTGAATTAAAATGCGCCAACCTATTTTCAAAACTAGCGGAATGGACCAATGGCGGATTTCGAATCAGTGAGATTCTGTACTAATGCCATTGATACGAATGCTGCTGTTCACTGGATTATGGATTATAACAGCTTGTATGGTGTTCTTCCTTTTGATCAGGATCATTGTTTAAGGGGAGAACAGGACCGAAAGTAAACAATATATTTCTGTATTAAAGGTGATTTGTTCTGCATTTCACTTGGTTCATGTTAGGTTAGGTTTCGTTTTGCTGGGCTGGAATAAAATGAGTTTGTGTTGGTTTGGTTAGTCTAGGTTAGGATAGTTATGAGCCGACAAATATGCGCCTGTTAAATTTCTATAAGTGCGGACTCTTAGGGCAGCATGCCACAACCTGTCCGGACAAACAAGAAGTCGCGCAAAGACAAGCTTCGGAAAACGCGAAAGCGGGAAGACAGGAAGGAGATCGTCTTCCCGCCGCGCGAAGAAAGTAAAACCCCTTTAGCCCAGGACTTTTAGGGTTTGACTTAGAACATTTGAACATAAAGATGAAAATTGGTACATGTGTTGTTTTTTTTCCAACAAAAAATATTCTAAAAGTCCCTTGCTGTAGAGCGCGAGCTTTCGCCGCCATCTTGGAAAATGGCCGCCGGGAATACCAACTACAATGTATTCCACGTTCTTCTTCAAAAATTATGAGATTTGGTACACATTATGATTGGAACCACATGAACATCATGGCCAAATTTTACAGCTCTGTGTTCAATGGTTTGGTCCCCATATTGGAAAAGTCCGCCGTGAATGCTAGGTACAGTATATTTCACCATGTTGTTGGAAAATTATGAAAATTGATAGGTATTACAATCAGAGCTGTGTGGACCTCATAGTAAAATATTGAAGCCATTAATCAGATAGTTTGGCCGCCATGTTGGAAAATGGCCGCCATCAATGTCATATAGATACAGTATATGGTTCAAAAATTATGAAAATTGGTAATAATTATGTTGAAGACCGTTTAAGCATCATACTTGAATATTGAAGACGTGCGACTGATAGTTTGGGCGCCATCTTCGAAAATGACTGCTGGAAATGCTAAATATATAAATCATTTTGAAATTCCTTTTTTGAATAGATGATTTTCATTAACGTAATAAACAACAAAAAATGGATATCTCGAAGTCGAAATTATCGACACCATCTTTAAAAATGGCCACATGAAAATCATTGCCCTAAATTCTGAAAGAAATAAAAGTTATTCTAAGCTGTTATTCTCAACATGTTGATTAGAGAATATGATTTAATATGGGTTTTATACATTCTACTGTTGTTTAAGATTAGAATTTAGAAAGATACATATTCATCGTCATCCTGAAGATTTTTCATAATAATTGCATGTCAGAACCCTTGATTAGGCGCTACACATAGCTGGGGGCCTAATCAGCGCCCCTCCCCATCATATTCCAAATTGAACCTGCGGAACCGCCGTCATGGCACACGGGACCGACAAACGCCACTTGAGCAGGTGACAGAAGCTGGAAACCGTCAGCGGCGAGTCCAGTCAGGAGGTGGTCGGTGACAGGGAAGGATTAAGGCAGCAGAAGACTAGAGGGGACGGGGGAGTTCTCTCCAAGCATAACAGTGCCATACGGCCCAAACAAATAGTGTATCTGCGACCCCTAGAGGGTTGCCAATAGCGGAGGCGAGCCATGGCAACACCAGAGCGGGGGCGAAGCGGCCCAGCAAAACCTTCACGGTACGGGGCAAGGAACGGTCTGAACCAAGGGCGAACCCAAGGAACTCTCGAACCGTCACACCGAACTCGGGCCCCTCCGCCACGATAAGTCCTTTGAGTTAAAAAGGTTAAGTGAACATTTCTTTCATTTACGTGCTGTAACTGGGTGTGGTTATGATAAGGCGTGGCGTAAAGTAATGACAGATAATCAACATCTTACAAATTTGTTGCGCTTTTTTAATGACCATATTGCTTCTAGGGAAGCCATAGCCTCTGCCAAAGAGAGATTTCTTTTCGCTTTTTTTAGGGTGATAATTGACACGTCACGCTTCAACTATGTAGATATTACACGCATAATGGAACCGTTGTCACACATACTGTCAAGTCCTCATTTGATCTCTCTAAGCTTAATCCAACAACCGACACCGCAAAACTACATTTTTTCCGAGCGTATCTTCAAGTCCAAAATAGCTAGGAAACTATTTAATCCCATTCACACCATTCTCCTTCCGCCATCAGATGATTTTGTAACACTCTTTATTTTTACCTGCAGTCTGCAGAACATCTTGTATAAAGAACTGTGAATGTAGACGATCTGGATTAGAAATATGAACCAAATGTTAAAAATGTATCTTAAATCTAATCCTTAACGACACTAGAATGTATATACCCCATATAATAACAATAATCCGAGTAATATGGCTTTCCTTTTCTTTTTTCCAGATTTTAGGATAGTAATATTTCAGGGACCATTTTTGAAGAAGGGTCGATAATTTAGACTCAAAAGTAGTTATTTTTATGGCGTTTTATACGTTCATGAAAATCATCTACTCAATAGAAAAATATCGAAAAAATTTATATATCGGTAGTATATTTGGCACTTCGAGCAGTCATTTTCGAAGATGGCGCCCAAACTATCAGTAGCACGTCTTCAATATTCATGTATGATGTTTAGACGGTCTTCAACATAATAATTACCAGTTTTCATAATCTTTGAACCATATCCTGTATCTAAATGGCATTGATGGCGGCCAAACTATCTGACTAATCGCTTCAATATTTTACTATGAGATTCACACAGCTCTGATTATAATACCTACCTATTTTCATAATTTTCCAACATGGTGAAATATACTGTACCTAGCATTCACGGCGGCCATTTTCCAATATGGCGACCAAACTATTGAACAAAGAGCTGTAACGTTCTGCCATGATGTTCACATGGTTCCAATCATAATGTGTACCAATTTTCATAATTGTAGCTGTAATTCACGGCGGCCATTTTCCAAGATGGCGGCGAAAGCTCGTGCTCTACAGCAGGGGACTTTTAGTATATTGTTGGGTCAAAAACAACACATGTACCAATTTTCATCTTTATGTTCAAATGTTCTAGGTCAAGCCCTTTTTGGCCTATCTGTCCTGGCCTACTTATGGAATTTGGCTCTATGGATGTGCGTCGCTGTGAGGTTGATCCTTGAACAATAAATATATGCCTTTTCCAAAATATTGATTGTTTTACGGGTCATTTCTGGTTGGCTTTGATTCGGCTCGGTTACAATAGAGGCATCCTTTTAAACTTGGGATTTGACCATCACAGTATCATTATTTATGTAGGAAAGTGTATTGATAGACGCAAGCTTAAGGACAAGGGTATGTTCTTTAAACCAAAAAAGGTATTTTTTAATTCGGTTTTAAAATACGGTGTTAAAAAATCGTTTAACATCAATGAAAATTTTAATATAATAAACCCGCAAGTTTTGGGAATAATCGGTCCAACGGGATTCGATTCAATGGGACATTCGGTCTAATGGGATTCGGCCCAATGGGCCAGCAGTGAATTATAAAGCTATTGGCTAAGAAATTGAAATTAAAAAACCTATACGCGAGATTAGCTTTTATCCTCAAAACTAAAAACGTACTTTTCAACGCTCTTTCTTCAGAAAAGGTCAGAAGCCAAGAAAAAGTTCCCTCCACGTCGGGCACCTCCGCAACATCAACGACGGAACCCGCAATAAAAAAACTGTCGAAAACGCTTCTCAAATTTCTGCCGAATCCTCGGAACAAGTGTTGGTCGAAACTTCGTCATTCGTTTATAGAGAAACGCTCAATTTCAATTGTATTTAGAAAACTTCGAGACAATGAACTAGAAAGATTAGGCCTCATTAAAGAAAACCAAGAACCCCACGTCGTACTAAATCTTCCTAAAGACACCTCGAAGGAAAAAATGCTCTTAGAAATCCGTCGTCTGATTAAGCTCGTACATACGGAGAAAACGAGTGAAGTCGACCGTAGTTGTATACAAGGGATGAAATGTAATAAAACCATCTTATATCATTTTTAATTTTAAATCATCTTTATCGTAAAAAAGAGTTCTTAAGGATACCGGGGTTAAACTAAAGAATATTAGGAATAGTTTTACTTTATTTTTCACCGTTTCACCCCCGTTTAGAGTAAATAATTGTCGTCTTTACCATTTCTCCTCGACGAAAGAAGGGTTAAAGTTTTGTGCCCAAATGGCATTAAAAATTTCGTTCAAAACTTGTGGCACAATAATGAAGTCTACGCCAACATAGACCCCGAGAATTTGGCCTGTGCTACGTTAGTGCCGGGAGTGTGGCGCACTCCTGTAAGCCAAGCTTCTGGGCGGCAAAGTTTGAGGGAGTATGACAAATGTTGGCGATCCTACCCTATAGGTGCCGACTGCCCCGTGTCCGCCGGAGGTGACTTGACCCCCACACCCCGTCCGTCACCTCCCAAGTAAACCTCATCTCCTTTCCCTGCGTACACACGTACTGAAACCTGTATAATCACATCCTTGCCGAGGTCCACTGGCCCACTCGCATTGAAACCCTCCAAAAAAGTTGTTAGTAACAGTACGGCCGATGACGAAACTTTGACATCTAATTCAAGTACTTTTTAAGATAGATTCCATGAAAGAAACATTCGTCCGGGTAGAGAAATCTTTCCTAAAATTTGTAATCGTCGAAGACTGTCAGGTAAAATTGTTTTTGACGACCTCGGAGTCAGATTATTCGGAAGCGCTCGAGTCCGTGACTAAATGTCTTCAAGTTCACTTCGAATTTTCATCGAAATTTTCCAAGGAATTTATCAGAAATACGGATCGTTCCGACAGCGGTACGCTTCGCGCTTGACCTATATACACATATTTGTTCATTAAAACAAGTCGTAAGTAAAAAGAATTATATAAATATGATCATGCAATAGATGAATTTAGATCCCCAATTTGTAGCGAATTTTGTTAAGTTTCATTTACTTTTAATTACTTAATTTATTACTTTAGCTTTATATTTAAGTTTATTTTAACACGCGCTACGTTTAATATTAAACTAGGTTGTCCGGGTAGCTCGCGTCAATTGCAATATTGGGTTGAGCGAGATAAAAGCTAAAACAAGTAAGATCAGTTGTCTAGGGGTTTTCATGCATTAGATGTGTATGCTTAGGTTAAGACAAGGAAACTTTAATTGTGTTGCCAATTAACCAATATATTTAATTACCAGAGTCAGTATTATTAAATAATTTGAACCAACAAAATGATATGACAGACAATAATAAAAGAACAGGCACACTAGGCCAATTAAAATAAAAGACACACTTGGTTTAAACAAAATAATAGGCGCATTAGGCCGTTGAAAATAATAGGCGCATTAGGCCGTTGAAAATAATAGGCGCATTAGGCCGTTGAAAATAATAGGCGCATTAGGCCGTTGAAAATAATAGGCGCATTAGGCCGTTGAAAACAATAGACGCATTAGGCCGTTGAAAATAATAGGCGCATTAGACCTTTGGAAATAATAGGCGCAATAGGCCTTTGGAAATAATAGGCGCAATAGGCCTTTGAAAATAATAGGGGCATAAGGCCTTTAAAAAATTAAACAAGCCTGTAAGGCCTTTAAAAATAGGTGCATGAGGCCTTTAGAAATTATATAAAAACGTCTTGGTTTGGACCAAGGCCGAAAAAACAAACGATATGTGTGAGGTTTATCAATTGACTGAAGCTTCAGATATTAAAATTTTTTTCTAGTTATTTTTATCCACTCAATCTTTAATCAATATTTAATTCAATCAACTGATTTTACTGTTAATCGATCTAGTCCCTCTAAATTAAATAAAAAAATTACATATCTACGCTTTTTCAAGAACAATTACATTTTCCGAAAACATTTTATCATGAAATTAATTGTTCTTGAAAAAGCGTAGATATGTAATTTTTTCATTTAATTTAGAGGGACTAGATCGATTAACAGTAAAATCAGTTGATTGAATTAAATATTGATTAAAGATTGAGTGGATAAAAATAACTAGAAAAAATTTTTAATATCTGAAGCTTCAGTCAATTGATAAACCTCACACATATCGTTTGTTTTTTCGGCCTTGGTCCAAACCAAGACGTTTTTATATAATATCTGTCACTTCAGTCTTAATGTAATTAAATTTTGAATAATTATGTTTGCTTTACCGTCATACATTTGCACTCTGAAATATAATGGTGCATTCAAACACCATATATGCTGTTTTTTCCAGTGCCAAAAAAGACATCATTTAGGGTGTACTTTAACCCCATTTCTATGATCAATTCACGCCATTTACTAATATTATTTGGAAGTATTAAGGAAATATTAGGCATTTAAGCACCATTTACAGTGGCTTTTAACATCTTTTTTTTTTGACATTCTGTTGAACTTCTAATATTACTTAGTTTAATGGTTTTAAAAGTAGGGAAAAAGTATGCTACCTATGTCACATTATTAAACCAAGTGAAGTGAAATAATTGTTAAATATTTATTATAACCACTACACCACAGACACGTGGTAAGTCTAAGTTTTCCAAGAGATCTGACTAATTATTATGTCCAATCACGATGGTTAAAACATGTATCTACCTGGGCTCGAACCTGGGACTTTCCGTGTGTGAAGCGGACGTGATAACCACTACACCATAGATACGTGGTAATATTGAGTTTTCCAAGAGATCTAGCTAATTCAAGCGCCCAATCACGATGGTCACAACATGTATCTACCAGGGCTTGAACCTGGGACCTTCCGCGTGTGAAGCGGACTTGATAACCACTGCACTACAGATACGTAATAACACTGAGTTTTCCAAGAGATCTAGCTAATTCTTATGTCCAATCACGATGGTCAATACATGTATCTACCAGGGCTCGAACCTGGGACCTTCCGCGTGTGAAGCGGACGTGATAACCACCACACTACAGATACGTAATAACACTGAGTTTTCCAAGAGATCTAGCTAATTATTATGTCCAATCACGATGGTCAAAGCCGTACTTCTGTAATTAACTAAAATTAACATACTTAGACTTAATTGCTTTGATCAAACTGGCTGATAGCACACCCCGAATACTTAATTGTTAATTTAAGATAATTCCGAAAAGTATCTTCGCTGTAGTTTTTAAGTTATCGGTGGGGAAAAATCACGAAAAACCCATGTTAATCTCCATAGGAAATTAGCAAAAGCGGGTGAATATTACTTTAACGTTATAAAACGGTATCAAGTCATATCTACAAGGGCCTACCGGCCCTGTAGAATTAAATGGGCTCTTAAGGCCTTTAAGGTTTGAGAGCGCGTTCATTTCGAGCCGCGTTAGCAAGTTCCGATAGTTAAAGTTTTCACATTACCGTGAGTCGGTCTTGAAGAGAGCGGGGTGCCAGAGTGTAGGAACTCTTCGAGGTTAGCGGTTTCTCTAACTTCAGTGGTGGCTCCAAGTCTGATCAGTCGGTCAGGAGTCAAAAAAGTATATCTCTTAGGTCCTTGTCCTTTGGTTTTATGCCTGACTTGTTGTGGATACCAAAGGTAGTCCCAATAGAATTCAAGGGGCATGGTTCTAGCATGATCACGAGGGTCATGCTATCGATGGTCACGTGACCCAAAGCCATCCATGATTGGATGTATTAAGTTTCCCGTGCACCCCGTTGGATCCGCACATCTTTCATGGTAAAGTCACCACCGCGCACCTTTGGGCTTAATTAGATTTTATTGCCCACGATTTCCATCGCGCACAAGCTTTGAACTTTTATGGCTGAGTCGCCATCGCGCACACCTGGGTTTAATTAGCGGGTTGCTTCTACTTTTGAAAAGTGAAGCGAAGGTTCAAAGATAAATGTTTTCTCAAAAGATACCTACTATGGTTATACATAGTTCACGGTCAAGGTTCAATAAAAGTGTCACAATTATACATTAAGTGATTTAAGACTGGTATTAGTATTGGTATATTACTAAAATTAGCATTGGCTTGACAACACAGTTACCCTTATTGCAATCCCTCGTGCCCTTAAGTGCCCCTCTAAGATACGAGTTCAGTCTCATAAAAAGAACACTCGTCGCCGCCTAATGGGCTTAGACGCGACCCCCGGCCAGCAGGTCGCCGCACCTTTACCCATCAAGGTTATCTTTTAGGAAATCTCAAAAAGAGTTAAAGAATGACGCTTTCCCGCGCCCTAGAACTCGTAGAGTTACTATTTCCTTTACCCTATCTTAAATCAAAAATAAACAATAATAGGACACTTTTGGCCACGAGAATATGCGCTATTTTATATTTTCAGATAGTTTTAAATAACACATATTTGATTAGGAATATAAATATATATTCGTTACATTCTCCCCCGACTATTGTCGAAGTCCACTGAGACCCTTTTCAATCTCCGCGTTAATTGAAATGAAATTAAAACAGTCGAGTAACATAAAGCTATTCACAAAATATACAACTATACATCTACAAAATATACATTAACTATATACAACTATACATCTAACAAACACACACTACCTATATACAACAAATAAAATACTAGTATCAATAATTTACAAGTGCACTTCGAAGTTTAATATAAGGCCTATGAAGAATGGTGAAAAATAATTCAACCAAACAAACAACAAAAAAAAAACAAGAGTAAACAGCATTAGTGTATTACTGTTCCTGAAACGGGATCCCGTGGACGCAATGTGCGCCCACCACACGTTACACGTGGTACCAAATTAACATCGCCTTTGTTTAAGTTCTCGTGAAAGTAATCACTATCCTTAACATTGTTTTCCGTTCTTTCAAGATAAGGCTTAAGCTGGGAGACGTAATAAGTCCCATACAGCACCTTTTTACCATACATAGTTGCAAGCTTGTAGCTATGGGAGCTAAGCTTTTGAAGAACACGGAAAGGACCCTCATATTGGTCAGGTAACTTAGCGGCAAAATCATCAGCCGCCTTGGAGATAAAATGCGATTTTTTTAACACTAGATCGCCCTCCGCCAACTCCATATGCCTATGACGCTTATCATAATAGGACTTTTGCTTCAGTTGAGCCTTTCTAATATTGGCTCGAGCTATCTCAATGGCTTTTTGTACCTTAGGTATAACTCTGAGACCATAACATTTTTGAATATCTTCATTGAGATAATCATTAGGATCTTTATTCAAAATCACATTAGCGGCGGTCTTAATTTCTCGCCCGAACATCAACATGGAGGGACTAAACCCAGTTGACTCCTGCACTGCACTCCTAGTCGCCATAGCGAACTGTTGCAGCCCCAAATCCCACTCCTTCTGATTGTCCCCCACAAATGAGGACAACATAGTACCGATTGTACGATTGGTTCGTTCAGTAGGATTACTTTGTGGTGAATACACCGAAGTAAACCTCTGCTTAATCCCCAAAGTTTTGAGGACATTGCTCATAAGTTTACCCGTGAATTGCTTACCATTGTCCGAAACAACGGTTGATGGCAAACCATACCTGGCAAACACATCGTCGACAAGGTGTTTAATAATTGGCGTCGTAGTGGCCTGACGAAGGGGAAATATCTCTACCCACTTAGTGAGAGAGTCGGTAATTACTAAAATATATTTGAATCCCCGTTTACTTCGTACAAAAGGTCCTTTAATATCAATAGTGTAACGGGAAGAGGGGGCGTATCTGTCATTAGGTTGGCCGAGGTTTACGTTGGCTCTAACTGATAAATAATCACCACGTCTATAAAATAACTCAACAATTTATTAACATATTAAAACTAATAACTTCTGTTAAAATAACATCTGGGTTACATAATACTACACCCCACACGACCCGCATTTATCGTGAAACATTTACTAACTGTACATCTGGGTGGACGGCAAGAGAGTAATCTTTTGTTATACAATTCTATTGACTAAACATTCCACTGACTATCTAATTCTACTTTCTAGTACAGGACTACTAACATGGTGCGTGTGGTTAGCTGGATTGATGGTGCATGTGGTTAGCAAGCACAAACCAATACTCTCCCTGCTTGATAACAACATGAACATACTATTAATCAATTAAATTTAACCTAGTTACAAAATATTCAAATTTCTTTTGGACTAACAACTTTGTAAACACATCTGCTACATTTTCATCAGATCTAACATATGATACCTTGAACAATTTCTTTTCAATGCTATCTCTTAACCAATGGTATTTAATGTCTATATGTTTCGATCTTCTATTTTCAATTCTGTTCTCCGAGAAGTGTATGGTGGACTGATTATCGCACTTAATGACAGGCAACAATTCCGGATTATTTACTTGTGAGCAAAGAGGTAGAACTTCGCTTAATTTCCGGTTCATCCATACTACTTCTTTTCCTGTCTCGGCTAATGCCATATATTCCGATTCCATGGTTGATCTGGCCACACATTCTTGTTTCGTCGATCTCCAGTCAATAGGGTTTTCTCCTAGGAAAACTACGTAACCGCTTGTTGATTTACTGTCATCAAAATCCGATCCATATGACGCATCAGTGAAAGCTTCTAACTTTAAATCGTTGGCCGAGGTGTAATTTAGTCCATAAGATCTAGTTGAGCAAACATATTTTAACACATTCATGAGATATTTATAATGTACTTGAGCGGGTTTTGTAGAAAATCTGGAGAGCGATGAAACAACGAACGCGATGTCCGGTCGCGTACGTTGTGCCAGATACAATAACACGCCGATAAACTTCCTGTATGGGGTTTCCCAATTATCGTTGACCGCCGAATCTTCCTTTGTCAAAATAACCCCCGGTGTAAGTGGTATTTTGGTTGTCTCATCCGAAGATACGTTGAAATCCTTTGCGATTTTATCTATGTAGGCTTCTTGATGAATCTTCACTCTCCCGTTTCCAAACTGAAACTGTATCCCCAGGAAATAATGCAGTAGTCCTAGATCCGTTATTTCAAGGTTCTTCTTCAGCTGGTTTATTAGCTTATTTTGTAACTCCTCATTTCGGGATAGTAAAATGATGTCATCCACGTATACAATCATGAGTGCGTCATAACCATACCGATAGATACAATTACATCCAATTAATCTGGTATATTTGAGTTTCAATAGAAGATTGTCCAGTTCAGCAAACCATTGCCTTCCACTTTGTTTCAGGCCGTACAACGCCTTCTTCAGCTTCAATACGTGATTAGGTTTCCCGGGAATTTCATATCCTTTAGGTTGTCTCATGTACACATCTTCATCTAGCGTGCCGTACAAATATGCGCACTTTACATCTAATTGTCTGTGAAACCATCCAAGAGTCGTTACACATAGTGCTATCATCAAACGAACTAGTGCGAAATTTACAACCGGAACATAGGTGTGGTTGTAATCATATCCATATCGTTGGGTAAATCCTTGGGCGACCAACCGGGCTTTGAATCTTGCTATTTCACCCCTTGATTTTGTCTTTAACGCATATACCCAACGGCATCCAACGATTTTTCTATCCTCTGGAGCGGGTACTACTCCCAGACATCTCTTTTAGTTATGGTATCGAGCTCTACGTTCATTGCATCCCGCCACTTGTCATTTTCCGGACTTCCAACTGCTTCATCATAGGAATTTGGTATCTCCATGCAATGCGCTTCCATATTGTTCTCTGTCTGTCTCTCTTGCTTTCGTGAATCCCTTCGTGAACGTAGTCTTTCCCGTATCGGTGTTGGTCTTGGTTCTAGTCTTTGTTCTTGTATTGGTTCTGATCTTGGTTCTAGTCTTGGTTCTTGTATTGGTTCTAGTATCGGTTTTGGTCTTGGTTCTAGTCTTGGTTCTTGTATTGGTTCTAGGTCCCGTCTGGGCTCGGGGTCTTGTCCATCGTCATCCGAGTCGTCACCATCCGAACTTGTATCCAAATGATGACTAGGCCAATGCATATTGAAACAATATGTAAACTCTTCATTCTTCGTATCATCATGCTCCTGAATCCCCAATTTATATTCATTGAATGACACGTGTTTGGTTTCAATTATCCTCCTCTCCCTTGGGAACCTAATACGATACCCCTTTGTATGAAATGCATAGCCAACCATAATTCCTAATTTCGCTCTATTTTCTAACTTATTTCGATGTTGCTTCGGTAAATAGGTGAAAGCCAAACAGCCATATCGCTTTGGATGTCGTACCGAAGGTTTCCGATTCGACCATCTCTCCTCCGGTACTTGGTCCGCAATCTTGGAATGGGGTAAACGATTAGAAAGATAATTGAATGCGCATAGTGCTTCTCCCCATAGATACTGTGGTAGTTTACTATCCTCTAGCAAAGTTCTTACGCCATTGATGAGCGTGCGGTTATACCGCTCCGCTACCCCATTCATCTCGGGTGAATATGTATTAGACCTCTCTACCTGAACCCCATATTTTCTACAACATTCTTCAAAATAACTTGCTGTATACTCAAGTCCATTATCTGTTCTCATTGTTCATAGTTCTCACCGTCAAGTCTTTTAAACGGTACCGATCCAAATCCCTCAGCCATTTTTAAAACTTGACTCAATTTATTTTCCGAACAGTTTCACGATCTAACCCCAACCACGCTCTGCTACCACTTGTAACGGGAAGAGGGGGCGTATCTGTCATTAGGTTGGCCGAGGCTTACGTTGGCTCTAACTGATAAATAATCACCACGTCTATAAAATAACTCAACAATTTATTAACATATTAAAACTAATAACTTCTGTTAAAATAACATCTGGGTTACATAATACTACACCCCACACGACCCGCATTTATCGTGAAACATTTACTAACTGTACATCTGGGTGGACGGCAAGAGAGTAATCTTTTGTTATACAATTCTATTGACTAAACATTCCACTGACTATCTAATTCTACTTTCTAGTACAGGACTACTAACATGGTGCGTGTGGTTAGCTGGATTGATGGTGCATGTGGTTAGCAAGCATAAACCAATAAATAGATATTACCTCAAACGGCTCAGCTATATCGCTCGGCTTCATTAGACCGGCGGGTAGCTGAGGAGACACCTTGTTGTTTTTGACAGATGATGCAACTTTTGCAGTACTGTATTACATCAAGGGTGAGACCATCCCAATAAAATTGACTTCTAACCCTCTTTAAGGTCTTTTTGGCTCCAAAATGCCCTGAGGACGGGAGGTCATGGCAAATATGTAAGACATGGGGCTTAAGGGAGGGGGGTACCAAGATTCGGAAACTATCCCACCCATTACTTAGCATTTTTCAAAATCTTTATATAAAATATTCTCTCTCATTTCACAATGAGAAGCTGCTTTTCCAAAATCTTTATATAAAATATTCTCTCTCATTTCACAATGAGAAGCTGCTTTTCCAAAATCTTTATATAAAATATTCTCTCTCATTTCACAATGAGGAGCTGCTTTTTCAACATCGACAAGTAAGTCTTTATCAGTGGGTACAAAAAACCTTTTCTACGAATAACCTAAGGGGTCCTATTTTAGGATCTGCAACTTGACTTTCTATTATTAAATTCTTATCAAAGATTATTTGCTGCATGGCACCCGAAATACTGGACATCTTGCCTTCCTGTAAGGGTTCCCCTACTTCCCCATTCTGACCTTCGTTTTCGTAGATACGCGAGAGGGCATCCGCTACGGCATTGTCCTTCCCCGGTACATGAATTATGTTGAAGTCGAGCACCTGAAGTCTGGTATTCCACCGAGAAAATTTCCCAGATGGGTCTGGTGCTCGGTAAAGCCAGCTTATAGCGCTATGGTCAGTATAGACCTCAAACTTAGTGCCTTCTATATATGGTCGAAATTTTTCAACCGCGAAGACTACTCCTAAAACTTCACGTTCGGTCGTAGAGTAACGACGTTCGGCTGTGGTTAATGATTTGCTTGCATATTGACTAACATGCTTTTTGCCATTAATTACTTGGGACAAAACAGCTCTTAAACCTACATTAGAGGCATCGGTATGAATTATGAACGGATAATTGTAATCAGGAGTACTTAAAATCGGGGCTAAACAAAATTTATCTTTAAGGGTGTTAAACGCGACATCTTGTTTCTCCGTCCATCACCACGGGACGTCTTTGTGCAGCAAATCATTCAGCGGGCTCGCCACTCTCGAGAAGTTTTTAACAAAACGGCGATAATAAGACGCCATGCTTAGAAATCGGCGAAGCTGTTTTATGTTTTTCGGTATCGGAAAGTTTTTCATAACTTCCGTTTTATCCGGGTCTACCATGAGTCCCAAAATTTTGGCTTTTTGTTTACAAAATTGCGTTTTCGACGCTTTAATGGTCAGACCGGCTTTCATTAACCTGTTAAAAACATCCTCGAGAACTTTGAGGTGAGTGGGGAAGTCGCTTGAAGCAATGATTAGATCATCCAAGTAAGCACATACTCCGGATGTCGCCATATCTGAGAATAAACTATTTACCATGCGCTGGAAGGTAGCAGGCGCATTTGTTAACCCGAACATCAAAACCTTCTGTCGGAATAAACCTTTATGGCACAAAAGAGCGGCGTATCGCAATGCGCTTCATGTAGTGGCACCTGCCAATATTCACTTCTCGAGGGTAGTTATAAATATTGATTTAGTTATCGATTCTAAGATATCGTCGATCTTGGTAGGTGTTATGCATCCCGACGAGTTACAGAATTGAGCCCGCTATAATCATTACACATACGCCAATGGCTTTACCCTTTTCTCTTTGAAAGAAATGTTCCTTTGTAAAATCCAAAATATCATCTTTCTTTCCAACCAATAACAGGTTACTAGCCCAGGGGCTACAACTTGGTTCTATTAGATCTTGTTCCAACATCTCATCGAGAATGTCGTCTATAATGGCACGTTTTGCAGGAGCAAATCTATAAGGTGCTTTAGAAATGGGGAGGCTATCTCCAACATCGATATAACGGCCCGGTTTGGTTGTAAATATAGTTTGATATCTATGGACTAGGGATTCCAAGGATTGGCGTTGTTGTTCGTCTAAAGGAGCGTTTGATAAGGCTTTATTTATGCCGTCGGTATCTATGTCTTCCAAAGCTAAGGTAGACACGTGGGGTTGACCCTTACAACTAAGTAAAGGTAACTTAAAAGATAGAATATCGGATGAACAGTAGTTATTTTTCCCGAAGTCCACTACAAGGCACACATGGCCAATAAAATCTCTACCTATAATGCAGGGATGTACTAAATTAGATACGTAAAAGGCTTCAAACTACACCTGTTTTCGGGGCAAACAAATAGGAACAGTAACGGACCCCGAAGTCGCTAATGATGCATTATCGCTCTGACGCAACGCCAACTTTTGATTTTTGGTTATATAACCTTGGCTTTCTAAAATGGGTTTAACTGACTATGTATTAGAGTATTTGTGGACCCATTATCAAGTAGGGCTAGACACGGGGTGGATCCTAAAGAAATATTGAGAAAATCTTGGTTTCCCACTTTAAGAAGTTGCGCTGGTTTAAAAGAAAATGGCCCCGTGCTATCTACATCTTTATCTATTGGGAATTGTTCTCGGGCGGTGCCGCGGGTGCACTGGACCCGCCAGCTACGTCGTTTCCCTTAGGCGGCTGACTTTTGTAAGGACAAAAGGATCTAGTAAGCCCACTCTATTGCAGTGAAGACAAGTGAAGTCTGGAGGACCTACTGCGTTGAGAATTAGGGTTATGTGGCGGATTCTTGGGTGCGTGTACATTTGTCTGGGTTGCGGAAAACTACACGCTTGGGTATTTTCATTAGGTGACCCACGATTACTATTGTTTGTTCCAGTAGACCCTTTAAAATTTTGCCTATTCCTAACTTGGGTAGCATTACTGTTAGGGGCAATTTTGGTTTCAGAACGTTTTTTCCTATTTATTGATCGCTCTACCGCAGCAGGGTCATGCAATAAATCCCTAACATTGCTATAATCTTTGGTTGTTAAATAGGGGTGGATATCTTCCCTAATGTTACGCAATGTTATACGGACTACTTCTTCATCCGACATTGGACTGTGAAGTTGCCCAATTAGTTTCTGTAAGGCATCCGCATATTCTTACACCGTTTCCTGGTGTCTCTGTACCCGATCATGAATCCGATCGCTAATGACATCATCATTCGATTTTCGCTGAAAACGAGAAGTGAAAGAAGCTTCAAACTCAGTATAAGACCTAAATGGTTGGTTATCATAAAACTAATCCAATGCCAGGCCATCGAATAAAGACGGCATCCTCTGATCTAAAAATATGGCATCGGGTACTTCGTTTGTCAAACGCATTTGCTTTATTTTCCAAAGAAAATGCTTCGGCCCAGGGTCGGTGGGTCTCCCATGATAACAGGGTGTAGGCAGGGGGTTTGAGTATAAAAACGGTACTCCCGAAAGTAATCGGTTCTTTCATCCCGCTAGTATTTGGGTCAGGGAAAAGTCAGGGAATTTTAAAAGTTTCGGCAAAGTCAGGGAAAAGTCCGGGAATTTGATTTTAGTGGGTAAAATTTCTGGTGATGAAAGTTTCTCCTCATCCTCTCTTAACACTGAAAACTCTAGAGTAATCCTTAAAAATGTCTTGAATTGTTTTTGTAAAGTAAATGCCTTTAAAAAATCTCTCAGACTGTTATTTATGGATAAAATGTTTCTTAATAATTTTGGTGCAACAAATACATTGGAAAACTTAATGTAGAGAGTTTATTTAATTATAATCACTTAAAACACGCTGTAAACATTAACGCATTCGGCCTAAAAAGGTCAGGGAAAACCTGGAAAAGTCAGGGCATTTGGTTCTGAAAACTCCGTGGCAACCCTGTTAAGTAATTTTCTTTTTTTTTCAACATAAAATACTTGCATCAGTTTGGTTTAGAAAATTCTCTGTTAGCTTTAACATAGTTTTCTGAACATCGAATAATGGGATGTTGAAATCGGTATTTAATGCCCAACATTTGTTATTAGGTAAAAATTTAATTATAATTAAATTATTTGCGTGTTCACTCACTGTCCATAACTCAGTTTAAAAAAACCAATGTTCCTAATGTTGTAAAATTATTGATTTGCAGAAAAACAGTTTATTTTGCAACAGCTAAGTCGCATAGAAGTAATAAACATTAAGTCAGCTGACTTGATCAGCCGTAGAGTTCTACTCACAAGGGTTTGTTGCAAGTTTGATGAACTCAGTGCCACCACCCGGGATCGACCCAAATAAATTAATTTTATTTTAAATAGAATTTTAACGGTAGTAAAAAACAAATTAAATCTTGGAAATTAGGTATGACGTTCATGATGGGTTTCCTAGTCCCGTCACAGCACAAAACGGTATTAAGCATTCTTAACGATATCACAAATATGACATTTATACTCTAATTTGGGTGTTCAATATGAAAGATAGTGTGGGTTTCCGTTCTAATTAATCATTAGAAACATATTACATTTAAGAACATCTAGTATTAAATATTACAATGATTATGATTAATAAATGTGGGTTAGTAAATAAAATTGCTTAGTGATTGCTAGCCCCCCCCCCCTTTATATGAATTAAAAATTGGAATGCAGATAGACAAGATTTAAATGATAAATAAAAAGTGATTTATGGTTTTTAAAGATTTTCGCAAAATGTATTATTTATTATTTTCAGGGACTGAAATAAATGATTTTTACAAAATGAAATTGATTTTTAGAAATGAAATATTTATTATTTTTTTAAGTAATGAAATTGATTTTTTAAAATGAAAATAATGATTTTTACAAAAAATAATTTATGTTACTTATATAAAAAGAAAAAGGAAATTTACTCACATAAAAAGAAAAAGGAAATTTACTTACATAAAAAGAAAAAGGAAATTTACTTAAAAAACGAAAAAAAATGGGATGATGCTAAATGAAAAAGTTGACAAAATTATATTCTAATAAGAATGTTATTGGAACACAGGAAATTAATTTAACTATACAATACGCGCAGAAAAGCAAGTAACAAATACATTATAAGGCTACTTTAATTTTGAATTTTTCAAGCAACAGGTCCCTTCATTGGCTATAACCCACCAATTTAACTTGGAAACTATGAGACTTAACCCATAGCCCTAGCCAAACTTTTGCCTATTCTGGACTCTCTGGAGCAATACATAGCTTACAAGCATGGAGGATTCCAACCCTTAACACAGGGAGACTAAGCCACTTAGAGTGTCAAATCGTCTGTTACTTTACACTCTTAAGTTGCGTGTTCTCCTTGTGCAAATGATATGAATCCTCTTTGCGTGTAAACTATGTATAGTTTGCTCATATTTATAGGGCGCCAATGTAAGTTCCTTATGCTTATATATTTGTTCCCAAATTTTACCATGTTATATGATATTCATGTCTAAGACATTAAAAACTGTCAACATTTTTTCCTGTGCCCCGGGTTTAATATAATTCATCACATTTTTGTAATAACTTTAATAATTTATCTTACTTACAAAATAAAATTTAAACTGTCATCGATTTCGATGTCGATGACGACATCTTGTGGGGGCTTTGGTTGCGCCCCCTCACCGACTTCCATGCCCTGAGGCGATTCCTCCTCCTTTTTTTCTTTTCCAATAATATAAATAGGCTATTAACTATCTTTAATGAGTTTAAATTGCCTTAGGCACTCGAACTAAAAAATTCGCGGATATTTTAAATCCTGAAGATCCTTATTTTCCTCGTCTCTTGTCAGCACGCACAAAGCTAGGTTACATAGAGACAGAATAAGCTGTCGTTCGAGATACGGAGTTGCCTATTCTATAGCGTGAAAACAAATTTCCTCACGCGCATTCTTTATCCATGCTAACAGCTTCTAAAAAAAGGATCCCGTACCTTTGAAGGCAGGGCAATCTCTTATAAAATGCCCTTGTTTTTTCAAGAATAACACACTCGCGGACGCTTCCACCCACGTTTATCAAGACCTCCTCGACCACCAAGACCGCCACGACCGCCTCGAATGCCATTGTTATTTACATAAACGTTACCGGTTATCTTCCAATTGTCCATTTCACCTAAGCCTTGGCCGGTTAAGAAGGAATTAAAAAAAATCACAATTTAACAACAAAAAGTGCTCCCTATCAATTTTCAAACTAGTTCATATAAATAAACCTTCAAGTTGTTAAATATATGACTTAGCTTAAAAACAAATTAAAAAGAAAATAACTCTTAATAAATTTTTGGCATAGAACTCACTTTCGTTCATTAAAATTTGAAAGTTGAGACACTGACTATAGCCCACTCGATCACGCACTCCACCGTCTTGGAGCGCGTAATCGAGTTTAAATTAAATTTATATATTTGCGTGAATGCTGAGCTCCATAAAGGAGCCGCCCTGTGTTTTTTTAAAACTATTATGGGACCTTTTCAAAATTTTATTGGACAATGTCCAGTGTCCTGTTCTTATTTCCGGCCCAGCCGATAAATGTTCCTGTGCCTATTTACGGTCCTGTACACAACTTTGACTTTTTAACTAAGCCTATTTTTATGTTAAGTGCCACGTTTTCGGGCGCCTTTCGGTGTTTTGGTACGTGTTCTCCAACACATTTCCTCTGCTACTACTAAGACTTACAATTAATTTCATTTCTAAATAATCTTTTAAGTGTTAATAACTGCTTTTATTAGTTCCATTACTTTACAACGTCTGTATTTAATTATTTCCATTTTTCCCTAGTTTAAATTTTATTCTTTTTCCCTTCACGTTAAGCCTAATACTTTTTATTACATTTCACTGTATGTTCTTTTTATTTAAGAGTGTATATAATTGTACTTCTTTGTGGTTCCAAAGCGTTCTTTGTGCAACGCTTTAATGGATAGCTTTGTGGTTCCAAAGCGTTCTTTGTGCAACGCTTTATTGGATTTCTTTGTGGTTCAAAAGCGTTCTTTGTGCAACGCTATATTGGATTTCTTTCCGCATCAAAGATGTTCTTTGTGCAATAGCTAATTTGGGTTCTTTGCAAACACAAGTTGAAAATTGCTGTGTGGAATTAAGATCTGTTTCAAAAATACATAACTGTGTTATATTTCTTTACGAATATTCGGAATGGTTTCTAAAGAACAAAAGAAAATATATATGCGCTTAGTTATGCAAAAAAGAAGAGCGGAAGCCAAGTTAAAATCGCAAGTTCAGAGTAAATCATTGAAACATGATAAAACTAAGAAACTTAAGTGTAAACGGTACTATTTTAAAAACAAGGCGTTGTGTAAGAGAAATAGTGCAAAAAACTATGTGGAGCGTAAATCTCTACTTGAGACAGGGAAAAAACCTAAGAGAACTATGCCTCCAGGTGGAGACGCTAATTTGCGCTCAAAAAATAGTTTTAAACTGAATTCTGATGTTAGTGTACGAAAGATTCTGAGAGACCGTGCTTCCAATTCGACTAAAGAACTGTTTGTTGATGAAATGGGAAACTTCGTTGAAATATGAAACAATGACAAAACTCATGTCATTGAACGTGTCTTACAAATTAATGAGTCGGGGGTTGTTACGAATCTTTTCAACGTTGTTGAAACTGAAGAGAAGAAACCGAAAGCAAATTTAGTGATCAACGAAGGTGGGTTCATTGAAACCCAACCCAAAACAGATTATTGGGAATGCAGTCATATTTGCAAAGCTAGAAATCAAGCCATTTCAAAAGTACTAGCTTTCGTAAACGCAGTTGCGACTGCCAATGAAAAATCTTTGACTAAAATTTTCGAGTCAGATTTGGACCTTTGAGAATCAAGAAAACAATTTATCGCAAAATCAAACGTGTCTATACCACCAGATGGGGAAAATAGTTCCGTTTCTAGGACACACTGCATCCTGCGCTGATAGCGAAGAGTGCCAAAGTCATTTTCGTTCTTTCACTGAACTCGCTCCTCATTATTCGGGAATTAGAACTGTTCTGAATAATATTTATTGCGTCAAAGCATTGCTCAACGCGTCAACTAAAATTTCAACTGAAATTGAACGTGGTGATTACGAGTCTCTGACAAAAGTCATGGCGGAATTGAGAAAAATCCTTGTCACACGTGGAAAGATTTGAATAAGGAACAAAACGATGCTCCTACAGGAAGCTTTAACGCTCCTCGGCCGAGTCTCGATGAAAGTGAAATCTTGAGTCTTTACGAGAATCAATTCGCTCGGGCAATGCTAAACACCAACGAGTTTCACGACACGCCCTGCGACTGCTGTTCAAGATAACTGAAAAAATCTGATTTTAGAGCGGTAGAAAAACTGGTAAATAGTACCGTTTTTGATAACGAGGCCTATTTGATTTTAAGAGCTGGCTGGATTAAGAATAATTCCGACACGAGAGAAGCAGACATGCTTCTATGTCGTTACTGCGCTATGGATTTGGGAAAGGGTAAGGTTCCCATCAGATGTTTTCTAAACAACTTGGCGGTTGACAATCCTCCGCCAGATGTCACCTCTTTAAACATGTTTGAGACAGTTTTAATTCAGCTTGTGAAGCCGTTCCAAACTGTGGTGCGGTTAGGCACCAAAATCATTTCCAACATGCAGTTCGGTACGGTTAAAGCTTTAAAGGGAAGAGTAATTTATCTTCCAATACCCGTGGAGAAAAATTTGAAGAAGATTCCTGAGACGTTACCCAAAAATCACGGACTGCATATCTTGGTAAATGGCGTTCCCACTGCGGATAAAAAGGTTTGGCAGCAGGTTGTTTGCCTCGAAAAAGTGTTGGAAGCAATCAGTGTGCTAAAAAAAATTAATCCATTTTACAAAGATATTGATATTTCGTCAATGAATCAGGATTATATTTGTGGGACGCAAAATGTTGATGGCGGGGAAGAGTCATTGACTCCCGATGAATTACTGAGCGTAACAGATGCACTAGCGCTGATCAAGGATGGCTGTGATGCAGTGCCACGTGCTTCCGCTGCGTTTCCAATGGAAGCGGTGAATAGCGGTCACGACATGTAAACTGGCCAAAACGCTTCAAATATGGGCGTGCAGGGCGAAAATCAGTTGAACCTTGTAGCAGACGACGCCTACAAAATTTTAACACAGCCCGATGCTTTGTTGCGAAAACTTTCTGAGGATGAGGCCAATGATCTGTACGATCACTACTCTATTCATCCGGTGAACGTCCAACCACCGAAAGATTTATTGGGTGTTTACCAAATGAAGCGCGTCGAAGCCAAGCCGGTTAGCACTTGGGACAAAAAACTGGAATACATGAGCTTCGTTCATTTGTTCCCTCGGGGTCGCTTTGGCAAGCACGATGATAGACCATTTGGAAAAATAACGGAAACCGAGTATCGTTTATCCCGTCTTTTGAACAAAAGTCCAATTTTTAGACGAGATTACGCCTATTTGTTTCATTCTTATCAAGAATGCGAAATGAAAGCGATTTCTAGCAGTTTGAACTACGTTCTTCGTGTTAAAAAACCCATAGCAATTGGGCTTGAAAACCTGCCCAGTCGCGTTGAATCTGGCGATAAAAAACTTGAGAGTAATTTAGCTACTTTCTTGGGTCATATTCGAGGTACTAAGGACTACTGGTATAAAGTCCTTAGATCCGTTTTAGCGATGATTCGGGAATTTGGTCCTCCAACCTGGCTCTAGACTTTTAATCCAGCCGAATACGATAATTTGGAACTTCACGATCACTTGAGAAAAGTGAATTGCGACGTTGCTGGAGTAGAGTCGATGACGGTGGCCATTTACACCATTGCAAAACCCTATTTACACCTTTGCAAAACCCCTATTTACACCATTGCAAAACCCCTATTTACACCATTGCAAAACCCCTATTTACACCATTGGAAAACCCCTATTTACACCATTGCAAAACCCCTATTTACACCATTGCATAACCCCTATTTACACCATTGCAAAACCCCTATTTACACCTTTAGAAAACCCCTATTTACACCATTGCAAAACCCTATTTACACCATTGCAAAACCCCTATTTACACCATTGCAAACCCCTAATTACACTATTGCAAAACCCCTATTTACACCATTGCAAAACCCCTATTTACACCATTGCAAAACCCTATTTACACCATTGCAAAACCCCTATTTACACTATTGCAAAACCCCTATTTACACCATTGCAAAACCCCTATTTACACCATTGCAAAACCCCTATTTACACCATTGCAAAACCCCTATTTACACCATTGCAAAACCCCTATTTACACCATTGCAAAACCCCTATTTACACCTTTTCAAGCCTTATTTACTACAATTGCAAAACCCTTATTTACCCCATTTAAAGTCCCTATTTACCCCTTTTCCAGCCTTATTTACACCATTGCGAAACTCCTATTTACCCAATTTCAAATCTATATTTATCCCATTTAAAGTCCCTATTCACCCCATTTCAACTCCATATCTACCCCATTTCAAGTCTATATTTACCACATTTCAAGTCTATATATACGCCATTTATAGTCCTATTTTCACTATTGCAAAACCCCTATTTAACTCATTTCAATTCCTTATATTTACCCCATTTTAAACCTATTTACGCCATTGAAAACTCCTATTTGCCTCATTTCAAGTCCTTATTTATCCCATTTCAAATCTATATTTACCCCATTTCAAGTCTAAATGTAACCCATTTCAAGTCTAAATGTAGCCCATTTCAAGTCTAAATGTAACCCATTTCAAGTCTAAATGTAACCCATTTCAAGTCTAAATTTAGCCCATTTCAAGTGTATATTTACCTTATTTCAAGCCCTATTTACACCATTGCAAAACCCCTATTCACCTCTTTTCAAGTCTTTATTTACCCCATTTCTTGTCACTATTTGCCCATTTCAAACCCCTATTCACCCCATTTACTGGGATCATTATTGTCGTGTTCGGTGGGACTTCACTACCTTTCCTATTGTGTATATACACGTTGAATGCTTTTCTATTATATCAAGCTCGAATTAACACGACTATAAGTTAATGCCGTTAAAATTATCCAAATGATCTCTCTTGGGTAACAACTAATGGAGTCAGATCGGTATTAATAAAGAGCACATGTTACTTTTTAAAGCAACACCTTTCTTTCTTAGGCATTAAACTAGATTCCCACTCGACCGAAAAAAAAACCGGCGGAAATCACACAGCCAACGGAAAAAATTTTAACTTACGCTGGTGTCCGGCGGTAGACCGTTCAAACTACGACTGAATTTTCAGTTTGGCGGTAGATATTTTTGGGTCACGTGACAGATTTGAGTTGTTTCCTCAACATCTATTTCACACTCTTTGTCCCCTTGTCGCTTGGATCGTACTAGAAGGGATATTTTCTAGCTTCCTCAGTAAACTTTTCCTTATTAACATCTTATCTCTTTTTACTTCCCTTAATTTAATTTTTCTTTCTTGGTGGTAAGAAAGCCTTGGTCAACCACAAAAAATGGCGGCTATCAATCGATCTCGCGTGTGCGTGCGCTCTTGAAATTTATGACGTTGTCAGTGGGATAATTTCATTGGCTGAGATACCGGCGTAACGCCGAACACGACCGAAAAAATAGAACACAACTTACGCCCGACCGAACGGAAATTCCGTCGGTCGAACCCCTTTCTGCCGGGTTTCCGTCGTCTTTTCCGTGGAGTGGGAATCTAGCTTCATAAAAGCGGGCCTATTCGAAAAAATGCTCCATTTCTTTAGGTCCTTGAACAATAACGCTATATTTATAAAGGATTTTGAAGAATAAGCATCTTCCTTTTCCAAAATATTGCTTGTTTTATAGATCAGATTAGGGTTAGGAAAGGCATAGGTTAGTTCTGATTAGGCATCTTTGAGACCTACGGTTCCTAAATTAAGCATTTGACCTCGTGATAATAAGCGTATGCATATATTCATATCCTATAAATGCTAAAAATTGAAAAACCATTTCAATGATAATAATCATTTTATCGGTGACAGCGTTTAAAAATGAAATGTTTTTTAGAGGAACTATGTTACGTTAGAAAATAGATTTTGGGTACTCATTCTATGTTCAAACTTCATTACATTGTTACATAATGCATATGACTTAAATATAACAATTTGCTAATCGCTTTATCAAGGTACATTTCTTCGATTTGAAAATATTTCGTTCTTCTAAACTCTAAATTTTGCTTAATATTTAAAAAAATACATGGAATTATTGCTCATTTTACCTAACCACTCTATCTTCATTAGATAATCAGATTATCTCGGGTATAGAGTCTTCGTGTTCCGAGAATTACTGAATTTCCATCGGGAACTTTTAATCATAATATACCGAATCCAAAATCCGCTAAATTGCGGGGTTTTTCAGCCGAATGGAAGACAATCTGTTAATTGCCGTAGTAAAATCAACTTGGAATGGGGTGAACAGGGGCTTGAAATTGTAAAAAGGGGACTTGAAACGGTGTCAATAGGGGTTTGAAACGGTGTAAATAGGGGTTTGAAACGGTGTAAATAGGGGTTTGAAACGGTGTAAATAGGGGTTTGAAACGGTGAAAATAGGGGTTTGAAACGGTGTAAATATGGGTTTGAAACGGTGTAAATATGGGTTTGAAACGGTGTAAATATGGGTTTGAAATGGTGTAAATATGGGTTTGAAATGGAGTAAATATGGCTTTTAAATGGAGTAAATAGGGCTTTGAAATGGAGTAAATAGGGCATTGAAATGGAGTAAATAGGGCTTTGAAATGGAGTAAATAGGGCATTGAAATGGAGTAAATAGGGGTTTGAAATGGAGTAAATAGGGCATTGAAATGGAGTAAATAGGGCTTTGAAATGGAGTAAATAGGGCATTGAAATGGAGTAAATAGGGGTTTGAAATGGAGTAAATAGGGGTTTGAAATGGAGTAAATAGGGGTTAGAAATGCAGTAAATAGGGCTTGGAAATGGAATAAACAGGGGTTTGAAATGGAGAAAATAGCCGCTTGGAAATGGAGTAAATAGGGCTTTGAAATGGAGTAAATAGGGCTTTGAAATGGAGTAAATAGGGGTTTGAAATGGAGTAAATAGGGCTTTGAAATGGTGTAAATAAGGCTTTGAAATGGAGTAAATAGGGCTTTGAAATGGAGTAAATAGGGGTTTGAAATGGAGTAAATAGGGCTTTGAAATGGAGTGAACGGAGACTTGAAATGGTGTATTAATGGCTTTGTTTTACACCTTAAACGTGGTGCTAAACATAGAAAAAATATTTAACACCTTCACTTCATTTGGTGTAGTAATGTGATATACGTGGCGTAACTTTGCCTACATTTAACACCATTAAACTAAATAGTAATATTAGAGTTCAAAAGATTTCCTGAAAAAGATGTTAAAAAGCACTATAAATGGTGCATAAATGCCTAATATTTCGTTCATACTTGCAAAAAATATTTCGTTCATACTTGCAAAAAATATTTGTAAATGGCGTGAATTTATCATAAAAATGGTGTAGAAGTACACCTTAAATGGTGTCAATTTTGGCACCTAAAAAAACAGCATATATGGTGTAAGAATGCACCATTATTTTTTACAGTGTAAGGCGTCGCTTTCAAAATCCTGCTAGCGTCGCTATTGCCGCGCCCACGGGTTTGGCGGCACTGAATGTTAATGGCGTAACGTTACACAGATTACTAATGTTGCCTGTAGATCATGTGCGTATCGCCGAATACCATTCCCTGAGTTCTGACAATATGAGCATTATGAAAGAAACTTTGGGAAATTTAAAACTGTTAATTATTGATGAAATTTCTATGGTCTCGTCGGTGTTACTGTCACGTTCACTTGAGGCTGAACGAATTTTGGGAAATGAACCAACCATTTGGTGGAGTTGTATTTATCCTTATTTTGGGAGACTTTTTCCAATTGCCTCCGGTTCAATGAAATCCCGCGTTCATCAAAATCACTTCCGAAGAAGCCAGACTTAGATTCAATTGCATCGGAGGAAGTGATCTTTGGAAGTTTTTTAAATACGATGAACTAACGCAAAATGTTAGTCAAGCCAACGACCAAAGTAACAGCGACATTTAAAGCAGAGATAGAATTGGAAATATTTCCGAAGCTGATGTTGCAACCTTAGAAAGTAAATTGGTTGCTGGAGGTAAAAACATCGAGGTGGCTATGGATCTTTTCATTAAGCTGTCCAATTTGTTTGATGCCTAAATTAGCTATGTGCGAAAAATTCAACTGTGAAAAGCTGCGAAAAACCGGCGAGAAAATTGAGAGCATTCCTTGCCAAGATAGACTCGCAGACTGTGACAAGGAATGAATAAAAACATTCTCGGGAGTCTGCAAAGGCTAGAAAACGAACCGTCCAAAACGGGCGGTTTGGAGAGCAAGTTAGTTCTTTGCGTTGGCTGCCGAGTAATGGTCAGAAGGAATATCAGTTTTGAAAAAGGTGTTGTAAATGGTAGGATGGGGTTCGTAACTGGATTTAAGAAAGACGAAGAACAAGGAAACGTTACTGGTATTTTTCTCAGAGTAGATCGCGAACCAAATAACGACGACGATAACTCCGACTTTTTAATTGAGAGAATTAGCGTTAAATTTTTGCTCATGACAAAGATTTACGTTAAGCGGTCCCAGTTTCCCGTCATCCTGGCATACGCAATTACGATACACAAAAGCCAAAGCATGAGTTTAAAATGCGCCATTATGGATTTGGGTACGAAATTATTCGGAACGGGCATACGTACGTCACTTTATCGAGAGTGACGTCCTTAGTCGGACTCCATCTATTACAGTTTGATCCGACTAAAATTAAGGCGGATGGACGAGCCATAATGGAGTATAACAGGCTTGGCAAAAAATATAGGCCAGATCTGCCTCTTTTGGAAATAACGGAGTCGAAAGAAAGTCGAGGTGGGAAAAGAAGTGCGCCTACACTATCTAAAAGCCTTTTAGAGGGCAAGGAAGTGAGATGTGAATAAACACTGAAGAAAAGAAAAGGCCAACAGAGTTTGGATAGTTTTCCCTTGAAAGGTTTAGCTAAAGATGATCAAGAAACGTGCTATTCTAATAGCGTTTTGCAACTACTCTTATTAGTGCCGGAATTAAGAGAATTGTTTAAATCTTACAATGGATCATTCGTTGCAAAACCAGTGTTGCGGTGCCTTCATAACGCGATAAACGACATCGAGAGTTCTCAAGGAAATTTCAGTCGTAAAGGCTTGAAACTGAGAATGGCTGCCGGCAATCATTTTACGCAAAATGACCAACAAGACGCCAGGGAATTTTTGATGGTCCTCTTGACGACTCTAAGCCAAGAATTGGAAGCCGATTACTCTAAGGCTCTTAAAGATCTTTTTTGGTCAAAATCCCGAAAGTTACCAAATTTCCCGGATGTCAAGTTGAACAAAATTCGGAAAATATTGTTGAAACCAACATTTTCAATCTTCCCACTGGAAAACCGAGATAAAATTGATTGGAAATCTCTAGAAAAAGGATGAGATTAACAGAGATGCGATGGTTATTATGTGATAATCCAACAATACAAAAGCGTGATGTATTGATATCCAGCGGAAAGTACGTATTTCTGTGTCTTCTTCGTGGCGATTACAAAGATGGTCGTCCAGTTAAGATTTCGAACAAAATATCAAGTTTTGAAAATCAAAATGTCACTTTGAGCTAGATGCTTTTTAAAACTGAAGGGGTGATTATTCATAAAGGTCAATCTTTGCCGAGGGACATTATGTGAACTTTGTGAGAAAAGACAACGGCTGGTACGAGGTCAGTGATGCAATGATCAGAAAAAGGGAGAGATTCGTCAGTAACTTGACTGACGTCACTGTTCTGCTCTTGGAAAGAGTCCAGACACATTAAAGGATCTAACGTGCTTGAATAATCCATATCAAATTTACCCCGGGTAAAGCCTAAAATTTCAATATTCGTACCAGAAAGGAGCATCATATGTGTCAAAGATATACTAATAGTTTCATATTCCCTTTAAAGTAATTTATGATTGGGTAAAATTGTTAATCCTCGAGCAAGTTAATGGTTTACAATGGTTCGAGATTAATTTTGATGTTGCCCAGACTATAATAACTTTAGGGAGGATTGTAGGGCCATGCTATTGTTACAAAAAAGGATGATGATTGTTGCATTAACTTTATAATTTTCTAATGAAGTAATTTTAGTACGCTGTATTATTCTTGCCCCAATGGTATTTCATGTAAAAACAAGTTAAAAACGTAGCCCCTGTTGGTAATGACATGTGATTAAATAATAATCTTTAATAAACTAGTGAAACTCTTTGACACAAACGCATCCTATTAGTTAACATTGAACAGATTTTTTGAGCTGAGACTAAAGCACTCGTATTCAAATTTTAAATAAATATTGATTAAAATTAATATATTCGAAGAGTTTTCTAAATATCAGTTTCGCAACTACCATTTTTTCTCTTTTAAGCGCGCTATATTTTTTTACATTAACAATTTCAAACCGTTCCAAAAAAATCCATGAGATTTTATAAATTAAAATTATTTAATCTAATATTATACTGTTTTAATTTCAACCCCCTGTAGCGAAGATATTGTCTTTAAATATTATTTATTAATATAACCTTTTCTTTGTATAACTTATCAATAATGTGTACCCGACCCAATCTAATTCCACTACCAAAAATTAATTTTTAAACTATTTAATAGCCATATGAACTTATTAATTTGTCCCACTAACTAATATCCTACTATTGTTGGAGAATTTGTTTTTATAAAGTTAGAGAATTATTTCCCCAATTGCGGTTACCAAAATATATTTATATATATCCCTTACCGAAAAAAAAACCTCTATAAAACGTCTTCAGCCCAACCTAAGACGTGTTTAAGAGGTGGTATTTTCGGTAAGGGATATATTACATTACCCTTGTAAATAAAATAACTAAAACATTTGTTACAATTAATATTCCAGGAAGTTTTGCATATTCTCTTTGTGTTTCTCACCAGCTGGAGTAGTCTGAGTTACGAGTGGCATTGAGTAAAACCAACAGGGGTAGAATTTGCAATGCCTTCTGGAATAATTTTTTTCTGCAAAATTTTATAACCTTTTCATTGTCCCTTTGGTAACCCACGCGCAAAACAATAATTGTCATGTTCTAGCAGCAATGTTTCCCAACTTAAAGCTAAGAGTTGCCTGACAAAATTTAAAAAAATTGACCCTCAAAATCTCATATTTAAATGAACATATAATAGCCAGTAAATGGTAAAGTTTTCTTTCGCCTCCTCCTCCTCCGCCCCTTTACAAAACTAATTTAACGAAAAACAGAATTATTTCGACATAAATGCTACAAGCAGTGCATATTTTCAACTTTGAAACATGCAATTTAAAGACTATTTTCGTACAAGTACAAGAGTATTGTATCAACACGTGCCAGCTGCTAACCTTCAACAGAAAGATAATTCATCATAGCCTTTACCAGTATAATAAAAGGTTAAAACTACACAGCTAAAAAATATAATCATCATCATTATAAAAAACAACACCACAAGACTTCGATAGACAGATCAAGAAATATAAATATTCAACTTCTATGCCGAAACAAACAGACACTTTAGACTGGCGTGTTCAAAGAATTAGAGCGACTTGGATTAAAAACAGCAAAGATATCAAAGAAATAACTTTCGTATTGGTTGAGCGAGTGTCTATAGAACGTGAAGCTGTACCAAGGCCAAACAATACATGTCAATTATTTGGTTTCCCTACATAATTATATAACGTCTTGGCAAGCCTTGCCTTCAAGTTCATCAACACAATAGAAGTTCATAACAAATATGAATTCGTTAAAAAAAACTTTTTTGAACAAAAGTTGATTCAACGTTATTAAAATTTAGAACAATAATGGTTTGTTACTAAAATTATGTACTTTACTATGCTGGGAGTTGGGCGCACCCCTGTAAGCCAAGCTTCTGGGCGACAAAGTTTTGAGGGAATAAGGGACTTGTCAGCATGCCTACCCTACAGGAACTGACTACTCCGTGTCCGTGGGTGGTGAAATACCCCAAATCTCCCCTCCTTCACCACCCGATTAAACCTCAAGTACTTCACTCGTAACTCTAAAAAAAACCAACTGTGATTAACCGCATAATCATTTTGGACTTCAATTTAAATTTCCATCGAGCCTTATGAACGTTATTTTACGGACGTTTGCCAAACTAAACAAGCTCGATAGAATTAGTAAAATAAAGCTGCCAAATAATGACGTTAAGCAGTAATGCTATCTGAGTTCAAAAGTAATAAATATACAAAAAAAAAATAAAATGGACTGGAGATGTCGCTACCAAACACAAGGCACATCATAAACTCTCTGAACTAAATTGCAGATTCTACATTAGCAAAACAAAATCGCGCGCGATGGCGCCAGGAAAAAGCTACCGATTAATGACATTAACCACTAACGTCATCTTAGTTCAATAGTGAAACACAATTGTATATATTTATTTAGCTCATGATTTATTCACCCCACCCTTACTGTTTTTGCCTGAAAATAAATTTGTTAAAAGGACATAGGAAAAAAAGAATGAGGAAAAAAAACACTTACCTTGCTCAAAAAAAAATTAATAAGGACACTTCCCTTGCTCAACAAACAAAAAAATACTTACCTTGCTCAAAAGAAACAAAAATTGAAAAAAATAGGCCATTCCCCAAATTAGGATCATCAAATCAACGATATCCTAGTTACACGTATAATTCTACCCCTGTCTTGTGTTACTAAACACGGTGCATGGGGTATATAAATTTATAATAAAATGTCCCTATCTACTTTTGACCGTGGCCACGATCAATAGCAATTCGAGTGTTCTTGACGCTTTAGCGCCACCTGAAATTAAATCTTCTGATGAAAACATGGAAACTGATCCTTCGACTAAAGCTTCTCACGCTACTAATGAATCGACAGATGATGATACTGATATTTTTCTGGACTCCCACACCCATGCCACTGACGCTCTTGATATCACTGGGGACTATTTTTCTGAACTTGACACCATTCTTACCGATGAAAAGAATCGATTCAATAAACCGGTTGGTTTGGAGATTCGCACTATCTTTCGTAATGTAGAGTCACTCCTTGTTGAGCAGAAGCTTGAAATGGTAAAAATGCAATGCCGCTTACTCGAGCAAGCCAAACAAAGGAAAACTCTTGCAACCCGCTCAGACCCAAGCTTCGCCTCAATCGTGGCGGAGCAAATGCTTGTTCAATCCCAAGGCTCAACAACGTCCGTCCAAAGTTCCAACTAAATCCCCACCGAAGCCTACCTTTGATTCCAAGCCAGAGAATGTTCTAGTCGTTTATCTAAAAACGGCTGATGTCTCTTCAGAGGCCCTAAAACAGAAATTGGTACAACACGTTAACCCTCAGACTCTTAAGATTGGGATTCAAAATATAAGGCCGTGTCGAAATAACGGACTAGTTGTCCGCTGCACTAATAAAGAAGATGTGGCCACTTTTAAGTCGCCCATAGCTCAATGTCAACCTCTACAGAATGAACTCAATATGGTCAAACCTCAAAAAGCTAATCCGAAACTACTAATTATTGGTGTAGCTAAAGATATAGCAAAGGACGACCTCCTTGATTGTATGACTCAACAAAACGACTTACCCTTTGATATATCCTCTATTTCTGTCAGCTATGCCCTCACTGGTCGAAATAATACGACAAACTGGGTTTTAGATTGCACACCTGAATCCTTTGCTCACTTACTGAAAATTAAAAGTCTTTTTACAATGGTCTTCTTGCTTTGTCAAGGAGTACATTAATATCCCACGTTGTTTCCAATGTGGTCTTCTTGGACACACTCAATCTCCCATCCAGATATGTTCCGGATGTGGTGGCAATCACACTTTCAAGACATGCACAGCCCCTACTAAAGTTTGTCGTAGCTGTTCTAACGCCACTGAAACGAGGAACGCTAGTTACTCAACGGACCATAGTAGTCTTGATAATTCTTGCCCAATGTACCTTCGTGAAATTCGATCTCGAACCAATTATGGACCAAACCAATAATTCGGTTCGTAGCCACTCACTCAATCCTTACGATTTTTACAAAATATACTCGCTCGTTCACGTGCGGCCATGGCAACCCTACGTCAATCGCATTTAGACTTTAAATCCGATCTTGTCCTTCAGGAACCTTACGTTGTAAGTGATACCATTATGGGTCTCAAAATTACCTCCAGAATTTTCTGCTCCGCTACCGCTCCGAAATGTGCGATAATCGTACTTAATAAATCTATTGATGCGCTATTGCTTTACGCTTCATCCACTCTTACATTTGTGGAGTTGTTAATTGGCAAGGCGCGTCTACATGTTCTTGTTGTGTACGCTTCCCCTTCTTGTGACTATGATGGCATCTTGGATAATATCCCTGATTTGGTAGCTCGATTCGGCACTCATAACCTACTCATCGCTGGTGACTTTAATGCCAAGCGCCCATTATGGGGTTCTCCGATCTCAGATCCTAAGGGCGACTCCACAATTGACTTTATAAATGGAGGAAATTATTTTTTACATAATTCAACTTGTAGCCTCCCCACCTTTTGTACTGTAAACGGGCTGAGCTGGATCGACCTTATATTATCTACCATGGATGTCACAAACAAAATCTTTAATTGGCATGTCTCCGAGGCTCTTTCTTGTTCGGATCACAATAACATAATCTGGAAATTCAGTTTCGCTTCAACTTCTACCTCATTTCACTCCACTGCCTACACCATTAAGGACGCTAATTGGGAAAATTTTGATAAATATGCGCTTGAAACTTACCTGACGCGTCTTTGTCCCTCCTTTCCAGTACAGATGATGCTGGAAATAATTCTGACACTGAGGAGAGACCATAAGGTAGCCGGAGGAATCTGTATCGTCCGTAAGGTGTTGCGAATGTACAAAAGTAAGAGCTTGGTTCATCCAGCTCTATGTGCCAGAACGCACTTTGCGCGTCCAGTACGGTGTAAATCAGCGTAGATTTGTTGAGCGGTAGGCATTGGATAGTAGGGTTTCGGATGTGACCTTCCTTTTGGTTTTTCCACTACTACCATTGGGTGGACCCAATCGGTGAGCTCCGTGACGGGCGCTTTGATGCCTAACTGTTGCATGCATTGCAATTCCAGTTGTACTCTTGATTGCACCCACGCAATACAATAATGGTTAACGTCTTTTTTCTACGATGGTAAGAAAACGTTTTAAACCCTATCAAAGGTGATAATGTTAAAGATAACAAGACGGCCCAAGGGCTGTAATAGTAGCCACATCGTACGAGTGAATAGCCCCTCTATACCGTACCCTAATGAGTGGATAACCCCTCTATACCATACCCTAATGAGTGAATAGCGCTATTTACAAGGCTAAAATGATTTACCGTGCATAAAATCAGAGTTAATAGCCCCTCGATGCCCTACTCTAAACAGTGATAAAATTATAACCGTATAAATTTACTTATGCTGTAATTCTAATATTCCGGCGAATCGAAGAACAGATAGTTTTAGTGATAATCCCCTCGAGTTTACAACATAAGACTTATGCCGTTGCACACTTATCGCATCTTATAAATTTCTAACAAGGACTTATGCCCAGAAAATTTTGAAAGAGAAAGTTTAGTTATAGTGATTACCCATTTTAGTGATTATCCCCTCGAATTACCTTTAACAAAGCTAAAATGATCAAACGCATAAAACGCTCATTTTCTAAACGCACATTTCAATTAACCGCCAAAACGTTGCAGCTAAACATAACATAGATGACGATAGCTACCGAACGAGAACGAAACACATGAGGAGCGCGGTAAGAAACGGAGAAAATCGTTATCTAAAAAATTAAAGAAATTTACGGAGATAAACCACGTGTAATTAGAGTTAAATAATAATTTATTTAAAACATCCAAATTAAAAATGAGACGTTTCGAGCCGCGGCTCGTCGTTCAGTCTGGTGAACCATAGTGAGTTTCACATTAATAAGCTGTACACTAAAAAACTAAAAAACAATATATCTAAAAAAGGGGGGGGGAGTATAACATTTTATCCCTAGGAGATTATTTACATCTAGAGGGTGCCAGGTTTGCGCGGGATTTTATTTATTTTTATTTTTATATTTTAATAGGTTATTAATGTTCCAATTATTTTTTAAGGAGATTCCGGCTTCTAAATTAAAGTTGTTATGTTTAAATTTTTTTATAAATATGCTTTCAGTAATTTTACGTTTAAAATAATCCTTTTCTTTAGCCAAAATAGAGATATTATCCCAATTAATCTGGTGTGAAGTATTAAATTTTAGATGAACAAATATGGCATTTGTTTCTTTTTTGTTTTTGACATCTCTTTTATGTTCCTTGACTCTATCAAGTAGTTTTCTTTCTGTCTGCCCGATGTAATCTCCTAGGGATAAAATGTTATACTCCTCCCCCCTTTTTTAGATATATTGTTTTTTAGTTTTTTAGTGTACAGCTTATTAATGTGAAACTCACTATGGTTCACCAGACTGAACGACGAGCCGCGGCTCGAAACGTCTCATTTTTAATTTGGATGTTTTAAATAAATTATTATTTAACTCTAATTACACGTTGTTTATCTCCGTAAATTTCTTTAATTTTCTAAATTACTTCACACCCGTGTATAATAATAGTTATGTTTGACCTTTTTAAAATCGTTATCTATTTAATTAGCACATAAATAAAAAGAAAATAAATATAAAAACCCCACCCCACATCACTCCGACATTTTAGAGATAAAACTAAACTATAAAACCTCGCGGTTTCTACCAAGAATCTATGGCTCAGTGGTAGAATGTCTGTCTACTGCGTGACCGACCCGGGTTCGATTCCCGGTTGCGATCCGAAAACTTTTAATTAAAATTAAATCTCTAACCGAGCTCAGTTAACCCTATTGGTGGTTTAAGGTATTTTAGAGCTCCTTTTAAGCTAAAATAAGACGATAACGAAGCGAAAACTCTGGCCACTACTACTACTACTACTACTACTACTATTACGGCTCGGGTCAAACTAAGAGCCTACACTCTTAAAAATAAGGGTGTGATTGAGGTGATGAAGGGGGTTTTTAGGGTGTAATATGGGTGTGAAGTAACCTTTTTGGTAATGAAAAAGGTGCATAAAGGTTGGTAAAGGGGAGTCAAAAGGGTGTAAAGTTGTAAACACCGATAATACACCTTCAGGGAGCAGAACTACACTCTTTATGGTGACATTAAGGAGTTATATTGATATAATTATTATATTATTTAAATTATGTGTGATAATTATTATTAGATAATATTGCAATTTCATAATTAAATCTTTGCTCCCACTACTCATTATATTAGTATAAAGTAATTAGTTATATTAACTTTATGTTATTAAAGTTATGTTCATTTAATATAATTAAAGTTATATCCATTTAATATAATTAAAGTTATGTCCATTTAATATAATAAATGTTATATTAATTTAATATAATTAATGTTATGTCCATTTAATATTATGTCCACTTAATATAACTTAAGTTATATTAATTTAAAGCAATTAAAGTTATATTCATTTAAAAAAATTAAACTTATATTCATTTAAAGCAATTAAATTTATATTAACTTAAAGCAATTAAATTTATATTAACTTAAAGCAATTAAATTTCTATTAACTTAAAGCAATTAAATTTATATTAACTTAAAGCAATTAAATTTATATTAACTTAAAGCAATTAAATTTATATTAATATTATGTATGTTATCATGCATGAAATAAAATTCAATTCAATTCAATTTAAAGCAATTAAATTTATTTTAATTTAAAGCAATTAATTTTATATTAATTTATAGCAATTAATTTTATATTAATTTATAGCAATTAAATTTATATTAATATTATGTATGTTTTCATGCACGAAATAAAATTCAATTCAATTCAATTTAAAGCAATTAAATTTATATTAATTTAAAGCAATTAAATTTATTTTAATTTAAGGCAATTAAATTTGTACTTATTTAAAGCAATTAATATTATATTCATTAAACGAAGGTTATGTGCTTTTAAAGTAATTAATGTTATATTCATGTTACTGCGATTAACTTTAAAGTAATTAGGCCCCCCCCGGCAGAAAAGCGTTCTTTTATGGTAGTAGTTAATTTCAAATAACATAAAAAATCCAGGGTTTTAAAATTTAGAAAAAATGGGCTACAAAATTTATTTTATTTCAGATTTGTAGATTGAGGAACTTTAAGAAACCAAAGCAACCGGGTCTGAGCAACTGTCTTTTTTTTGCGGAATTTTTTTTTCAACGTTCTAGAATAGTCACATAAAAGTTGGGCCAAAAGATGACAATACGCTCCCCACCGGACCCGTGTAGGAAGGTACCAAGGTCAGGGGATGAAACAGGGGTCTCCAAATTGTAAACGTCTAAGTCCTAACCAAGGACACCTCGAATTTCTTCTTTCATCCGGCAAAAAGGGATAGCATTCTGTTTTGCCACGCTTCATTATATTATTTATAGGTTTTCTGTATCTAAACGTATATTCGAATTTAACCTTGTTTTAGAATTGATAATTTAAAAGTATTTCAAGTTTTATGTACAATCAAAACAAATATTTCAAGTCATAGCATCCCAAAAGGAAATAACTATTCGGCACCAAAAATAGGAGATATCAATCACCTTGGTGGCATTTATTATAATCTTTGTATTTATTCTATTAAATACTCTACTTTATTTTTACAAATGACATTTTTTTACCAATGATAATTTGATAAACATATTTAATTTATTCACAAAAATAGTAATTATACAGTTGTTTAATCATACTTTTAGAAAAATGGTCATCTTTTTAAAATTTATTAAGCATTTGGTAATTTTTTTCTTTCCCGGATTTGACAGTTTTCCAAGAATAATAATTTTCAGACAGATCTGAGACTTCATAAGAATGGAAACTTTTAACAAAGGTTAAGTTCTCATGTATTATGCCACAAAGTAGAAGCTCATTTTTAAGAGAAAATATATACTTGATTTCAAAGTGGGATGTGATTTTCGAATTTTCTAATTCATGCACATAAAGGTTTCCCACGCAATATTCAACGGTGTCGTAAACAGCAAAACGCACCGAGTATAATTCATTTGGTGCTTCTTTATCGATCAAACACTGTAATTTTAATGGTAAACTCTCTCATGAAATTAAGTTTCCAGATGAGGTTTTCTCAATTCCAGGGGCCTTTTCTACAAGCCAGTGGTAGCACTGGTATAATTGGTGCCGATTAGATAAGGTTTGAGTTATGTTTTTAAAATTTTTTGTCATTTCACAAATTTGCTTGAAATAATTATGTTTGCTCTCGAAACGGATACAAGAGATGTAACGTAAGGGACCAAATTGTTTTATGTTGCTGATGTAGTGCACCATATAGTGAAATTTTGGTGTCATAAATTTAGCTTCACAAATTCTTTCAACATTTTTTAGAAAGCTGGTTATTTTTCTTTCTATGGAAGTTAAATGACTTAAAATTATGTTCGAGGCAAACAGGCTGTCGCATATGTTTCTGAGTTCCAAGTAAAGTTCACAAACTTCGTCATTTTCTGGCCAGAATTCTCCGAATATTAGCGGTAATAGCCTGAAGAGGCAAAACATTTCACTGGCTGTTCCTTTGAGATTGGAATTGCCAAGAATGGCATTCCTAATTTGAGTTTGTGGTCTATTTCTTTCCAATCTACCGTATGGAAAATTGACAATTTGGTTATTTATCAAGTTAATATCCAAGGCTTTAATGGTTACTAAATGATATAGCAAAAATTTCAGAATTTTGGGTATAACGCCCTCTTGCAAATCGTGCATTATATCCACCGGAAGTTGTTTCGTTACATCGAAGCTTTTTAGCTTTAGTAAAGGACTTTCTGCCCAAACTCCACAGATTGAGCCTTCAGCGGCATCTAGCTCTAAACATTGTAAATGATAGCGATGTATGTCCATCGTTCTCATAATTACGTCACTTTCCCTTACTTTGGTGCTAATTTCCGAAAAATCAATTAAACAGAAACGACAGATTCTTCCATTGTTGAAGCTTTGGTTGAAGCCTCCAAGCTTGTGCAGACCCAAGTTGTCGCCTGAAAAAATTGTTGCAACGCCTTTTACAAACTGATTTTTACTTCTTATGTGCAATCCGTTGGTAGAAAGTTAATTTAAATCAAATATCAAAGGCTGAAAAACTTCATTCCACCCGTATTTCTCTACGTCACAAGATTTTGCTAGAAAAACCAACTGTATATCACTCAACTTCGAACGATATTTGTTTTTTCGATTCAACAAAGAGTAACATCCTATAAGTTTATTCTTGCCCCTTTTGGACTCAAGCGGGTTGGCCACTCAAATTCGTCAAGATAGATTTGCAATTGGATGACATCTATGCCAAAATTTGTTCTTAACTCCTGTGATAATCTTCCTTCGGTAAAGTGGGATATTTCTCGGGTGTTAGTTTCGTTTGACTTTACATGTCTAGAAATTTCTTCAAGTTGAGCGAACATGTGTTCTAGAACTTTTAATATCGGCACGTAATGAAAGTAACGTTGTTTTGCATTCTCGTCAGTTGGGTGAGTGTAAGAAAATTGAATTGGTTGAACCATCCCCAATTTAGATGTGCAAAAGGCCGACATTTTGTATTTTGTATTTACACTGAGGAAAGCTTCTTAGAATTTCCATTTCGTTTTCGAAAGCTGGTTTTCATCAATTTCAATTGCCCTTTCTATAAGAAGATTTTGTAGGTCTTCAGTCTGTCTTGTTAAAATGTCTAGGCAAAAGTCTAAGAGGTCATTCGTTAGATTTTCAATAACACTAATTGGAAGTAAATTAATTTCTCTGTATTTCAGCAGAAGCTTCACTATTATATCCCTAATATCTGAAGGGGTGAAATTCCCAGCATCTTCTTTTTCACCTTCGTTCTGAATATCAAAATTTTCATCTTGAAGATTCTGAAAATCACCGACTTCAGGACCTTGAGTATTATCTTGATTGATTTCTTCCAAGCCAGTGCCTTCCTTTTGAACGTTTTTATGTTTCTTGTAAACATGATTCCGGTAACTTATTATTTTCTTATAAACGATTCCACAATTCTCCAGACCACCGCGAATAGTAAAATTTGGTTCATTCTCATGTTTTTTTTTCATATGAGCAATTAATAATGTGAACGTTCTAGCGTGAAAGATACAGTTGACCCTTGGGCATTTATGAAGCGTAACTATATCCATTTTCGATTAAATATCGCGGGTACACGAGAATTATTTAGAGGATGGACTGTACCATTTTTCGTGAAGAGAGGGAAGTAAAACTTCTTGAAATGAGGTTTTCTACCTAAAAGACTGTCGACCAGTTTTTGGAGGGTAGTATGACTAACAACTCTTCCATCCCTTTTACCTTCGAATTCCCACTGTGACACTTTTCCCCGCGGCTGAATGCGATAGAGGACGGGAGCGAAGGGGAAAGAGTAAAGTTTCTAAGAAACTGTTCGTCCGTTTCTCTTTTTCTTTAATTTTAACAAAACTGGGAGCGGGGTTACCATGGTTAAGGCGCCAAGTTTACGGTAGGAAGTAGGACTGTAGGATATTTCGTGCGTACGCCCGCGCCGTAACGCTGCCAGTGTGGTATCGGTCTAAGCGGTTCAAAGATTTTAAAACATGTCGGATTTAAAATATATTACGTGTCTCATTTGCGTCGGAAATAGTAAAAAGAAATTGAAATTGGACTCTCTAAACGATGAAGGATATCCAACTTTGCAACATTTAAAAGAATATTTATCCAAAAACTCGGCTTTCGAGGACATTAATTTAAAAAATTCGAAATTTCGGGTGAGAATTTGCCATTTTCTTAGTGAATAGGAACTTGAGTTATCGAAGTGATTATATATTTCAAATCAGTTATTTTCGTAATAACTTTTATAAGTTTTTAAAATGCGTAAAGCGTAATACTAATTAAGTGGTCTTTAATTACTGCCTATAAGATGCTCTTTAAATTCTCAAATAACTCATTGGATAGGTAATATATTATATCCCTTTCAATGTGGAACTTTCAGTGCTCTTGCACTGAAAGTTCCACATTCAAAGCATAAAAGGAGAAAAGGACTCACTCTCCCAGAGAGAAATTTACCGCGCTTTTTTCGCAGGCTTTCTGGCGGGAAGTGGAAGCCTTGCCCTTACTTTTCCGTTGCCTCAGTCAAAGAGAATAATGGCAAGGACAGGAACTCCGCCCTCCCCAAAAATGACTATGTTGCTCTTGAATTCTTAATAGATTACTAACAATCGTTATTATTATTCGATTCAAATTAATCCTAATCATAATCTTAGCATTTATACTGCACATAATTAATAATAATATGATTTCAACTTAGTGTATTCAAAATTGTGATATCGCAAACTTTAAACACTAAATTCTTAAGCTATTTAATTAACATACTGATAAGGGCGCACTGCAAGCTTTTACTTAAATATCTGATTTAGTCACTCGTCAAAATATAATCAAATACGTCATCCACATAAAATTTTAAATATCTTATCAGGGATGGATTTAATTTTAGAAGTAGGAATGGAGAACGGTTAGTATTTACTTCAGTCCGACTCATCCATTAAGGAGCCCCTCCCTCCAACACGTAACGAAAAGTTTAAATTATCTTATTGGCTCACTTAAACTACGTTTTGATGACGTTTCTGACGGGGACGGCGAAAAATATTTAATTCTTTTTTACCTCTGTCGCTCTGACCCGCCTCTTCTTTCATACCGGTTAAGGGGGTCCGGGACTTTGACGCTGGCGCCCAGATAACTCTGTTCTCCATTCCTACGCCTAAAATTAAATCTATCCCTGATCTTATTTAGTCACTTATATTACTGAAGCTAATTACTTCTGTATTTTGTCCATAAGTAAGTCATACGACGAAGATTTTAAAATGGACGTGGATTTGGAAAATAATTGCATAATTCATGATAAAATGATTGTAAAACTTGTGGTAATAATAAATTTAAAATATCTGTTAATAGTAATATCAGAAGTTTACGAGACCTGTTCCAAGACTATAAAATAAAAAGTCCATGAAATATTATACTTAAGGAACATATCTTATGAACTTTTGATTCCGCAATATTCTAAAACATATCATATTATTAAATCATGATTTCATATAGGAGAAAAGTAGTGAAAAACCCAATAGCCAACTGTGCCTGGAGCCTATAAAACCAAGCAATCCAGAGGTAAAATTAAATTTTGCCAACAGAACTTTCCTAGCAGTTAACAAGTGAATATTTTTTTTTACTTTAGGTTGAGCAATCAGAGGAAGAGGAATTTTGCTGGTAACATAAATTTTCGTTAAGTAATATATTACAGCGACAGTAAGATTTTATGATATTGTAGTAATGTCGACAATTCAAAAACCACAGTAGGCGATGAAGTTAAAACGTCTAGGTCAAAATTTGCCATTGATTACATGCTACCAGAAATACCAAATTACTTCACTGAAAAGGAGCAATTACAACTGCCACTGAACAGGAAAGAAAAAACATGGACAGAGAGATAGTGAATGTTCTCTATCACAATTTAATTGATAATTATTCTGTGTAAGGGTTTTTTATTTGTACTTCAAAATGCATAGTTGCAAGTGCTATAAGATAATTATATAAATAATTAAATTTAAAACTAGTTATCTTATTTCTCCTCTCTTCCAATGCCAGATATTAGAGATAATTTTTTATTTTTAGTTATATATCTTCCTACTTGGTTGTGGGTGAGAAACTTGTAAGACAATAGCCGCATTTGGGTGATGGTGTAAGTATTTAGTTAATACAAAACAACAACAAAACAATAAACAATTTTCTTTATGCAGAAAAAGTGGCAGAAATTCTTGAAAAACCAGTTCAGAATTTGCGCCGAAAACTGAAGGATCCAGTGGTTGAAGAAGCTAGGAGAAAGTTTTCTGGAAGGAGGAAAGATAAATGTAATGCTGGAAAAGAAGCTGTGCTTGCTGAAAAAGAAGCTGTGCTTGCTGAAAAAGAAGCTGTGCTTGCTGAAAAAGAACTTGATGTAATTTTCGAAAAAGAAGCTCCCGAGGAAGATGCTGTTACCACGGAAAACGAAAACGATGTCCCTTTTAATAAAGAAAATTCTACGGCTGCTGAACAAGAAAATATTATGCATAAAGGAGACTCTGTTGAAAATGAAATTGCTGTACATGATGAAAATGAAATTGCCTTGCATTCTGAAAACGAGGCTGCAACTCCTGGTAGAAAAGACTTTCCCCTTGAAAGAAAACGTAAAGCCGCAGCATCTGGAAAAAAATGTAAAGCTACAACAGCTCAAAAAAAACCTCTGTTGACTGAAACAGTATTATCTTCAGTTAATATTAATTATAAAAATGCCGACTCAGCCTCTAAAGGCATTGATTACCCGCAAAGGGAAAATAAATTTGTAGGTGTTTCTAGTATTAACATTATATTTCCTTATTTATAAATTATTCTATTTTTCAGTTTTTTGAAGACGAACTAAGCATTAAAGCACACAAGAAAAGAATGACTGAAGAACTTAAAAAAAGTACTCCAGATTTAAGAGTTATCAATAGCAAAATGGACAAGACATTTGATGTGAGATTTGCGAAAATCAAAGATGAGGTAATTTTAGAAGACATTTTCGAAGAATATCCAGCTCTAAAGGATATAAACCAGGTTTGGAAATGTTTTAGGAATTTATGTAAAGGACAAGTGTTATAAACTCATATTTTTGGTTATAAATGGATTTAAAATTACTTCGAAATCGATGCAGAAAAATATTAGTTACTTAGATATCCTAAGACTTGAGTTTATTTGATTTGTTCTTTTAGAATGGGAAAAATAACAATTTTTTCTTTAAAAGTAACTTATTAAATATTTTTTTTAAAAGTTATTTATGGAGTTCTCCCGAATAACGAAAGTGGAAATAGAGAAAACTTTACAAATGTCATAGAAGTAGCTTTGTCTAGAGATTTGGCGCAATGCACCAGCTAATGTGAAAGATCTTAAAAACGCCTTAATTTCCCAAATAAATGAAGAAATGGATGAAGTAGAAAAAACATAAAGAGTTAGCAGCATCCTTCGTGTTACTTCCTAGTTTGGTGAAGGAGCATCACGGCCACATTTTTTAAACAAAAATAGCTCAGAAACCAAAATACCAAAGGAACCAGTAATTGTTTTTAGGGGCAAGGAAGTCCTAAAAGGAAAAAAGTTTTATATTTACATTGATTCAGAAATTTTTCTAGAAACAGATGATTTTATAATCGCTATATGTATTTGGTTTGGCTCCTTCTTTGTTTTTAACATCGCGTATCCCGATATTACTGCCAAAACCTTAACTTTAATTGAATCTCTGTTATTAGGGCTTAGCCAAACTGCCCATTGCATGGTTGTAACTAATGCAATTTCTTCTTTAAATGGCACTAAATCGGAGCCAAAGAAATTAAGAAAATATTGTAAAAAAACGTAACTCCTTTTCTTATAAACGAATAAATTTTGCATTTCTTAAATAGTATTTGAAACGTCTGGCAACTATTGAAAATATTAATTATTACAGTTCGTTGCTTTGTTTAATGGTTAACGAGCCTCTAATTTTGCTCCCCAGAAGCGGGGTTACAGGAGTGCGCCACTACCCCCTAGATATGGAATTATTTCTCTTTTTTGAAGTAAAATATACGAAATATTGAAGCTGTATTCCAAGCATAGCGAATATACAGTAAAGCAGACGACATTTTACATCCAATATGGATAAATCTTGGACACATGGAAATCAGTCAATGGGGAAAAGAACAGGAAATGAAGTCTACGCTTCAGCTGTTTACCGTATATACTGATAGCTACATTCACAACTGGTTTGCAGTGTAAACACTGTCGTCTCGTCTTACCTCAACAATATTCTTAGTTTGCCAACATGAATCTTAACGTTAAATAACAGTACACCAAAGCTAAATTGTAGCTAGAAGCACTAATAGTCAATGCGCACCATAAAGAGAATAAAAAGTCTGTAGCTACTACCCGTTTACCATTAGCCCTTTTACTATTCTAATTGCCAATACTTCTTTTCTTCTATTATAAAATCTTAACCTGATTATTTAAGAGTGTATTTAACTTTTGGCTCACTCTGAACCGTTGATGTCTCTTCTTTTCAGACACGAAAATCAAAGCCCAAAGTTTGCTTCACCTCAGGCCTCAATTATTTACTCTTTGTTTCACTAAGCCTATTGTGGATAATAATTGATATACCCGCCGGAGTCGAGGTCTTAGTTTTCTTCATGAAATCCCTAAACCAAGTATTATTCTATATACAGTTGTAGTATAGCTTAAGTAATATATAAACAGCCATTTCAAATAACAATATTAAAAAAAAATCCTTGGAGTATCAAAATGAAACAGAGCTTTAAAGCTACAAAAGTACTAAATGCATCATAATTACGAAAAATACTTCCACATATTCACTTTATATTATGGAACAAGAATGAAAACTTCAAAGCTATGATCCAATAACGATTAGCCCTTTCACTGATCTAATTGCTACCATGATGCTTTCTTCTATTATAAAATCTAAATCCGATTGTTTAAACGTATATTTAACTTTCGGCTCACTCTGAGCCGTTTATGTCCCTTCATTACAGACACGATAATCAAAACCCAGAGTTTACTCCACCTCAGGTCTCAATTATTTACCCTTCGGTTCACATAGCTCTCGTCTTGAAATAACTAAACCAGGGATTATTCTATATACAGATGTAGTATAGCTTAAGTAATATATAAACAGCCATTTCAAATAATAATATTAAAAACATCCTTGGAATATCAAAATGAAACAGAGCTTTAAAGCTACAAAAGTACTAAATGCATCGTAATTACGAAAAAGATTTCCGCATATTCACTTTATATTATGAAAAAAGTGAATATTATGGTTCTGTAGGATTTCTTAACACATCAAAACAAAGCGAACTGCTAACTCGGCGCACTAGTGTGATAACGGACAGACACACTTAGACAAAAAAATAGACTGCTTTTTAACTCTTTCCGTATTAATTTTGAATTGAGAAAAGAGATTATCTTAAATATTAAAATAAATATAATTTATATTTAATATTTTCTTCGTTAGTTGTTCGCCTTATTGAGCGTTACATCGTTTTAAAAAAAAATAATTAAACAACCTTGAGAGACTTGACTAATATTGACGTTTGAATTGATGGATATGACTTGTTTCGCCTTACTCAAATAGGTAGTATATAAAGGATTCGAATTGCAGCTGTGGATAAGAACATCGCAATTGCGTGAACCTTGGAGGAAGACCCCTCCATTGGAAGGCTAGACGTTTCTCGTAACCCTAGCCGATCGCCGCGTATGTCTTAACCTTACGGATGATGGTGGTGTTAGAAGCCAGGTGTACAGACTGGTGTCCATGTGGGATGGAAAAAAACAAAGACCAGAAGATGGTGGTGTTAGAAGCCAGGTGTACAGACTGGTGTTCATGTGGGTTGGACAAAAACCAAAACCAGAAGATGGTGGTGTTAGAAGCCAGGTGTACAGACTGGTGTCCATGGGGGATGGACAAAAACAAAGACCAGAAGATGGTGGTGTTAGAAGCCAGGTGTACAGACTGGTGTCCATGTGAATGGACAAAAACAAAGACCAGAAGATGGTGGTGTTAGAAGCCAGGTGTACGGACTGGTGTCCATGTGGGATGGACAAAAACAAAGACCAGAAGATGGTGGTGTTAGAAGCCAAGTTTACAGACAGGTGTCCATGTGGGATGGACAAAAACAAAGACCAGAAGATGGTGGTGTGAGAAACCAGGTGTACAGACTGGTGTCCATGTGGAATGGACAAAGACGAGAAGGTGGTGGTGTTTAGAAGCCAGTTAGTACAGACTGGTGTCCATGTGGAATGGGCGAAAGACTAGAAGATGGTGGTGTTTAGAAGCTAGTAAGTTCAGACTGGTGTCCATGTGGGGTGGACAAATGAACAGAGTTGTTAGACAGGTAATGGAGTAATAGCCTGTAAGTGGAATACAGTTTCCGGGACTGTAAATGCGGTCTGGAAATTGAATACGTTTTCGACTCCCATATCTCCACGTACACGAGACGATAGGCCATAGTTTCTACATCCACGAATAAAAAGATCGTATACGGTCGAGGCTCTGTTATTAGTTGCACAATGTACATGGATGACCATTCTACCGTTGCAGTCTATCAATCCATGGAAGACAAATCGCCACGAAATGAGGTTATGATTGCTGTCCATGTGATTGTATAAAAATAGCATATTCAATTATCCTATCTCACGGCTGTTAAGGGAGGGCGAAATGGAAAATGAAGAGTGTTTTATTTGAATCTGCCGCTGAATGAATTCAATTTTGCTTATTAAAAAATCAAAGGAAGGCCTGATTTCTAATGTCACAGAAACTTGACGTAAAACGACATAAAACCAATCACGGCTCGTTATCTCGCAGATGAAAAGAAAAAAGTACAAATTTAGGCGTAATTGCGATTATGATAAAATTCACACTTCCATGAATCATGCGCATTTTTCGGATGTCTTCCTTCGCTCGAGAGAAGACGTGTCGTGATTGGTTACACATCCATCTTTGGATTTGTACTTATATTTTTGTGACGTCATTGAAACAACCGCCATTTTTGGTACGAAAATGGCATTATTTCCGTTTCACGGTCCCTTTAATGGTGTCTAGATTTTTGCCGCAAAATCCAACAATAAAAACACACTAACTCGGTCTAAAGCCGTTTTATTGTAAAGCTACTCAAAAATTCTAGGCAGAGCAAAAATGAATTGGACCAACCCTTAATAGGTGTATAGATAAATTGTTTAGAGGTCTTGATCAGCTTGTTCGAAACTAACCTCAGCATCTCTGCATTCCTCACGTGCAGGCTCAGTCACGACTCGAGACAAAGGTTTTTCTAAAGACGGATGCAATCTGAGTACTTTTTCACGCGTTTCATGCGCGTGCGCCAATTTCACGTGCGAAAAATGCGAGAAAGGTCGTCAGGGGTGCGTCTAGTTTCTCAGAAATAACTCAGAATTCTGACTGAAATTCATTCTGAGAAACTAGACGTTCGTTCTGAACGGAAGTAGAACCCGACGATTTCTGAGCTTCTGAGGCGAACAGTCAGAATAGAATCGAGGTTACTTGCCAAGAGAATTTAAAGTGGCGGCCTTCACGCCGAAATTGATTTAACACGGTATTATGATCAGAAAGAGATAAAAGTTTTGTTTTAAGAATATAGCAGTGACAATATGAAAGAATATTGAATGGAAAGTAGTAAACCTTCATTATTTGTCACTATCTATAAAATCTCAACATTAGTTCCTAGTCATGAGTTTCGCTTTTGAGCCATGGCCTAACTACTATTAATTTTCCACGTCATCATTGACGTAGGTTTGAAATTGTACTTAGTGAAAGAAACGCGTCTGTTTGCACTTTTAGAATTTTTTTGGCTCAGATATTTTCTGGCTCAGTCAGAACTCATTCTGAGAAACTAGACACACCTCAGTTTGCATCCGCCTTATCTCTCTCGTGATGCAAAACATCACGGATGACGCACAGGTACATTATCTCTAGAACCTCTTTCTATTTTATACAATCATCTATAAAACTTTATATTTATGTTTTTATTACCTCTCCGCTCTAACCAACAGAACTACTAAAGTCTTAAGTTACGGTAATCTTCTTTACACGGAGAGGTTATAATTTCGTTTTCGAACGTGTTAGGTTTTCCCAATATGTATGCGTTTTGTTAACTTAAAAATTATCTGTCGGGCAGCCGTATGTTAATAGAAACAAGATCAAAATTGTTTTACTAACCATAAAGCATTTGCACCTTTAACTTTATATCTTCTTCTGGTTATAGGCGTTCTTCCTCTAAGGGCTCTTCCAACCGGATCCAAAATATTTAGACGCTGCCTAACTCTCCATCGAGGAACGTGACGACAAACACCTTTGCTTCTCAATCCACCAATAACGTATGTTTCACCGACATAATGCGTGTTCCTTAAAATTCGCAAAATGCTCTGATCGAGAACTTCATTTGAAATTACTGTAGTGGGTTCAATACCCATATTTCTTCTACGACGAAATAAGGTTCTAATACTGATTCCTAATACTTCGGAAGTCCTTTGCCATGAAAAGTTTAATGTATCTCGGCACCATTCAATTTGTTGTCTCATAACATCAAAATATGGTCTACCATATACAGAACGAACTATCGGACATATGTGAGGGTCCGATATCAGATCTACATTTGAACTCAAAATACCTTGCGAATCTTCCAGCATTTCACATAAACTATTATAGAGTATATTCAGAAGTTTATTTAAAGCGCAACCTAAAGCAGTCTCTTCGTTATTTAGATTTGCAATTATGTAGCTTCTTTTAATACAACAGTGACCTTCTAATCGTCTATGATAAAGTTCCAAAGCATTTAAATCTAGATTGTGTCGGCACCTTAGAAGAGACTCACAAAATCCATCAAGTTCACTCAAATATTCCAAAACATCATTACAGTGACAAACGTGAAATAATCGTATTAAGACTATTAACAGAAATGTCAAAATGCCAATTGCATTCATTTTTTAATAGATACAGTATGAATAAATGTATCGTCAAGGCTGTTATTGTCCAAAAACATTTAACATACAATTCCATATACCAGTGGCCCTTTGAAGTTATAGGGAAAAATGAAAACAAGTAGTTAAATTCACCACCCTCCATCTGCATACCCCCTGACTCCATACATCCTGGGTTTTCCCTAACTTTATAAAAGAGAGACCATCTAGCTACTCAACAGAAAATGTCCGCACCACGGTCACTTAGAATAAGTAGACCCTTTCGAACTGGGGTAGTTTCCAACCCCGTTGTAAGGGTGGAAAGGAACTTTCTTAGACCCCCTGATAGTTTTACAAGCTATGCTCGTCCCGCTGCCACCCCAAGCTTGCTAATTTCAACGTTATGAGGAGCAACGGCTTACCAGGGGTAACGCCTTTTCGCGTTTGCTATATGGCCGTTTCAAATGTGAACACCGTAATAAGCTTATAAAGATCACTGGTATGGTTTTTTGCTGGTTTAAACCGGATTTTATTGGGGGTTTTTTTATAAAAGAAGAAAAGTATTCTCTTGTGCATAGATTTGGCACAATTCTTTGACTTTTATTGCGACAGTTCTCTTCTACTAGGCCGTCTGATTGATAATCATTTTGAATGCACATATCTTAAAATATAATCGAATGTAGGACATAATCCCCTGGCAAATGCAACAAAATCCCCCGGACAATGTCCCCTTCAGAGTAAAAAAGGACATAATCCTCTGTAATATGCGACTAAATCCAGACTCCAATGCACGGTATAAAATCGATATGAAGGTTTATAAGGAAAGAAAACATAAAAACATGTTTTATAATAGAATGATAAGCACTTCCCTTTTTCATCAATAAAACCAAAATTATTACAGATGCTACAATTTGCTAGGATTTTACTAACCCAATCAAATTTAGTTTCTGACTAAACTACACCACGGAGAGTTCCAAAATAATAGTGAACAAGTTGGGAAACCAAAATAATCCTCTCCGAGTCGAGACGAGGGCTAACATTTTCATAAAAAAAATTACCTTAAAACAGAGGTGAATTAGCCAATGAGAACAACCGGTAATAAATATAATTAATTTGACGATAAATTGCCAAGTGCATTTGTAAAGTTTTAAAGTGTCAAATCTTTTACTACATAACCACAATTATCCCTATAAAAGACATAATATCTATCACTTAAATGTGTGTTTAAAATTCGGCTCACTAAATAATGTTAAGACCTCCTAAAAATGACACGAAAGAGGGCCAATTTGGTATCTTAATTCATACAACAAATCGTAACAACACTTCTTTAAATAAAGATAAAGTATTAACATCCATGTTGTTTAGTGGAGTCTAAATTTACGTTTACACTATATATCGTGGAATTTGGGGTGGCGTAGCGGTTAGCGCTTTCGCCTCGTAGCAGGAGGATCCCGGGTTCGATCCCGGATTGTGACACCGAGTGAAAATCTTGGAACAAATCCTTCTGTGTAGCGTTTGCAAGTTCTTTCCCCACTTGTTAAAAGGAGTTTTCCTCCGCGGTCTAACCCGGTTTCTCCTTTCCGTCAAAACTTGCAGAGGTTAACGGTAATAGTTAGTATAGGGCGCTGTGGGTTAGCTGTGGCATAGTGGCTAGCCACCACCTTCCTATGCATAGTATAAGGTCCCACCTGTAAATAAGCCGCATGCTTAGTGTGGAAATCCCTTCATGGGCAAAAGCTTAGATTATTATTATATAAATGTAGTAAAGCTGAATTAAAAAGTAAACACCAAATTTGAAATATTAATATCAAAAGATGGTACAGGAATATTGAGATGAGACAGAGCTTTATAGCTACACAGCTACTAAAAGAATCGTAATGCCGAAACATATTTAAAATATTTTCATTTAGAATTCTGCAAAAAGAAATTGTTATCGTTTTGTAAGAGATCTTTTCATCGTACTTGCTTTATATGAACTTTGATGCGCTTATGGTGTTCGATTCAGATGCAATCGTCATTACTCGTTCTATATAAACTTTGATATGAGTATAGTGTTTGGATTCAGATGCAATCTTCATTACTCGTTCTAAATAAACTCTCACTTGTGTCACTTCAAAGAAAGAAGTTTATCTGTAATAATTAAATAAATATAACTGATATTAATTATTTTATTCGTCAGTATTTTTACATTAACTATGGATACGTCGATTTCAGAAATTTTATTCCTAAAATAATTTTAAACATAGCTATTGTTAACGTTTCACTTCTAGCGAACACCTAATTCAGAACTTTGGTTATATATGGCGATTGATTCACGTTAAGGAATAAGAAAACGCACAATAGCGTGAACCTTTGGTGGAAGCCCAGCATGTTAAAATAATAGTAATCCTGTATTTAGAGGATCTCGAACTTTTTAGCCCAGAAGAGCTTATTTTTGGAATCATTCAAGATATCGCTGTTTTTGAAAAGAAAAATACTCGAGCCGAACGTGAAACTAATGTAGAAATGATAGGTTATCAAATCACCGCAAATACCCTGGAGCGTTAAGGCTTGTTAGAAAGCAGTTCCCAGAGGTCGAATCAGACAATGACCTAAATCCTTACGCGATTATCGCGGCTATTGTAGCGATATCAGAAACTTTCGAGGATATAAGCAGAATATTAAAACTGCTAACGCACTCAAAGTCGCTTCACTACCATTGCGCCGAATCCCAATCAACCGAAACCAATACCATTCGACCGAAAAACCCGCACTTTGGCGGATTTACGAATCTGTCCAATGGGACAATCCCATTGCACCGAAAAACCCGCACTTCGGGTTTTTCCCGATGAAATTTAAATAAAATTAAAACAATTTAAGGCCTACGTAAAATGAACACAAGATCCAGAACTTTTCTAAATTATTATTTTAAAACTAAGGATTATATGAACAAAATAGTAATTAATAAGCAAAATATGACACAATAAAATCAATTGCTAATATTGATTTATTATTATATGTAATATTTATCACGTAAATACTTTAAGCCAGCCGTTTTACTGTACTTGAAGTGTATAACCGCTCCTAAGAGTAAGAGGAAGAGACGTCCTCCTAAACAAACCAAACCAAACCCTATCCTAACAGTAATTTTTTGGAAAATGCATTTTATTTGAGAAGTCAATGAAGATGAACATCATTATTTTGGAAAAGGCAAAACATTGTTAAATGATTTACAAATATTGCTAACCTAACTAAACCTAAGCCAACCTAACCCTAACCTAACAGTAATTTTTTGAAAAGGCATATTATTTGACAAGTCAATAAAGATAAACATCAATATTTTGGAAAAGGCGTAACATAAAATAATACTAACCTAACCTAACAGTAATGTTTTGGAAAAGGCATATTATTTGGGAAGTCAATGAAGATAAACATCAATATTTTAGAAAAGGCGTAACATTGGTAAATGATTTATAAAATATTACTAACCTAACCCTAACCTAAGAGTAAATTTTTGGAAAAGGTATTTTATTTGAAAAGTCAATGAAGATAACCAAACCCAACCTTACCTAACCTAACCTGGTTTTGATCAAGAACGTTTTATTGGATGAAAGCGTTTTTAATTAATCCTTAACCCATGCCCAATTAGTCAAAGTGCTGTTTTCACTTTTTCTGTATATTATTATATTATACTTTTAGAACACACTGTAATGAAAACTTCCAAAGGTCGTTTTTAATTATCATCTTGTTGTATAGTCGTCAAATAATGGCGTTTCCAAGGCAATAATAATGTATTTGAAACGCTTTCATTAATAAACGACATAAATAGATATTAAACTATATAGCATTTTTGGGGTCGCTTACTTCGACAAATAGCGTCGTTTGAATTGTAAATACCAAAACCGCGGTTGGGCTAAATTCATTAAAAACATTGGCGGGATTCGGTCTAATGGAATTCTGAGCGATGGGAAGATACCCTCAAAGTCTTCCTGTTATCTAAATGACCTATTGGAATGCTTCTATTAGTTGGCGTGCATTTATTATTTCCCCACGTTGAAACACAAAGTCGGGAAAGGGTAAGATTACAATTTTTATTTCTGGGCTAAATTTAACCTGAAATGAAATTCTCCATCGATTTTAGCATTCCTTATAGGCTGTATTATGCCTTATATCATTACGAAAACTCGAGGTTTGGAACCCAGAAAGAAAAGCAAATTGCGAGACGGAGTAATGTTGGACAGCAGTGCATTGATAAATACGGGTATTTTAACTTGTTGTCTTAGGTCTAAGGGTATTGAAGTGAAGAGACTAGGGGAGTAAAACTGCCTTCCATCTTGCTTTTTGGAGCCTGCGCTTTAGTCTCTTTGTATCATGAGAGTGCGTGGAGGCTGATGGCTTGTACGTCCCGATCCCGAGGGTTGGTAACTTTGGCAAGCCCCTTTAATACGTTGAAAAGGTCTATTATCCCCCATCCAACCAAATCTATGTATATGTAAAAAGGCTAAGTGGGTGTAGTTATACGCTAGGGCAAAGCTATAAATCTTATCAGATAAGATGGTAATCTGTTCACAATTATGACATTGTCTGACGCATCGATACCCCTAGTTACCGAGTCTGCAAATTACCCCATAAATATATCATGAATTTCAATGTATTAGAGGTGGGAGAACGCGTCTAACAAGTCAACAGATCCGTATCATAAATCACGAACTAGCTCCAAATCAAATCGTTAAAATTGTTGCTTATGCCGGAACCGGCAAAACATCGACTTTAGCCGAATACACCAAAAAACGTCCGGGGCTAAAATTCTTGAACATTGTTTTCAATAGGTACTTAACGTTTATCACCCATTATCAATTTAGTTGTTACTTATCATAACGAGGTACATTGTCATTATCGTAGGTCAGTTTGCAATCAAGCAATAACGATTTTTCCTCCTAATGTCGAATGTCGTACGGCGCATTCATTGGCTATCGCGCAATTGACGTCGTGAACGTTTATGAATTCGAGATTGGTTTAATGAATCCCAAAGATTTGGAGAAATTAGATTTCAAAAGTCCTAAACATAGCAAAGGACCGTTGAGTTAGATCGCTATAGAGGAGCTGTTCTGACAACCTTCGAAACCTTTATTAATTCGGCTGATGAAAGACAAGAAGGTATAAGATGCCTAAGTATTGGCGCGCCATTGTCCCAGTTCCCCTTTCAAAATACAAAGCGGGGAGGGCGTAAAAGTAGGCCGGGTTATTTCGCTGCCTCTCCCCAGTCGGAAAATACGTAATTTTCGTCACTCACGTCGCGCTGACGTTCGTTTTCAAGAACCAATGAGATGCTGGTGGTAATTTAGGGGCGAGGATTAACTGAGTCCGGACCTACGTTTAGACCGGAGAAAAAGCTGGAAATTTGGAGCGAACTTATACCTTCCCCCTAGTAAACTAGATATCACTTCATGATATAACTTTTTGGAATACCGACTTTCCTGAGTTTCCAGGTTTTTTCCCCATAAACGGAGTTAAAACAACGAGAATGTTCTTTTATAGTTGAAGCAACCCCTTCAGAGAAAACTCACTCAAAACTCAAAAACTTGGCTGGTTCCCATAAGTTTTCCAGAATTTCCCTATTTGTATGAACACTGCACGAAGACCACGGAGTATACATCACATGTGAGATGAGATTACATCAGTATTACACGAATTACGAATATTACAATATGATTACGTAATTATGTCTAAAACTTGTACGCGGATTACGCGAAGTGTGATCAGCCCATCAACTTCAAACTTCAAAAAATCAAACCAACCCTTTTTGCTTTCCTCCGACTAAAGTTTGGCTACGCGCTCTTTTTATAGCTTCAAATAAAATCGTATTCGCGATGAATCAATTTCGGGACCAAATCGAAACGACTGTAACAATGTATTAGTTCAATATTCAAGTAGGCAAAGACCTACTTGCGAAAGATAATAAACGTGGTTATGTTCTATGCTTTCCAAAGCATTTACGGCGCCACGAAAAGCGTAAATTTGTTGATTTGGGGTCGCCCACAAAGATTTTAGGGACTTTTTAATTCAAAATGATGCTTAATATAGTTGGATTACAATCTTGGGCTTCGTCAATCAAAATACAATCGTAACCCTGGTAGATTGGTTTACGCAATTGATGAAGTTTCAAATATCCATCGTGCATCATTTTGACCTCAAAGTCATTCGGGTCAATCATCCGTTTCCATATAGTTGTAGCGTCGTCAACCATAGCCTGAAATGCCCCTTACTTAATACTCGGTGATCCATTAAGGGTGGTAGGGCCGAAGTACATGGTAATTTACTCGAGTTGATTTTGAGTCTAAAATGTTCTATACTTCTATGACCAGCCGATTTTGTCACAATGGAGGCACCGCCTAAAAAAAGTTGCGATTTGTGTTTGTGTTTTACGGATGATCCCTTAAAACAAGTTGGGAAACCAATTTAATAAACCTCTCCTAGTAGAGTAGCAATTAAAAACCGGATTTTCTGCTAAAGGGTTCTCCTGGTACAGATAATGACTCGCGACCGAATAAGAATAGAGCAGCGAGTCGTCTAAAAATTCCGTTCTACTGGTACAGAAAATCGAGGGTTAGGGGTTCTCCCGGTACAGAAAATCGAGGGTTGGGGTTCTCCCGGTACAGAAAATCAAGATACGGCAGTCACGTTAAAATGTTTGAACCCCCATTTTCGCCCTAAACTTCGGCAGCCGATATTTCCGAAAGTACGATACAGAAGCCCGAGCAATAAACACACTTACACTTCACATTTCAATTGTAATCGGTTAAGCAGTCCTACGTTTGTAACACCACTTCAGGTGTTTCGGCCCATGTTCAGTTTCTATATAATTTTCCAGTACGTAGTCTGAAAACTCAAAACAATCTGGAGATGGACATATTCCAACATGTTTTACAAAGATATCGGACACCTCTTCTGGTGGTAAAAACGGAATGCCGAAAATCATTTTAAGCCATTTACCAATATCTGAGTCAGCCTTATTATACTCGTCTCGTATCGTTTTCACACTTTTTTCGAAACCATGACTGCCAAAGATGAAATCTTCACCCCTTAATTCTAGTGTTTGGGAATATATCTTTCGCTGCTAAGTGAGCGGCTAGCTCAAAGTTGAACATTAAAATCGTCGGTTTAAGGTTAAGCCCAAATTCGTGACATATCTGTTTCAGAAACTCCCACATATCTGTATAGCATTTTACCGATTTACCAGGCAGAAAACAAGACACAAGTGGTAAATATACCCCCTTGGTATGACCATGAATAGTATACAGTTGGTAAGACAACTTAGGGCAGTAAGTAATAAATTTTTATTAATTATAAATTAAGTAAATTTACCATCACATAATAGTTCTTGACACTCGGATATTAAAAATTCAATATTAGATTTGCATGTTACAATAACTATTTGCGATTCTGTGTTTACAAATCAAAACCTTTCTTTGCTAGCTGTTTAAAATGGAATACTTTTCACTGCAACTAAGGCTTCGGGTAAAGATTTAGGTAAAACAGGCAATAACTTTCGTCGCTCCCTATAAATGGATTTTATCACAACAGATACATCACTCGCAACTAAGCTGTCTTGATTCTCAGAATGTTTCAGTTCTGTTCTAAATATCTTCAATGGCGTAACACAAATATCACTTAATGCTTTAGTTTTACATTTATTTCGTATTTCTGGTCGTTGCAAATCATGCTTAGTAAAGCATTCGTGGTTGTGGCCAACTTCGTTTTGAGACACTATTATGCTTTTAGTCGCATCCGTTTTAATGGTGGCGTAACACGTTTTGATATAACATCGCCAAACTATATGGCCTGTTTTCTTGATTTCGCGTACTTTTCTATATTTGAAATTTTCTAAAACAAGGGAATCACCTCCCCTATTATGGACAACTATTTCGAAATCCATTAAAATCAAACTACCAACACTTATTAGTGATAAGGTATCACATTTAAAAGAATTCTAAAAAATAAAGTGAGACTAAAAATTAAATTTAAAAACTTGGTAGAAATAGGCTTTAAAAATTGAGCGGAAATGGGCTATGGTAAAAAAATGTGGAATAAAATTTCAATGTAAAAAGTGCGCGGAAATGTGCCATAAAAGTGTTTGGAATTGGGCTATGATTCTCGAAACTTGAGCGGAAATGGGCAACCTCGAAGATCGGGACGAAATATAAAACAAACGCAATTGAAAGATTATTTGTATAATTAGTTTATGTTTTAGACCATCTAATCATTTAAAAAACCTTTCATATGTGATAGAACTGATAATTTAACGTGATAATTATGTTCCCCTTCTATTATAATAGAACGTTATAATTAATTTCCTCTGTGATAATTCATGGTCTTAATTAATCAAGATTAAGTTCATCTAAGCTTAAGTATCTTTTGATATATGAGCTACATAATTACGGTTAAGTTCGTCTTCTATCATATATTAATTTGATAAGTGGTAGGCTAGTCTAGACGATGAATTAATTCATAAATAGTTTGTCTTCAATCGAAATTTAATGTGATAATTGATAGGCTAGTTTAGACCATGAAATAATTAGTAAATAAAGTTAAGTTCCTCCTCCATTATAATTTAATGTGATAATTAATTAGCTAGTGACATTGAAAATGATAAAACTTATGATCTCATTTATTTTAAAGAAAGTCAAAAAGCAATGGTTTATTAAACAATGGTCTACAAAATCCTGTTTGTTATCTACGTTTCACCTATATCTAGATCAACGTTGCGATAACAGGCTTCGGCAATTTGAGAGCTTTTAGTGCTTGTTTTAATTAATACGGCACGTCGAGCGCTACTGTAGTTAATACTTGAAAGTTTACTAGCTGTTATATATTTCATCTGACTGAAAAGTGTTTCCACTGCTGAACCATTTATCCTTACAGGATACACAAATCGTTTTGGATGGCGCGCAGTGAAATCCTTAACATAGTCAATGAAAGCGTAAATGCTGATTCTTAGCAACTCAAAAGTTTGCCATGCAAGGAATTTAATATTATTGGTAATTTTTTTCCTCGTCATTCATTCTTCCCTTAGCCCGTTCTTCAAAATACTTCAACCCATTTAACATTGATTTTACGGGAGATGAATTTTCGTCATAAACTCTTTCTCCTCAAAGCAATCCATTTTCAAATATGTCGTGTCAAGTTTTTAAATAGTCAAAACAAGCCATGACATTGGCTTTATCATCAGGGTCATCTTCAAACATTGGATGTGCGTAATTATACAACTCCTCTAAAACTTCCATTTGCTGCATTATTTTTGCTGGAAAGAAAGTTTAGTCCAGGAGTCCCGCTCTATATGTGATTGTTGTGGACGCTTCACTTGGACCAACTCGTCCTTATCCCTCTTGTCATCTTCGCGTTCAACGATTTGTTTCCAGCCAAACCTCAAACCATTTTTCATAAAGTCTCTACTATCGTTTTCTTGCGAGTGATGTTGGGCATTAGCCATGTTTTTCAGTTGATGACTCGGGCACACCATCTAATAAATTGATCCTTCAGGCACAACATAGTTTGTTATTTTTGTGCTCAGCTTAAAACATTTAGAACCCTCTTCATTTAAAGAAAGATCAACAGCTTTGCTGATGCCTAAGCTGTGTCTTAACGCTGACATATTGCTACTACCTCCATGGCAACTTGGTAACTTTAAGATATCGAAGGAGAATAACTTATCGTACGCTGCTGGTGAACAAGCATAAACGGCTTTGCAAAGCCTAGAAGTGAGGGGACTCTATCTATTGCCGTTGGACCCATTTGACACATCGTTCTTGATCTTTAAGAAATTCATTTTTCGGTGGTGTTTTACAATTAGCCTCCCAGGCTTTTTTTAGCGCTATTCCGAAAAGTTTGTTTTTGTTCATGGCATGCTTGAAAATTGCTTGCAATTGCTTTTGCCCATTTGCATTTATTTCTGAAACAACCTCTGTCATTTGTTGATCTTGGACATCACTGAGTTCCATACTAGTCTCTATCAATTTATTTTCTAGCAGTTTTATTTTTTGATTCAATGATGATCTATTTCTTTTAGATTTAATTAGTTGTAGACCCCCCTCGTTTAGATCTTGGGGTTAAAACAGTGAATCTACATCTTCATTCAACTGATTGTCTCTTCACTTTTGTTTTAGGTGTCACATGAGCATTCTTGTTCCGGCAATCCCTTAGATACGTAAAACATTAAAGCATTTGGAATTAGACCCTATAAATTATATATTCACGAAATTAAGGCTAATCAACTGATTAGTCAATTTGGATTTAACAGGATAAGAATATGTACCTTTACAAAGTTTGGCAACTAGAACACTGATAAATCTTGCCTTCTATCTTCTCTTTCGATGCATTTGTTGGAGGTATGAACCACGCTAAACATTTTATTGAGTCAAAGCGTTCAGCAGGGTGTGAGACTTTTACAAGATATTTGACAGTTTCTAGACCAGCACGTTCTTCCTAAACAGAACACAATATATTTGTCATATTATTTGAAAATTATTTAAGGGGCTACTATTATTACCTTTTGTATTCCAGGACAAAACAAGTATTTGTCACTCAATGTAGATAAAGCGTTATTGATGACAGGGTTGGCAACTACATATCCAGTCCGATTTAAACCACCTGGTTTAATCCGGATTAATCCACTTAAAAAAATCCACCTAAAATATCCGGCTTAATTATGAATGGGGAAAAATCAATTTTGTGCCATAAAAATAATTAAAATACAACCAGAAACAAGGCAAAAGTATAGGAAGCGACAACTAAAGATTATTTATTATAAATGATAAAACTAATAATTATGTTACCAGTTACTGTCCAGTTACAGCTTACAATATTTTACCAGTATTACTCGAACTTAAAACAGAGCGTGGTTCCTGTGGATCCCCTACAAGTTGACTTTCCTTACGAACTCCAGTAGTCCAGTTTTGGCTTGGGAAAGCTAGGGGCATTTGTGGGCGAGATTTATACGTGCATGTATAAATGCCGCCCACTAGCCTTTACCAAGCCAAACCCGGAGTTTAGAAGGAAAGTCTTCTTTCTAGGGATCCACTGGAGCCGCGCTAATGTTAGGCTCGTGCACTCGGGAAAGAAATTGATTTCATGAAAACATTTTAGCAGTTAAACTTGCAGACGATTTTATATTGGAACCAGGGCTAGCGGTTGGGGAGTGCCCCAAAGCTTAAATAAGAGCTAAACAGAAGTACTTTGCCTTCAAAAAAACCTAAAATGACTCGTGTTTTTAAAAAATTCGGATAAATCCAATAAAATCCGGTTTAATCCAATAAAAACCACTGGTCTGGATTTTATTCAAATTATCCGGATTTTTGCCAACCCTGATTGATGACATCTAAGTTTAGAATTTCTTTCTAGTTCTGTCGTTTTCTTGAAAGTGGTTATTATAGATAATTTCCCATCGGGTACAAACATCAAACATCTTGGTGTTTCATAAAAGGATGAAGTAATCTTCAATAATCCTCTGTCCGGTATAACCTCAACAAAATCCAAATTGTCATGAGTTTTCACGATTCTTGTACAAGTGCCATATAAATCATATCAAAAAGGAATTAAATGTTCTACTTTATAAAGATATTGTAGATAATTACTACAATTTCATATTTTTCGTACCTGGATGTTCTTTTTCAATGAAAAACTTCACAGTCAATATTCTAGGAGAGCGGTCGCTCTCTTAGATAAGACTTCATACTGCTCTTAATGTATAAGGAGGGTTTTTTGTTTGGATGTAACTTTTTCGTATTATGTTTACTGTTTTGGAATTTTGACAGTGAACTAAAATTCGGGCCCTAATTTTTGGGTTAAAATTTCAAAGAGATCCATTTAATAGTTAATTATATAAAGCATAAAGTTGCTAAGGGTGGTTTTAGAATCCATAAAATGAATCAGACATTTGGTGAAAAATACTATATTCTTCCAGAGACATAACATGGGAATTTTTTAAAAAAGAGGGTTTTGTCAGCAGGTATATAAAGAATACTATTCACTCGTTACGTTTGGGAACCATCTTAAATGAAAGATAACATTTCAATTTAGCGCCTTCTCTTAGTTTGATTAAGATCAATTAAGTTTAAGTATTGGTTTTTATCATTATAAACACATACTTCTAGTTAAGTTGTTTTGGGTATTGGAGTTACGGTGTTTTACCACTGTTAAAGACACGAATTTTAGCCCTGATTTTTTTATATTGGACTTATGGCGTTCTTTTCATGAATCACGCCGTTAGAGGGAGATTGAGCAAGAAAAACATAGTGTTTGAGCTCTCCGTTAAAACCAAAATTTTGAATTTGGAATTAAACTGGAGGCTAAATTGGTCTGATTTTTTTTATTATTTTTGTAAGAAAATTTCATTAAACATTACAAAAATACTAGAATTACTTTCGAACGTAAAAATCACCAGTTATTCAGCTAGTTCGATAAGCCTCGGTCAAAATAGCGTTATATTGATGTTATTTCACACTTCAACTTCGGTTATTTGGGATAAAGCCAGACATTACGAATACTTGCGGTAGGTTCAAATAAATTATAAAAAAATTAATTATTAATCTTACTTGCAGTTCAATCTATTACTACATTATTATCTGACTATCTGTGAGAGCTGGGACATATTAATAAGCTATTGAGGTAAATTTTAAAATTAATAAGCTATTGAGGTAAATTTTAAAATTAATAAGCTATTGAGGTAAATTTTAAAATTAATAAACTATTGAGGTAAATTTTAAAATTAATAAGCTATTGAGGCAAATTTTAAAATTAATAAGCTATTGAGGTAAATTTTAAAATTAATAAGCTATTGAGGTAAATTTTAAAATTAATAAGCTATTGAGGTAAATTTTAAAATTAATAAGCTATTGAGGTAAATTTTAAAATTAATGATGAAGCCTCGCTGAGTAAACGTTGCCGATAACTCTTCAAGGGAAATAATGACAATCAGAACTGTATAGGTTCTTTCATTTAATAACATTTTACATTTGCATTATTTAAATACAAAATAAAGGTAAAAACCATTGCCGTTCATTGGATCTCTAACACGATTTCTTAATTTCAACATACCAAGGTAGCCCTTCCAAATTGTGGCTGTTTTTTAACGAAATTTTTAATTAAATGACATTTTCGGTTTATGTTAAATATGTAACACACTGTTCAGTGGTTCTGCTACTAAGCATTCTCAAAGAAGTCGAAGTTTCTGAAATTATTGGGAATAGAGGTTTTTAGACGCAAGAGTACGTTACCAAAAATTGTTTTAAACTTATGCTTATGGGCGTGCTTCTGAGTTTTAAGAGGATCCCATTCTCAGGCTTTTTATTTGATAACACTTTATTGTTAAATTAATTAAAATCAATTATGGTTAAATACGTAAAACAATATTTTTTATTAAGTTTCTGAAATTATCAGAGCTAAATATCAAAGACCCATATTTAATTGTTCTCATTTCGACACAACTGCAACCGTATAGATTCATTTATTTATTACATTTCTCATTTCTAATTATTTAAATTTAAAGGGCTGTATTAACTTCTAAAGGTGAAAACAGCTGACTTGTCGGCTTAGCCTTGCAGCCCGGTATTTGTTTACTAAGTTCTGTCTTTTACACAACAAAGTTGGCCATTCTCGCTTATAAGAAGCGAATGTTTGTCATATGCATCTATGTCTGCCATTGTCTGGCCTTCAGGAGCCCCAGGACTCGGAGGGCTCGAGAGAGGAGGGCAAGTCGGTCCATTTTCCCGGGGCCTGTACCTCTCGACCTTGGTTAATACTAGTGGATAATGGTTGGGAAAACGTAAATATATAAGTGTTTAACAGTCAAGCGCTACGTCACCCCATCAGAAAACCCATATCGATTAGATGGCTTTTTGATGGGCAAGCGCTGAGCATCATGACGTCAAAACTTGAAACGCGTAAAAGCATACAGTGGGGATAATCTGGTAAGCGCTGTCATCAAAGAGGGTTACTGAACGTACCCTGTGTCTGCCATTGTCTGGCCTTCAGAAGCCCCAGGACTCCCAACTGAAGCAGAGTGGGAAATAAGGATTTTTTTAAACTGGACATTGGGCCAGCCTGGAATAAATAAACTGGTCCATTACCATTGACTAGGGCGCGTCGTCTGCTAACCTAAAGAAGTGGGTAATTCAAATAGTTGAGGTTATGTCTGGATCCTGGTTACCCTAGAATTTTCTTAGTGGTCCCGTGGACCACTGATCCCCCTCCGATTTAATTTTTAAACTGGTCATTTGCCCTGTGCCACCGCCTTATTTCCCACGCTGAATTGAAGTGAAGCATAGCCTACTCGATCACGCGCAACACGTCGCAAGCTGCTTGTGCTATAGCGCGAGTCAGGGTGGGAAATAAGGATTTTTTTAAACTGAACATTAGGCCAGCGACCCTGCTGACTTAGAATAAATAAACTGGTCCGTGACCATTGACCAGAGCACGTCGTCTGCTAAACTTAAGGAATGGATAATTAAAATATTTAAAAGTTAATACCTGGACTGTGGTTTCCCTTAAATTTTCTTAGTAGTCTCGTGGGCCACTGACCCCCCCCCCCCTTACGATTTACTTTTTGAACTGGACCAGGCAATTTTTAAACTGGTCATTTGCACTGTGTCACCGCCTTGTTTCCCACGCTGGCACGAGTTGCTTTGCGTTGTCGAGTGCGTGATGAAGTGGGCTTTACCTGGAGTCCCAACCCCCGCGACTTCCTACCCAAATACCCACTAGCATAGCCCACTTGATCACGCTCCCTTTTCCCCAGCTACATATTTTGACGAGGGCATTTTTGGCGTATTAACAATCTTGGATCACCTTTGTGGACTTTTAGGGTAGCCCCTAGTAACCCAATTCCACTGGGCCGACTGCCATGGATATCGAGTTGGCCAACTCAGTCGCACCACCACTGACTGGCAGGTTGAAATGTCCTACCTGGCCAACAGCTGGTTTAATAGTCGGTAAAGAGATATATTTCCTCAAAAACCAGCTGTTGGCCAACCCTTGTTTTAGAAGCCGGGGAGGTTCCGTTTTTATTTTAAAACCAACTCTTGGCCAACGCCTGGTTTTTCAGTTGGTAAACAGTCGGCTGGAAAAATAAGCCTACCCCAAAAAAACCCTCAGCCAGCTATTATACCCACATGATAACTACAATGATACATGAAAAATGAGTCAAGAAAAGCAATTTTATTTATTACAGTATTTTTTACAAAATTTGATAGTAACTGCATTTATGATTTTACTCAGATTCACTTTCTTCCAAAGCCGCCGATTTGTTTTTTTCTTTTTTCACGTCCTCCTTCTCTATAACCCGCATATTTTATCCACTTCTTAATAACCACCTCTATATCAAAAGTTTTCACTGTCTTCAAATTTTGAACCACTGCATCTGATATATAAAACATTAAATTAAAAAATACGAAAATTATTCTACTTCACAAAAGTGAAAATAAAGTATTCCTGGCCGTGATTATTCTACTAACAAAAACAATTGCATCTTACCAATTACAATATCTTTCATTGTCAACTTTTCAAAAGATGATTTTCCATTGGCTCCTATCCAGTTAAACTTCATAATTAATTGATGAGAAAAAACATTTTTCATTATTCTTCTACAACAGTCTCCCACTTTTTTTCCTCCATACGATGCAACTTTTTCACCTTTGAAAATTAAACAAAAACATTTAAAAATAACACTTAAATATGGTCGAAACTATTTTTAATTAAGACATTCATACCAATTGTTTTTTGGTTATATCATTCTGTACAAGTCTTTCTACTGATTCTAATTCTTCAATAAACTCTAAGAACTGTTCTTTGAAATGTCGAGGGGCTTTGTTCTGGAAAAGAGGGATTAGCAAAACATTTATATTAAAATTAAAAATATGGTGCTATTGATTTTTTTTGGTGAAAATATCATACCACGTAAAACGCGTTTTGGATTATATAACCTCCTGTTTTCTGAATAATCCAAATCTTTTCCAATGGTGCGTTCTTCTTAGGGAAAAATAACTATTATTGTACTACACATCAGTAAATTCTATTTGACAGTATAAAATTTACGTACCGTTAGCTTTTCTAAGACAGGAAGACAAGTATGTCTGATCAATATAGTTATTTTCCAAATTTCTTCCTAATAATAAAATAGCTTTACTAAATAAATTTTATTAATAATCTAGAGATCTGTTCAATTAATGTTTCTAAAAGTTATTTAAAAATTTGTCAAAAACATTAGAATTCAATAAACATTGACCCTTAATTAGCATTTTAATAAAATTTTGGTAACATGTCCAACTTATATTATAATTACCTTGAAAATGATTCGTTCTGTGGTTAAGTGTGGGTGAATTCGAACTTTCCATAATTCTTGGTGATGACTGCCGCTTCCTATGTTGCTCTAACTAACGACTGAGCTTCCCCACGAATCGGTGGCGACTGCGATTGAGTTTCCCCACGCCTCGGTGAAGACCGCGAATGAGAATACCTACGCCTCGGTGAAGACCGCGAATGAGACTCCCTACGCCTCGGTGAAGACCGCGAATGAGACTCCCTACGCCTCGGTGAAGACCGCGAAAGAGACTCCCTACGCCTCGGTGATAAACGCGATTGAGAATCCCTTAGTCTCGGTGATAAACGCGATTGAGAATCCCTTAGTCTCGGTTATAAACGCGATTGAGAATCCCTTAATCTCGGTAATAACCGCGATTGAGACTCCCTACGCCTGCGTGGCGGTGACTGAGACTCCCTACGCCTGCGTGGCGGTGACTGAGACTCCCTACGCCTGCGTGGCGGTGACTGAGACTCCCTACGCCTGCGTGGCGGTGACTGAGACTCCCTACGCCTGCGTGGCGGTGACTGAGACTCCCTACGCCTGCGTGGCGGTGACTGAGACTCCCTACGCCTGCGTGGCGGTGACTGAGACTCCCTACGCCTGCGTGGCGGTGACTGAGACTCCCTACGCCTGCGTGGCGGTGACTGAGACTCCCTACGCCTGCGTGACGGTGACTGAGACTCCCTACGCCTGCGTGGCGGTGACTGAGACTCCCTACGCCTGCGTGGCGGTGACTGAGACTCCCTACGCCTGCGTGGCGGTGACTGAGACTCCCTACGCCTGCGTGGCGGTGACTGAGACTCCCTACGCCTGCGTGGCGGTGACTGAGACTCCCTACGCCTGCGTGGCGGTGACTGAGACTCCCTACGCCTGCGTGGCGGTGACTGAGACTCCCTACGCCTGCGTGGCGGTGACTGAGACTCCCTACGCTTGCGTGGCGGTGACTGAGACTCCCTACGCTTGCGTGGCGGTGACTGAGACTCCCTACGCCTGCGTGGCGGTGACTGAGACTCCCTACGCCTGCGTGGCGGTGACTGAGACTCCCTACGCCTGCGTGGCGGTGACTGAGACTCCCTACGCCTGCGTGGCGGTGACTGAGACTCCCCACGCCTGCGTGGCGGTGACTGAGATTCCCCACGCCTTGGTGGCGGTGACTGAGATTCCCCACGCCTTGGTGGCGGTGACTGAGATTCCCCACGCCTTGGTGGCGGTGACTGAGATTCCCCACGCCTTGGTGGCGGTGACTGAGATTCCCCGCGCCTTGGTGGCGGTGACTGAGATTCCCCACGCCTTGGTGGCGGTGACTGAGATTCCCCACGCCTTGGTGGCGGTGACTGAGATTCCCCACGCCTTGGTGGCGGTGACTGAGATTCCCCACGCCTTGGTGGCGGTGACTGAGATTCCCCACGCCTTGGTGGCGGTGACTGAGAATCCCCACGCCTTGGTGGCGGTGACTGAGATTCCCCACGCCTTGGTGGCGGTGACTGAGATTCCCCACGCCTTGGTGGCGGTGACTGAGATTTCCCGCGCCTTGGTGGCGGTGACTGAGATTCCCCGCGCCTTGGTGGCGGTGACTGAGATTCCCCGCGCCTTGGTAGCGGTGACTGAGATTCCCTACGCCTCTGTGATGAGTGTTTTTCAGAACGCCTTGGCGAAAGTTGACTTTCTTTACAATACGTTGATGATATATTGTCCGATATCCTTGGTGAAGGGATCGCTTGATTTCTCCTTTGACTTTTTATTACGTCCAGCGAAAAGTGGTTTTTTGGAACTGAGCCTTCATTATTGTAAGGAGATGTTTTCTCTGGTTCCCTAGGACTCGGTGATACAGGTCTTTCCTGAGGCCCTGGCGATTTCTGCACTAACAGTGGAGATGGGTTTTCCATAGGCATCAGTGATTCCATATTAGCAGATACAGATGGGAAAAAAATTTTATCAGTTTTTTTATGCTTTGAAGCTTCCAAGTTTGAGGGAAGTTTTGGAGCTGGAGGAAGAGAAGGTTTCTTGCTCTTCTTTTTCCCATAGTTCACTGGAGGATAGATTTAAAGAAAATAGGGTATGATATTTTTGTCAATAAATCTTATAAGGAAGTAGATAGCTTTCCAATTTTTGAAGGCAAAATACATGGGGGGAAAAGACTCAAACCGAACCATCCACCTTCAAACCGAGGTTTCTATTCTCTTTAATAATGTCTGAACACTTACTAGTTGGTAATGATACTGTCGAAGGGCTCGATTTATTCTTCTTCCGAATTTTTCTGGACGTCAGATTTGATGGTTCATCATCTAATAATATTTGCCGTTAATTCACACATTGATTTAAAACAAATTAACTTAAGGTCACACCTGTGTCTGAATTTGAACTTTTCCTGTCATTGCTCCGCTTTTCTTTCGCCCCGCGTCTGTGGCCCCTTCCGTACGCAACTTCTACTTCGCTATTTAAATCCGATGCCATTTCTGCTTTACTTAATTGCTCTCTAGCCCGGATATATGTCACTATTCAATTGACAGATAATAAATATATCGCCAACAGCTAGATATTACACACTTACTAGTTTTAAATAAAATTTTCCCAGTATATAAAGTCCAGTTCTCTTGGAATGGGACACATTTCGCTATCATGTTTGTAACATCATGAATTAATGTTTGAGGTGGCCAGTAGCATGACTTTTCATTAGGGCACCAGGAAAGTGGAACCACCTCTACCGTATTCTCGATTTCAAAACTAAATACCACAAACATCTAAAAAACGTTTAAACATCCTTATATTACAACACATCTGATTTATTATTATTTGGGATGGAGAATTATCTAGATCCTTAATTAAAATAACAGCTTAATTGTTATCTTTCATTTTGGAGAGATTATATAAAATAATGAATCTACAATTTAGAAAGAGGTACCTATCTATTATATTGAAGAAGGTACGAGTGTTTAATAGTACTTATTAAGGTTGCAACCCCATAGTCGTAGAGCATGCAATACAGACGGTGCGACGTCATTTAACATGTTCTTTAAAATAATACTTCAAGACAAATAAAAGAAATTGGAATTTTCCCTTAAAAATAGTTATAAATTAGCTTTAAACTATTATAATGCTACGAGCTGTGAAGTAAAGGAACAATTTTTACGATGTTACCAGTGCTACTGGGGTAAAGGAAACATTTTTTATCCAATGCAGAAAGTGGGTATGTTTTCTCTTCTTTCGAAATTTTTGCTTTAAACATCCCCAAAATTGACGAACGTAATGGATAATCAAAAATATCATCAACAAACTTGCAGAGCTTCCCTATGAGCATTATATTTTTTTGCGGTGTTTGATTAATCTCACTAACTTTAAGGACATCACCCGTGACCAATTTAAATACACTATCTGAATGTGTAGAAACACAAAACTTTGAGGTTTCAAGTTTTTTGAAAGACCTTGAACCAGGGGGTAACGTAGGGTTATTACTCTTAAACTCCCTTTTAAGGCACGCTTGCTGATCATTATTTTGTTTCAAAAATAATTCACATTCATTGAATCTTTTGAATAGTTGTTGCAAAGGTTTGTTGGGGGAACGCATTTTCTTTTTTAGGAGCTGCAAATGATTTTCGTAAGGAAAAGCACTAAATGAATCCAAAGGACCAAAGCGTTTCGCGTCAGATGCTAAGTGAGTCAACGAGTGAATGTTGAGAACCCCAAACTCTTTTCTAGGGGTGTGCGAATACCACTTTTTGGGTATCGAACCGGTTATCGAATACCAAAAAATTTTCCTTATCAAATACCGAATCGAATAGTTTATTCCAAATCGAATACCGAATAGTTGGGCCTTGGTAATTTTTTTCCTTCCCGATTAATCGCGAATAGTTAAGCCTAGTAACCGCGAATATTTAACCCTAATATTCGCGAATACTAGGCCAACTATTCGCGGTTAATCGGGTAGTAACCCTAATATTCGCCAATAGTCAATACAAAGCAAGGAGAAGCACATTAAGAAGCTCCTAAATTTCAAAATACCTCTCCTCATTGGTGGTCAAGTGTTTCTTAAAATTTTCCTATGCACTTGCTGGTAGTTTTAGATGGGAGACAAATAAAATTGGGATGATATTTTTTAAATTATGTGGGTCTCTCTAGTGCCAAGGACCTAAATTTATGGTAGTCGAACTTTAACCGAATAGTCAGTTCGGTATTCGACATTCGAATCGAATAGAGAAAATGGGCTTATCGAATACCGAATCGAATTATTCGGTTTGGTATTCGATCGAATTATTCGATTGAAACGGTTAACCGCACACCTCTACTCTTTTCCATAAAATTCTGGGCTAGACGACACAAACGTGTCTAATAGCTCACCCGCATAGTCACCATGAGTTTGACTAAGTTCCGGAGACGCCAAAATATATATAGCGCAGGATAAGATTCGGAAGTGTTTTACTACATTTGTGGGTAGAATTCCTTCCCCCAAGATAGGGCGAGTATACAGCAAAAATTGCCTAAACTCCGTTGCTTTCCATCGGTCAATATATTTTAGTGCTCTAGGTTTTCTAGCAAACTCTGAAGGAATATGTTTTCTACATGCTTCTAATCTAGCTGAAAAGTCTAAAATCATTTGGCCACTTAAACGAACAGCATGTCTGCCTTTTTTAACCCAACTATTAAGTATCCTTCTCATTGTCCCTAAACAAACAAGGTGCATATAATCGAGTGGGAACTGGTTCACCATATCCATATTCAAATATTCCAAAGGGGATGGAGGCCCAATTAGATGATGTTCATCGTTTAATTTATTTCTAAAAGATAAGTTTGTTCGCAATGTTATATTTTCTTCAACAACATCAGATTTTTGAAAATTGTTCGACGTTTATATCGGAACCCCTTAATCGTACATTTATCACAAGAAAAGTAACCAGTATGCCCTTTCGTGTTTTAACGAATGACCTAGCCGGAGTATCCATAATATAAGGTCCGTTAATTAAGCAAGGAAATGTTTTATCCCCATATTTGAAACCATTTTCATACAGATAGGTAAGTTCAGCCAAAAAAGGCTCTAAAAATTCGGTTAAAGATCTCGGCTTACTGTTACCACAAAATATCCCCACGGGAAAAATATTTCCAATCGATCCGTCGAAAAAATTGAATACAGATACTAATATTGGCCAAAAGGTTTTGTTAGAACTTTTAAATAAAGGTATGCCGTCTATGTTAACAGAAAATGAAATAGCATTCTGATAATTAGGATGCAAATCCAAAAATCTCGTTAAACCTGCCTTGAACCCAATATGCCAATACTGTCCACCAGTTACAGCTTTTATACCAGTTACAGACCGTTCTGTATGTAGAAGGGTTCGGCTGTCTTTGGGTAGCTCTACATGACCATGAGATATAAGGATTTTTAATAAACTATTTAACCTTACAGTATCAATGTTATACGTTAGAGCCCAGTTACGTATGTTCTCAGATATATCTGGTAGAAAATCCTCAGATGAACTAGTATCACTAGAAAAACTATCCCTAAACCTATCAAAACCTTCACTTGAGCTATCTGAGATATCGTGATGCGAATCCCTTTCTTCCTCAGATTCATTATTTACATCTAACATATGCGTGGTTGGAGCTGTAAAATGATCATTGGACACATCACTTAATTCACCGTTAGATTCACCTCTTCCGCAACTTTCTCTTTCCTCATTTGTGACCCGCTCTAAAACTTGACTTACATAATTGGCTCGCCTTCTACGCAATTGCCTTTTAGATAAACCAAATTCACTATCCTTATCATAATTAATTCCATTTCTCTTGGACTGCCTAGCATCGCTCATACTTAACAAAAGCGATATAAATTAAAGAACTTTATCGTGGACCCTATAAAACAATGAAAGTTCAAAATTTGAACATTACTTTCGCTTCTTGGCAGTTTAACAGATACACCCTGTCCTTGGAAATTTCACTGATACTCGATACACCCTGTAAAATATAGTTGTTAATTAAACAGACTAAGCTGTCGTTCGAGATTGGGAGTTGCCTGTCCTATAGCGTGAAAAAATTTTCCTCGCGCGCAGTCTTTATTCATTTAACTATTTTCCCTTCTATTTTTAGAAAAAAAAAACCGTTCTTTTAAGGTATAATATTGCCTGAACCTTTCCTTTAATCTCGCTAACATATACTCTACCCAATCATGTTCAAGTTTTAAAATTAATTGAATAATATAATATAAATTTCAAGATTGCTTTTTCAATTTAGTTAACACGATTTTCATCTAAGCCTTTGCCTATTTACAGTACGCAACAAGTCTGAGAGGGTGAGACTGGGAAAACCTCCCTTTTCTAGTGTCCACCTTACTCAAAGCTAGGCCTAACCAAAAATGAAAGATTTACATACGTAACGACACGTTACGAAGATCTATGGTACATAATATAATAAATAAACCTTTGCCGATAATAATAATAAGAGAAAAATAGAGTAAATACCTGAAATCGTTTCGAACTCCCAGTTGAAAACACTGTTTAACGGCTACGTTCTCCAAAGCTTTGTCTACTAAAGCGCGTCAGCTCAGCTGTCCGTTCGCCAGAGACCACTAGGATAAAAAGCGCACGATGACGAAATGACTACACGCGCGGCTCGACTCTCCGTTACCGAGATCGCGTTCAGAAACGCGAAACTGAAGTTACCGGTGACAAAAAGCACCCTCCTATCTCCATGCATTGCGACACCACTTTGAATTATGCGTGCACTGCTTACTGAACGCGAACCCATTTTTTACGTGGCCGCGTAGATTAAGGGAAGGGGTTAACCATAGCTGTTTTGGTTTTTTTCCCTGATTTTATGTCCGTAAGGATGAGATACCTGCCACCTATAGCTTGTTTCATTTCAACGTTAGAATACTAATTTAATTATTTATGTTATTCGAATTTGTAAATTTATTATGCACTTGGGTACTTTATTTTAAAAAAGTCTATAATTAAGTAATTAAATATATAAAAAAACTGGGATTACCTGCCATCTGTCGACAATTTTCAAATTACACGTGGTATACCAGTCTTTCAAATAAATATTTTTTGGTTTCATTTAATACATATTTTAAATAAGCGGGTAATTGCAAACCATCGCAATATCGATTTTCATATTTTTGTATATAAGGTGTAAACGTTACAAAATTATTCTCAAATTATTTTCAAATAATCTTGCAAAAAAGTTAATCATATTACCTAAATAAAACATATTATATATATTTAATATATTACATTTTGCCATGATTGTAATTTATATACATATATATATATAGTGTATATATATCACTATCATGGAAAAATAAAAAAAACATAGTGATATCTCGATGATCATAACCAGAATGCTTAAGTTGGTAAGTAGTAAGTTTTAAAGTCGGGATGAAATTCTTTTTCTATAGCATTCGGATTCGAGTCGCAATTATGTCTCTTTCCCAACCCCTCCTCTTTGCCAACTGTGCGACTCCCACGCGACTCGAAACCGACCGGCTTGTGCTACTAGGGTATAGTTTTAGGTGTTGACCTATGGTATTTTTCTAAATTTCCAAGGGTATAGTAGACTCCAATAAATTTGTGGATGGATTTCCTTGAACCCAATGGATTGGCAATTTCAAACCCATCTTGGAATAGTATAATTTGAATTACTTCATTCGGTTTATTTTCATTCACTTAATATGCAACTATCATGATGTAATCTTTAAAACCTCTATAAACTGAACGGTCAGAGAGTAGTGAGGTTAGAGATTCGATAATTGAGACGTAATCCTTATCGCCCGGATCTATCCATTTGATACCAACCAAGCCTAATTGATACTTAGCTTACGTATCGAAAGGTTTCTTTGAAATATGTTTTTCTAATATATTCTGTTCTTAAGCCACTACTTAAAACACAGCCAGACACTAACGTTTTACAAAGAAGATATTTAAATCGCTCTATTTTGTCATTACTAGCCTGAATATATAATAAACCGAATCTATCACAATTTTCTTTCACTATCAAAAATATTATTAAATTCATTAACTATTGCTTGAACACTAGTTGATTGTAATAGATGTTTTGCCTCAAGTTTGAGCAAAAATTGGCTTAAATTGTCTTGTATGTTTTCCGTATCTAGAGGTGTAGCATCATAAAATAAACCTTAACTTCCTGAACCGTGTACATTTAAATTACTACAGATGGAATTTTCTACATAACAACTTGATTCTGGTTGTACTAAAACTATTGAACAAAACTCAGAAATTTCGCTGTATTTATGGTGTCTCGAAAAATGAGCTGTAAAAATGTGCTTTTAACTGCGTGTGCTCTTACAAGTTACAGCCTGAGAAGGGGCAGGAAAAAATCGTTGTTTTTTTATGATGCCTCATAAGGTACATGAGCAATTTTGGCGTAGAAAATGCTTTTTTTGGCAAAGTGTAATGGAGCGCGTGAATACCTGATTTCTAGCGGGTATTTGTTGTGGTCCAGACTTGTTAGAATGATCTCTGCAAATGTGACTTCTTACACTAGATGAAGCTCCAAAATGTCTGTTACAGTTCTTTACGAAACAAAGAAAACTAACATTTGGGTTATTTCGGTGACACATATAGTGTGATAAATGCTTGTTTTGCGTTGAGAAAATTTTCTGACACACTGAACAGATGTACAATAGGGAATGCATTCTTCAATTAATTTTTAAAATTGAATTGCCCTTACAGTGTTGATTTTATATACAGTACCTATTATTTTTAGATTTAAAAAATGGTGATTTTGTTATATTTTATTAACTTGATAAGTACGGGTTTTATTATATTTATGAAGTACGGATTTTATTATATTTATGAAATAAGTATTGTTTGAAATGTAAATACTTGTTTCCTAGAATGTAATAAATGAAGATTTAGTTCCTAAAATTTCATAATTAAAAATACATATCTTATTTAATTCACCTTATTCTCTATCGCCGGAGGTATCGTCACCCACGTGGGAAATCCTCAGCACTGGAAACTGAGCCTGGTGGAGGTCCGCCGGAGCGAACGGCCACCGTTGCCGGAAAGCTTGTAGTTGCCATTCCTGCAGCTGAATTCATGGGCGGCGCCGTACCAGCAGCAATGCCCCGTGGGAGATTATGGTAAATGGCATCGACAGCAAAACGGTCGCGGGAATTTGTTCCGAGTAAGATGGGGCATCGTTTGTCTCGATGACTACCATTATCGGTCCCTGGAAGGCGTCAAAGAGTTATTAATTTGCGTCACGAATAGTTTCCCACGGTTCTCGCGAGATTCATTGACGCGAAAAGTTAAAATAACTAGAAGTCACATCTGTGATGGCATGCACGCGTAAATACTGTTCTACGTCTGAGTGAGACCGAAGAGTCTTAAGCGGATAATTCGCTGGATGGAGATAATTTATGTCCAGTTCAGGACCTCCAGGCTTTGGTTTCTTCCTCATGACTATCCCACGTTTCCATCCTCTACGAAAAGGATTGACAAATCGCATAGGATTTATGGAAATAGGGCTGGACAATCCCTTATCGTCTTCCTCGGATTCAGAGGAAGAACTGGAATCGTCAGGGTGAGATAGAGGAGAGGGTGGAGGGAGAGACTTCTCCCTCGAGCTCCTATCAGGAGAGGAAGGAGGAGAAAGGTCTGGCAGTAGGGTATAAGTACCGATTTCGCGGATCCTCCAGCCTGGAGGATCTGGTTGTGACCATATTGTTTTTTTTTTGCACTGCTCAAAGCGGGAGATAGATAAGAAATTTTCGAAAATATTTCGGGGTTTGTAATATGTCCGACTCATCTTGTTTGATTCCGAAGCTCCTCGAAAGCCGGGGAAAGACGATAAGATAAGACAAACCCTATACGCAGTGTGCACGAATTCGAATCACGCGGTGGAATTTAATATGGTCTTGTGCGTCTTGTTTATCGAACTGATAAACGCGTAGATATTATTATTTTAGTCCGAGCGAATTTTGACTCTTGTCATTCGTAGATAAGATAAGGGAGAAAGTTTAGATTATGAGAAAATTCTAGAAGTTCCAAGCTACGCGATTAATTTTAAACCATATGGTAGAAAAAACTCTTTAGAAATATTTAATTTTTGGAAGTTTTAATTACCACGGAATATCGCGTCAGCCACGGAATAAGTGGTATTCAACGGTTTGCGGAATCTATTTTCAAGAGTTCAACAACATTTCAACATCTAAAGGTAATGCGTGAATTTGTCTTATGGGAGAGGACGTTATTCAATTTTTGTTTTTACTCAATTTGACTGAAACAAAGAACCTATTTGGTGATAGTGTACTTACGGGAAAAGTGTGAATGATAAGACAAACCCTATACGCAGTGTGCACGAATTCGAATCACGCGGTGGAATTTAATATGGTCTTGTGCGTCTTGTTTATCGAACTGATAAACGCGTAGATATTATTATTTTAGTCCGAGTGAATTTTGACTCTTGTCATTCGTAGATAAGATAAGGGAGAAAGTTTAGATTATGAGAAAATTCTAGAAGTTCCAAGCTACGCGATTAATTTTAAACCATATGGTAGAAAAAACTCTTTAGAAATATTTAATTTTTGGAAGTTTTAATTACCACGGAATATCGCGTCAGCCACGGAATAAGTGACATTCAACGGTTTGCGGAATCTATTTTCAAGAGTTCAACGACATTTCAACATCTAAAGGTAATGCGTGAATTTGTCTTATGGGAGAGGACGTTATTCAATTTTTGATTATACTCAATTTGACTGAAACAAAGAACCTATTTGGTGATAGTGTACTTACGGGAAAAGTGTGAATGGAGTTAATTAATCCATTGTATTCTCGAATAATTAGACGCGTAGTAAAGTGATTGAGAAATATGTTTTTCTCGTATATTTATTTACGAGTGTTTTGTTTTTAGTAGAGTAAGGCAGAAGACGCATGGAAATTTCCCGGAAATCAATCTTGTGAAATATTTTGTTTGGAAGATTGGTTTATGATTTCGCTTCACTTATACCATCTGACAAAGTGTATGTCGTATTGGTCCTTTTGTTTTCCTGGATTTGATCTGAGAGTGGATAAGACTGTTTCTATGCATGGTACATCTTGTTTCAGTCAAGAATTGATAAGACGCTTTCGATGGAATGTTCTAGAATTTCATTTCTCGAGTATAAAAACCACGTTCTGCATTTTAAATTTCATATTTGTTCATCATCTCGTAAGTGCTAGACGGTCTCTTTTTACTCGCGTTTATTTTTTTAGTGTTTTTTTTAAATTAAAATGTATACCTGTGATATCTGCTCAGCAACTTTTGTAAAGGAATTTAACTTACAACGACATAAAAAATCAGTCCACGAAAAACAAGTGTTCGTTTGCGGTACGTGCGCGAAATCATATACGCGGAAAACTAATTTAAATCGACACGTCCTAAATGAGCATCCCGGTGATTCGGAGGACGCTTTGTCCGCACCTTCCACGTCGCGAGGTGTACCGAGGAAGCGACGCCTATCCTCTTCGGACAGCGAGTCATCTTCCCCAAAACGTGTCGCTTCACACGATGACCAAAATCATCAATGGGAGGAAGTGGCGGCGTTGGGAGACGTCGTTTCCGCTAACCGGTTGACTCTCGTCGACGTGGAAACGGACCCGGTGAAACTTCTAAATTATTATAAAACATCTATCGAACAAATTATCGCGAAAAAACTAAAATTGAAAAAAGGACTAAAATGGTACCTGACCATTCACCCGCCCCCTTGGTGAAAATGACGCGGAAGTGGAAACCTTCCCTTACTTCCGGTCAGTTACAAATACCACCATGAGCCCCGAAACTATTTCGGGGCAAATATCTTCGAGCATTCGGAAAATCGATCAAGCGATGACCGAGTTCGAAGATATGGGGAGCGGGTGGATTTTAGATAGGATTTTATTTATTCAAATCAATATTATAGCGTACGCGCCTTTGGTCGGGGGAACCTTCATAGAACTTCCGGTGTACTTGGCGAGAAAGAGAGCTCTTGTAAACATAAAAACGACCGATGACAAGTGCTTTCTGTGGTGCGTGTTGGCCGCTTTACATCCGGTGCCGAGGGAAAATAAGCCGAATTTACCGAGGCATTACGCGCGTTTCGAAAATGAATTAGATCTTTGCGGAATAACGTTTCCCTTCGAATTGAACGCGCGCAAAGTAAAAAAATTCGAAGAAGCCAATAATGTCTCGGTGAATATATTCGGCTTCGAGGAGGACTTAGTTCCCGCGAACGAAATTTTCCCCTTGTACGTCAGCGCACACAAAGTGGAGGGATCTCGCCAAGTGGATTTGCTCCTGCTCACGGAAGGACCTAAAAAACATTTTTGTTTAATCAAAAGTTTAAGTCGCCTCCTAAGTGGTTTCACTAAAGACGGTCATAAAACATATTATTGTCGATATTGCCTTCATCGGTTTGCGGGGTGCAATGCGCAAAGAAACCACGAGAAACACGTCGTCGAATGTAACATCCACGGACCTCAAAAAGTATCGATGCCTGTCGATAAACCAATTTTAAAATTTGAAAAATATAATTGGCAGCAAAAGGTGAGGCTTTTTTTCCTGGATTTATTATCTACATAATTTAAATCCAATCAATATAATAATATATATAATATTTTAGGTTCCGTGGATTATATACGCGGATTTCGAAGCGGTTTTGCCCAAAGTTACCACAGCCTTTCCCGATTCTTCGCTGTCTTCTACCACAACGTTAGCTTTACACGTGTCTTGCGGATTAGCTACGTTGTGGTTGGTCCCGACGGTACGCCGTCCAAACCCGTAACTTATCGGAAAATGGACGCTACCGATAAATTTTTAGACCGGTTGATGGCGGAGGAATCGGTGATTAAGGAAAAATTGAGCGTTGAGAAACCCCTCCAATTAACATTCTCGGAGAATCTTGGTTTCTTAACGACAAGAACGTGTCACCTTTGTGGCGAACCGTTTACATTCGACGATAAGAGAGTACGAGATCATGATCACGTAACAGGTAATATATTTTGGTAAATGTTTAAAGCTTAATACCCGAGTTATTTACTTAGCATATTTTGTAGGTCAATTTCTCGGCGCGGCACATAATTCATGTAATTTGAAGTGCCGAATGCCGCAACATATTCCGGTCATAATACATAACCTGTCGCGTTACGACGCGCACCTTATTATGCAAAGAATAGGGTTAATTAAAGGACCGGAAATTAAGTGCATTCCCTCGAACTCCGAGTCGTACATTTCCTTCAGCCTGGGTTCTTTGCGCTTCGTGGACAGTTTCTGTTTCTTGCCAACTTCCTTGGAATTTCTCGTCGGTAATCTCGTCAAGAGCGGTCGAGATAAATTCAAATGTTTAAATTCCGTGTACCAGCCCGAAGAGATAGACTTGTTACTCAGGAAACAAGTCTACCCCTACGATTACATGGACGACCCCAAACGCTTCGACGAGACGGAATTGCCTTCGAAAGAAGGATTTTACAATTCCTTGACCGACGAGTCCGTAACGGAGCTGGACTACGAACACGCGAAGAACGTTTGGAGGAAATTTAACATTCGTACTCTCGGAGATTATCACGACTTGTACGTCACGTCGGATACCTTATTACTGGCCGACGTGTTTCAAGAATTCAGGTCAATTTGTATGGCGTATTACGAGCTACACAGCGCGCACGCCTACACTTTGCCTGGATTTTCCTGGGAATGCGCTTTAAAAATGACAAACGCGAAATTGGACCTGTTCGTGGACAATGATATGCACCTGTTCATCGAGAAAGGGATTCGTGGGGGCGTATCCGTCATAAGTCATAGGCTCGCGACAGCTAACAACAAATACATGTCCGAGTCCTATGACCAGACAAAACTGAGCACGTACATAACGTACCTTGGTAAGTCAAATTTGTAGAAAAAATGTAGTTTCGTTAGTGTTTTCATGCTATATACTTTCTTCCGTTTTTAGATTGCAATAACTTGTACGGTACGGTTATGTGCGACGCCCTACCGACCCGAAATTTTCGATGGGAGGTGCCTTCTCTCGAATTCACGGAGGCGACTATTTTAAATCACCCCGACGACCACGAGATCGGATATATTTTGGAAGTGGACTTGGACTATCCCGAAAATCTCCACGTTGAACATAATTGTTACCCCATGGCTCCGGAAAGGAGGGCCATAAAATCCTGCGAGCTCTCGACGTACACTAAAGAACTTCTGTCTGATTTTGGGATTAAAGAAAAAGACAGTTTACCAAAACTCGTCACCGACTTTAATCCCAAAATCAAGTACGTCGTACATTACCGAAACTTGAAATATTACGTACAAAAGGGACTGAAAATCGGTTATGTACACAGGATTTTATCCTTTCGTCAAGAGCCGTGGTTAAAACCGTACATTATGTTCAACACGCAAAAACGTCAAATGGCCGCTAACGAGTTTGAAAAATCGTTTTTCAAACTCTTAATCAATTCGGTGAGAACCTCAATTTTTATAACTAGTAAGCGTGTTTTTCTAACTCTAATATCTCGTTGCAGGTTTTTGGTAAAACGATGGAAAACTTACGCAATCGTATTGATTTCCATCTCGTCCAAACCGAAAAGCGCGCCATTAAGAAAAGTTCAAGTCCCGCCTTCCAAAAATTTTCCATTTTCCACAACGATCTCGTGGGGATTCACATGACCAAAAAGAATCTCATCCTGAATCGTCCCATATATACAGGCTTCTGTGTCCTAGATTTATCCAAGCTCTTGATGTATAAATTTCATTATGACATCATCAAAGCGCAATACAAGGATAAGGCAAAATTACTTTTCACGGATACAGGTAGAAGTGTTTTTTCCTATTAATAGATTCGACAAAGTTTAATACTAATTTATCTCATTACAGATAGCCTGACATATCTCGTTGAGACCCCGGACCTGTACGCGGATTTCGCGCTTCACGCTGATAATCACTATGATTTTAGCGATTACCCTCCTAGTCACGCCCTTTACAGCGCCAACAACAAAAAGAAACTCGGCTATTTTAAAGACGAAATGAATGGCGCGATAATAGCCGAGTTTTGCGGTTTAAGGAGCAAAATTTACTCAATGATCAGTGCCACCGGAGCTGAGAAAAAAACCGCTAAGGGCGTTGACAAAAGAACGATTAAAAAGAGCGTGAAGCACGAAGATTATAGGGATTGCCTCGTAAACCGTGCTCGGACGTCGGCGGAAATGAAGCGCATTACTAGTCACAAACACGAAGTTTTTTCGGTGCGTCAAGTAAAACAGTGTTTGAATCCATCTGATGACAAGCGTTTCATTCTCCCCGACGGTATTTCGACTCTCGCGTACGGTCACGTTGATATAAGGGAGCAGGATGAGAAAATTTAATTATTTTATTTTATTTATTTATTTGTTTATTTATTTATTTATTTGTTTATTTATTTATTTATTTATTTGTTTATTTATTTATTTATTTATTTATTTGTTTATTTATTTATTTATTTATTACTTGTAAATACTTGTAAATATTTTTTGTAAATACTTAATTGTAACTACTTCTGAGTATTTAAATCAAAATGCATCTAATATTTGTTGTAATTCTATTGAATTTGGAAAAATGTTTCATTAATTGATTTAAAAAGAAAACCAATAAAATGTTTTAAGGTAAAAATTTTATTGAAAACTTTTTCTCCATAAATTCGGAAATCATAAGGTCATTAATATTTGTATTATTGGAAAATTTACTAACGATATCGTACAAATTTATTCCTCGACATCTATTTAAAGTAAAATATACGCAATAACCCCCGCACGTTTTGCTGGTGTTGTTTTGCAGTTGCTTCGAGTTGAAAGTCACGGTTGAACTATTCGTTTCTGAACGTACAAAAAGTTAAACTGAAAGAAATCCGGTGGGTAACCGAAACTATCGAAGAATTCGCAATTCTTCTTTCTCGAGAAATAAATAACAGTCCAATGTTCACCCAGAGTATTTGCTAACCCCGTATTGACCACGTAAAGCGATGGAAAAGAAGTGACGTGACGAGGTAATTTATTAGCCGCAAAGACACCTTGAAAGAAATTTTTGGTCGCGGAATCTTTCTTCAATATTTCAGTTAATTGTAGCGTATCCATAATCTTAGCTCGAATAATCAAAGAAAACCGCGCGATTTTTATCTATTTCAATCAAATTTTGAAACTCGCTATAGTAGATAACGCAAACAGTCTGGGTAAGAGCGTTTTCGAATTTTATCTCTAAACGTACGCTCCCGTTCTTTATCAATTGAAAATGTTCGATGGAATGAGAGAGGTCCGGAGTCAAGTCGAAAACAAATAAACAATTCCCATTGGGAAACTCTTCTCTTGAAATAAAATTGCCCTCGTCGATATTAAATTGTCCAGTTTGCAGAAACTGATTAATGTACGATCTAATGTACAGATTGTCTTTGAAACTAGGAGATAACGGTTTGTGAGGCACCGAAACCCCGTCAACGTGCAAAGCTATATGATTAACCCCCAAATTTTGAAAATTGAAGGGAGATTTTTTATAATCCCCTAAATACGCGTTCTGATCGAGCAGGCCAATCACAACTTTTTTCGGTTTTTGACCGTTAAATAAGTTGTCTCGAATTGTTATTTTGGATCCTTGAGCGATGGAAAACGAATTGCATTCAGATCGGATAATCGGATATTTCATTGTCCCGCGCTCTACGGCCTTGGAATGAGTTATTAATATTTCATTAATTAGATGAACTTTCCGGATATACAAACACGCCATTTCAAATTTGACTTTGTATTTCACATCGGTATTTGTATGAAGAAAAAATTCGTTTGGGTTTTTGGTGAATTTGAACTTTAGGTTCAGCATATTCGGGAGGTACCGCGATTGCTGACAAATGTCCGTATGAACAACACCCATCATATCTATTACGCCATTGGCGGCTATCGCTTTTCTCGACTTAAATCCATCGTTATTGAGGGGGTCGTCGAATTTACCCGCCGTGTCCTTGTAGAAGAGAGAACTCGTTAAGAAACTGGTTTTCGCCGGACCACCAAAAGTTAGCAATGTTTGGATCATGCTTTTGTGCGGAAGCCGTGACGGATTTCTCGTTCATAAAGACGTGCACTTCGCTAAAGAGCGAGTGCAAAAATAAATTTTCCGGTCCCACAACTTCCTTCGTGTAATCAATGGCTTCACCATCGGCTCTGATAATTTTGGCTTGAACGTGTAAAAGGGTTTTGGAAATATCGATGTAACCTTCGGAATTTCCGGGAATAACGAACGTTATGGTAGCATTTTCGTCTACGTTGGACACCGGATCAAATTCAATCCACTCGCCTCCGATTATGCCAGACTGAGTAAGCGGTACCTCGAATAAATCCAACTCGGAAATCATCAGGACACCCGATTTAGGATGAATCAACGCCATTCCGCGTATTTAACGTTGATCTATTCGTAAAAATGTCGGAATATATAGGACTTGACCTTCTCTTCTTGGCCTTCACGACCGAACTAATCAGTTTCGACTTCTTTCTTTTCTTTTTAAAACCGCTTCCCGTCATCGCCCTTCCGATATCTGACGCGCCTAATTTATTTTTAATTTCATCGCTAAATTGCGAAAGCGTTTCCTTTCCGGCTTCGGTACCTCGCGTTTTCAACGCGCTTTTCAACGGAACACCGCTAGCGACATCTGTAGCTACTTTCGCGCCGGTATTTAAAACTTTTTTCCCAAGAAAAATCGCTCCCTTTTTAAACAGTGGGAAAACGCGTCTAAATGCCGAGGCTACTATGTTAGCTAACCCGTATCCGCGTTGCGCCGGAACACCGCGATAAAATGGAATACTTCCGTTTCCGGCTTGAAAAGTATAATAATTTTCATACTCCGGATTATATTTCGAACCAAAATGTGCTTGATTTAAGTAATATCTCTCGTAATCCATCGCCATGACTCGACTCTCTCAATATCTTCTTATCAAATGAAGATGGTAGTAGCTCTTACCGTATACTTATAACGACGTCCATATTCTTCTCGGTCTGAAATGTAGCGTGACGTGAACTTTACCTCGTTCGAATTGAACAGGAACTCCCAATTCGCTAGTAATACTTATATCTATTGTGTGAAAAAAATTACTAGCGACGGGGATATAATGAGGACGTATGAAGTCTTTATCTACAGTATCACCGTCTTTTCCTTGTACACTCACAATTCGAAGTAGAGGGGAACTAACATCACCTACAATTCGATTTTCCACAATGTCGGAGTAAATGAACAATGAATGCATACCGACATTCAAATCGACCGTAAAATCTCCAAGATAATAATCGGTGATACTAAAATCTTCAACCATTTCTCTCGCAAAACCGAGTGTAATTGCCAAGAACCCCGATAAGATAACTGTGTAGTCCTTCTTCAAAGTGACTGAGACCCGACGTTTGTACGGAAAATATTCAAATATCACCACCTTTTTATCAGTACTACTTTTCGATAAAGATATAGCTTTCTCTACTTCGGAATTAAGATAATGTATCAACGCTGTTATCGTATCGTAATATCCTTTCTGTAATTTTATTTCCGTCACGAATTGATTCTTCTTTACTAACGATAGTACAGCGTCTTCCTTGATATTGCTCCAAGTTCTAGGATAACTTATTTCGGCTAGCCCGACTTCGTAAGGGCCGTTTAAATTAACAGTTTCCGGTAAATACGTACGAAACCGACTAATCCGATTGTCGGGGAAATAGCCCATTGAAGAATCGGATGGTAAAGTAATGTAGAAACTCATGATTTTATCACTATCTCTCTCACCCAACTATCGAAGGAAGCTGGATAACCTTTCCAGCGTACGAATTTTTCAATTGTACCGTCAGAACAATGCCTTTCCTTCAAAATTTTTTCTATCTTAAATAGACTGTTTTCCAGGTCCTTTCCGACTTTTTGTATTTCCTCTTCGTAGAAAACACCCAAAATGGGTTCGGAATTTAAATCCTCCAACTTATATACCGGCGGCTTTCGCGGTAATCTTTCTGTTACTCGAAATAATTCCTCTCTCCAATTGGGTAAATAACCCTTCTCGAACGTCTTTTTGTTCTTGCTAATTCGTACAATGTCCCCGATTTCCAAAGGATAAGAAATTGGAGGTGAAAAATCTATATCACCGTATAAATTCTTCCAAATTTCACCGGAATTCTGTGGTGTTACGTCAATTGGTTTACATTTTATAGATCTATGATAACTGTTGTTATAAGCGTCAACTAAATCCTTCAAAACGTCGATATAATTTCTAGTATTATTTTCGGTGAAGTATCGAAACATACGCTCTTTTAAAGTACGATTGAAACGTTCTACTACCGACGCCTTTGTTTCGGAATACGTGGCGAAAAATTTTATTCCCAAATGACGTAATCGTTTTTGCACAGCCGAGCAAACAAATTCATTTCCGTGATCACTTTGGATTGTTTTCGGCTTCCTTCCCGATTCTAAAATATTATTCAAGGCTCTTACCATGGTTTCCCCCTTTTTATCTTTAGTGGCAACGACAAAGACGTATTTGCTAAATACGTCGATACAGCATAATATATATCGGTAACCCCGATTAAACCGACTCAAATTTTGTAAGTCTACCAAGTCTATTTGCCATTGTTCGTCGATTCCGTAAACTATAGTACGATTTCTTTTAAATTTCCGTCTAGCGACTTTGTGTAAAGTATACGTATCCTCGTGTTCTAAAAAATCTTCCACTTCTCTTAAATTTACTCTTATACCACGAGCGCGAGCGGCGCGATATAAATTCTTTACACCCCCGTAAGATCCCGCTTGTGATACGTTATAATACAGTTTCTTTAATTTATCCATGAAGTCCTACACCCGTTCTTGCCATGACTACATTCAGTACGCTAATGACTACCAACACTCGCTATTTAAATAATTATACTTGAAATTTATTTACAAATGTTACAAAACAATCCATTTTTTAAACCCTTCTCCAGCCATAATTCCATCATCTTCCGCGTCAGTATATTCGTCATCATTGTCGATCTTTTTCGTTTCACTTTTGTAACGCGTTGACTGACGAGTACGAACGTTCGATGATTTGTACAAAGAACGAGGAACGTTTACACTAGCCAGGTACTCGTAAAATTCATCTGATCCTACGGGCTTCTTTTTCTTTTTAGATCCCGGTACTGCGTAAATTAATAAATCTATGATATGAGAACCGTTTATGGGACGTCCGCCATAGATTAATTCGCCCTCTTCCGTGACCTCGAAGCCAGGTGAACGTGCTAGAAACTTATACAAAGTCATCGCTTTGCTAAGAATATAGGACGGGATTACCGCGGCTATATCGCTTTCCCAATTTTTAGTCTTTAATTTGTTAATATTCCGTTTAACGTTTCGATTTATTCGTTGCTGTAATTTGTGAGTATAAATCCTTATTTTGTCGGTGTTATGTAAATTTCGTCGATTCATAACCTCGCTAGGATCATTTTGCAGTTCAAGAGTTGTATCTACATTCGGTTTTATCAGGTTTTTTTCGGACGTTACTCGGGGATTTGATTGAAGTCTTTTCAAAACGTCCTCCGGTACTAAAATCATCTTCTTGGCCATGGGTTAGTTCTTAATAGCTTTACTAATGGCGGCTCCAGCCGCTGAACTGAGAATCGATAGAATTCCTGGAATTAACAAAGCAAGGAAACCGCCTTTTTGCCTGAGAATTTCCCTTCTTCTCGCGGTAGGTAACTTCCTGGACAGTTGACGTAATACCGAACAGTGTTTCTTTAATCGAGTCCTTTCAGTTTCTGACAATTTCACGTTACCTCGCAATACATTTATACAACATTCGATTAAGGTTAATATTTCATTTTGAGAAGCGAATTTAATGGCGGCTTTCCTTTGACGAGGGTTGCACGAGGTCAAAAATTTGAGAAAATTCACGTGTTGACACAATTTCTTTGGGCAAACCATTTCGCGGTTTTATGAGCTTTCACGAGTGGACAAGTGTCGTAGTCTTGATGGAACGTGCCACACGTATCCGTTTTGAGCTTGATTGACGAAAGTTTCGGACACCCGTACTCTTCAATGTTAATTACATTCGCGTTCAAGTACCTGGAAAAAATTGCGACTTTTCTAATCCTTTCGTAAAAATCGTCGAAGCCTTCTGCAAGATCACGTCGATGATCTCGTTTTGCTTAAAATAATCATGATCGCCTTCACTCCACCGCAAATCGCAAATGTTTTTGGTTAACCACACGCATTGCCTTTTATCCTTGAGCGAAAGTTCCCTAAATGGATACGGCGGCTTTATTGTCCAGACCCAACTCTAGCCCGTTTCCGAAACTACTAAGGCGATTTCTTTTACAATCCATTGACCTCGAGCGCGTAAAAAATTGGCTTCGATAAATCCAGGCATTCTAAAATAATAAATAAAAGAACCGTTTCTTTACTACAACGCTCTTAAAAACAAACACTTTTTTATCATTCTCTTACTCAAGTTTTGAACGGGTCTCGTCAAGGGCTCGGAACGAAATGGATCACAGAAGAATTGTCGAGTGATTTGTATACATATCTTAACGACTTATTTGGGGAAGTAAATAGCGTGTTCTTCCCCTGGTAAAATCCCCGATCGTAATCTGTAATTCTCGAGTGTGTTCGGTTTTAAGTCGACAAAGAGATAACCGTATGGTCGAGCTACGGCTTGTCTAAACGCGTCCGTGACGTATTTACTATTTCCCGGAGATATTTGTTTCGCAATTTGAATGATCGCTGACTGATCTCGAGGAGATTTGAAAATAACTAAATAATGCGAATTTAAATTCATTGTTCTAATTTGTTTCCCCGGATAATATAAATTTTGCATAATTAAAAATAAAGAGGAATTCCGATGATGAGTGCCCCTACAAAATAAGTTAGTCATTTCCTAGTTATTCGCTATCTCGCACAATAAGTCGTCTAAAATAACGAAATTTAGAACATTTGGGTCGAGTGTTTCCGTATCTAAGAGTCCCTGATAAAACTCCACCGAAGGTGTATGTTGTAATACGTTATTAAATAAACCGGCCTGATATTCCGTATAACACCAAATAATTCTTTCCGGTGGTGGGACGACGCAAACATTAATATGCTTTATTAACTTAGCGACGAAGACAGATTTCCCCGATTGGGTAGCTCCGGAGACAATTCCGTTAAATGGATGATGTAGCCTTATATCGACGTCACTCATATTGAACGACCGATTTGTTCGGAATCAATACCACAAATGTTATCGTTTTCCTTTCATTTATTTCATTTATAATAAATTTTCTTTCGAGTTACAAATAATATCGTTTAGCATTCCTTTACAAAAATTCACGCTTAGAAATGTATTATTTAAGAATTCATCGTGCACCTCGTGATAATCGATCCTTTTCACGGCGTCAAAGTACTTTTCCCTTACTCGAGACGACCAGTCCGGGAGTAAACACTGATGTTTCAGTTGAGATGGGTGATCGACTTCGCACCCGGTGCATGTTATTTCTTTTATAATTTTTCTCAGTTGCGACATAACGTTTCGCTGAATTACTTTGTAAATCCTTTCGGACTCGCTCAAAAATACTATAATTCGCTCGCACTGATTTAGCAGGGATTCCCACACCTCGAAATTGGCGTTGAACCCTTTCTTAGTCGGCAAATACGTTCCGTAACTCGACCCGGTTTCATGGATCATTTCTCGAATATCTACGACACGCTGATTTCGATACTCGCTTGTTTCGACGCGTTTGAAAGAATCTCCTAGAAACGAAGAAATTGGGGAGGTCTCTTCGTTCTTCAAAAACGACGTGATTGCATTTCTGATATTCCAAAGTTCTTCGAATTCCGTTTGCGACAAAGTAATACCGGAGGTCCCGTCGATAAACCCTAATCGAACCCGACGGTCCGGAAGATTTAAGAAAATCTCTCCCAAACTTCGAAAGTAAAAATAAGGGACTTACATGGTGAAACAATCTTTCTCGATCCTTTTCCGGGAGACGAATGATCTTCCGACCCGCGGTTAGCGGGTTTTATACTGATTCTTATCTACCCCACATCATCGTAACGCGGATTTCCCGACACGTCATAGTCACATGCGTTACTTCTGGTTTTGGTTAGCGTTAAAATTACCTCATGGAATTTCCCCATCCATATCGAAAACAAAACACTCGACCTCTACCCTCTGTCATGAACTCTTGAAAATAGATTCCGCAAACCGTTGAATGTCACTTATTCCGTGGCTGACGCGATATTCCGTGGTAATTAAAACTTCCAAAAATTAAATATTTCTAAAGAGTTTTTTCTACCATATGGTTTAAAATTAATCGCGTAGCTTGGAACTTCTAGAATTTTCTCATAATCTAAACTTTCTCCCTTATCTTATCTACGAATGACAAGAGTCAAAATTCGCTCGGACTAAAATAATAATATCTACGCGTTTATCAGTTCGATAAACAAGACGCACAAGACCATATTAAATTCCACCGCGTGATTCGAATTCGTGCACACTGCGTATAGGGTTTGTCTTATCTTATCGTCTTTCCCCGGCTTTCGAGGAGCTTCGGAATCAAACAAGATGAGTCGGACATATTACAAACCCCGAAATATTTTCGAAAATTTCTCATCTATCCCCCGCTTTGAGCAGTGCGAAAAAAACAATATGGTCACAACCAAATCCTCCAGCCTGGAGGATCCGCGAAATCGGTACTTATACCCTACTTCTGGCGGTATCCGATTCACTCGGAAAACCGCTGGAGGATCGGAGAATAGGGCGAATGCGTCTGGCTCAGAGTCCTCAGGTAGATCAGAGACTTCTGGGAAGGCCTCTGGTACTTCTTCCGACGGGGAATAAGAGGATCCATCAGTGGATGAAGATGAGGTTTGATTGCTCCTCGTTTCTTCTCCAGACGACTCGGTCTGCGCTTCTTGGTCTCTCAACAGTCGTTGTCTTCGTTCTCGTCGAGTCTCACGACGTTCGTCACCAGTACTGGCTCCAGCGTCCTGAAGTATAGGTACGGACTGTGACGTTGTAAAACTTGAAGATGAACTACTTGAAGTTGAGGATGACTGGCTTCCGTCCGGTTGGCAGACATCTCTATTTGACCAACACATCTTTAGATGAGCAATATTCTCGATGGCTTTTCCTTTTCCAGTTTCTGGGTCTTCTAATTGATATTGCAATCGGTTTTATCTTCTTTGCGATTTTGTAGGGACCATCCCATTTGGGACATAACTTAGCGGCAACATTACGTACCGCTTGAGACAAGGGATGCGTCTCCTTCCAGACAAGTACACCACCAATCCCTTCCCGCCTTTGATCGTAGTAGCGTTTCTGGTGTGCTTGCGCTTTCATGGCAAGTTCTTTAGACAAAGCAAGGTGCTTCCCTAAAGCTGAGAGCGATGCGGACCTTTCAACATAGTCCGCTACTGGCATACAATGATACACACGTCCAAGTCCCAGGGAAATCTTGGTTCCCTACCCAGGTTCAGGTAGAAAGGAGTTTTTCCTGTATGTGTAGTTGAGTTGATGGCGAACTGAATAAATGGCAAGTTCTCATCCCATCTTCGGTGATCTTGACCAACGAACATCGAAATAATTTTGCCCAGAACCCTGAGGCGACGTAAAGCGCGCGCCACCGAAGAGTGATGGACGCTATCAAACGCTTTAGCCACGTCAATAGAGACTAGGGAAAGGGCGCGACGTTTCTTTTTAGCAGCATTGATAAGGTAGTTCAACAACAACAAGAGCGTGTTGGCCATTGCACCATCTTCAGTCACAAAGCCTTGTTGGGCAGGGTTAAGGTCAAGTGAAAGGCGCAGACAATGGGCAAGGATGTTATGTAGAAACCGGATAAAAGTAGAGAGTATTGTGATTGGACGCCACTTGGTATCGCGAGAGAGATTGCCCTTTTTCGGTATGAGGACTGTGCGGCAGTTCTTGAGGGCTGCGGGAATATTACAATAGTACAGGAACGCGTTATAGAAACACAGGAGCGCTTTAGGGTTGAGTTTGCGCAGGTCTTTGAGGATAAGGCCATCGGGCCCTGGGGACGATGACAGCTGAAGAAGAAAGGCCGAAGGCAGTTCCGCTTCAGTGACAGGGTAGTATGTAGGTGCGTGCAATGGCTTAGCGACAAATGGCGCAGATTCGATAAGACCGGGTTTAGAGAAAAGAGAGCCGTACGTGTCGCGTATATCGTCGCTATCGGGACTAAGAGACGACTCTGGGGCGGGATCGAGGATGAGTTTAGCGAGTTTCCGGCGGTTCCATTTGAAGAGGCGTTAGAAAAAGCCGTATTGTTTACGTTTTGAAGTGCGACGGACATGGTAGCTGATTATGAAGATAGGTCATTATATCGTTAAGGACACAGGCGTCATGTGCGATAAGTTTGCGAGCAATATCCACGACCTCGGTAGGACAGTCCCGATCGGTCGTCAGAGACCCAAAAAAATGCAGTAAACCCCGCGGGAATGGAAATAGGAGGCTGTGCCGAAGGAAGTGTAGGCGCTACAGATGGTGTGGGCAAGAACTGGTTAGCAGCCTTGATGGACCGTAGAAGGGAAACGGAGGCACGATAGTTGCGAGTACGGCGGTGTTGGGTGATCAGTTGTAGGGTGTGCATAGTTAATGTTTGCGATAAAGCGAGATTGATGTGAGGTTCGTCTAGGGGCATTGCGCTCTCTAAGGCTGCCAAAGCGGCAGAAAGTGCTGGGGGCCAACGGCCGCTCGAAGGATGATCGGTGGTATCCGCTGTTGGGATGACTTGCAGGGGAGATAAGGGCGAATCGGGAGTGGATTGTACAATGGGAGTAGAAGGAACCGAAGAAAATAAATATTATAAATTTAAAAATCGTTCACATGAAAAATATGGAGCCAGCGTCACCTAGAAGTGATTTTTCGAAGCACTATTAAAAAATTGTGAACGAAACATCATCATCATCTTCTTCTACACACCCGGTCAAACTAAATGCCCATCGTTTATACGATGTGGCTAAAAACGAAAAACAGTCCCGTAATCTGAACTTCAGTCAATTGATAAACCTCACACATATCGTTTGTTTTTTTCGGCTTTGGTCCAAACCAAGACTTTTTTTATAATTTTCAATGAAATTTCCATGTTTCTACCCTCTTGTGGTTGGGTTGGTGGTGGTTGAGTTGATGGTGGTGCCCGTGCCCGTTTCTGCCTGTAAGACCGCCAACGCGTCGCCTACCATGTTATTGTATATATAAGTCAACTATTTATGCTGGAGCCTTTAAGGGATAGAATCGGATATATCTGAGTTGGTCACACTAACATTGGTTTTCTATAAATTAACCAACCCTAAAAACATGGGGGTCAGTAGAAATCGCGAGAAAAATTTATTAATTAAAATAAACGTGAATAAAAATTAAAATTTTGAACGCCAGATTTAAAATTGGCCACCATTTTCAACCCATTACCTACGTAGGTAAAGTTCGGCCTCTGATTGGTTGGTAGTAGTTGGAATGAAAACTGTCGTTTAAGGAGTAAAAAGTAGTAGGAACGAGAATCTAGGTCAACTTGCCTGGTGAATCGTCGTCTGCTTATATGCATAAGAATGTCAGACGAGAAAGTATTTCTGATCATTCCGGTCCTGAATCTGAGGATGAAAGTTCGAACTCTGATTCTTTGGATTCAGAAAATTCGGAACAATTTATAATAAACGAATCTGAGGGTAGTTCTTCTGAAGTAGAAGAATTTGGTGTGCAGCAATACCAATTCCCGTCAATCTGTATCATACTGCGCTCACAGAATGAATCCCCCTACCAGTAGGAAAAACACTACGGAGCCTTAGAGACTTATGAAGTCGAAATTGGTAGAGACGAACTAGTAACGTTTTTCGGTGGTTCGGCTCTGTGTCACCAGGTGCCCTCATGATCGCAAAACAAGAGCATTTTGGATCTTTTAATCGTAATTTAAAAATCATTAATTAAACTAAAATATAAAAACATATATATTTTCAGAATCCTTATTTGTCTATCTATCGAAATAAATTAACCTTATAGGGATTTATTGCAATGAAATTAAAAGAAAGTATCCCTTTAACACCTTTGGCTGGCTTGTGTGCGATATTGTTTTTTTTTATAATTGATTTTGGTCTTAAGCTTTGTCCACATTGAGCTCGCGTTCGCGCCTTCGTCTATTCGCATCTTCGCAACAGATCAAGAAAAACATTTGCACTTCTGTTCTGATACACGCAAAAAATTGCTTTTCTCATTCTGAGAGCCAATAAAGTTTGAGCAATCATTGCGCCATCTGCCCTTCTCCATCGACGATGTCCAAAGAGAAAAACGAAACTAATCGCCCCAGCCTTCCTCTCGTCTGCGATTGGTGCTTTTCTCGCGAAGGCTCGAAATTCTTGGCCTTGTCGCAAGAAATTTGTATCTTCGCGAGGTGAGTACGCAAAGTAGCGAAAACCCAATGTGGAGTGTGGACAGTAGCGCGAACTTGCAAACAAGCAAAGCGAAGATGCGAACTCGCAAAATGTGTCAGTCTGGACAGGCCTTTAAATGCAAAGATTCTCTGTCCTACAATTTCAGTCTAAAATCCCTTTCTATATACTTTTATACCATATACCTTCTTACATGTTGCCAAATATTAGAACAAAATTACGCTATGAAAGCCTCGGCCATAAAAAGCTCTAAGATTGCTTGCATTAGGGCCACCTAGGGATAGAAGGGAACTTCACTGTCTTTTTTAATTTCAGTAGGGAGCTTTCAGATGGGATAGTAGTACGTCACACCATCCCAAATCTTACCGCAGTTCTGGCAGCTATATTGGGTGGTCTCGGCTTCATACTTGCTTTAAACCCACCAATATGGAAGCGTAAATTATGTTACGAGACTCGGCTCCTCATCCAATTTCCTCCTCGTTCTGTTCTCTTACAATAAATTTAAACATATAACTTTAAATTTTAGGACTTAGCTTCAAAACTCGTTAATTAATAATATTAACTATGAAAAATAGTGTTCAAAACATACTTACGAGGTTAAAGTTAGTCTGGCTGGATTAAAAATTACCCTATATCTTTGAATAAACTTATTTTACTGGTAATCAATTTATTCCCTCTCAATAATTTTAAAAATTTACTTATCTCGGCTTTTCTACCACAATTCCATTCCCCGAAAACATTTTATAACTTCATTTATCACTTTTAAGAGTTTTCGTGTGGAAAAATACCATATAACTACACATAACAATGACAAAACGATTTAGGTTTGTCTGCTTTAGCCTCTGCTATGCCTGATACGAACAAGGAGGATGTATAGTTCTATACATGTAAGTTTTAATTTAAAAAAGAAACTTTCAATATTTGGGCCTTCATTCACTTGATTAAGCTTTGGTCCCATTGAACCGAATTCCCATTCGACAGAAGGGGGTTTTTTTTGGGGTCCCATTCGACCGAACGTAGCCAAAGGTGCGATTTTATTATAGTCCCATTGGACCGAAATTCTATTGAACTGGAAGAAGACATACTGTGTGGTTTTGCATTAAATATATTTTTAATTTCACAACTTATTGTTGTTAAAATAAATGTGAGTTGAAAATGTATTACTGCACTTATTTTAACTACGTTTTAATTACGGCGAACCTCACCTACCCTAGCCTAACCTAACCTAACCTAACCTAACCTAACCAAACGTAACCTAACCTAACCTTGTTTGGAGGTAAAAAGATTATTTATATGAGTATTAAAAGCCCGCCTCTTACCACGAACAATTTATTAGCAATAATAGAAATATTTTGGAAAAGATGTCAGATAATTAATTGAAGAATATTTTGGAAAAGGTGGCAGCTAATTAATAGGAGAATATTTTGGAAAAGGTGGCAGCTAATTAATAGGAAAATCTTTTGAAAAAGGTGGCAGCTAATTAATAGGAGAATATTTTAGAAAAGTTGGTAGCTAATTAAAAGGAGAATATTTTGGAAAATGTGGCAGCTAATTAGTAGGAGAATGTTTTGGAAAAGGTTGCAGCTAATTAATAGGAGAATATTTTGGAAAAGGTGGCAGCTAATTAATAGGAGAATGTTTTGGAAAAGGTGGTAGCTAATTAAAAGGAGAATATTTAGGAAAAGGTGGAAGCTAGTTAAAAGGAGAATATTTTTTAAAATGTGGTAGCTAATTAGTAACAGAATGTTTTGGAAAAGGTTGCAGCTAATTAATAGGAGAATATTTTGAAAAAGGTGGCAGCTAATTAATAGGAAAATGTTTTGGAAAAGGTGGTAGCTATTTAAAGGGAGAATATTTTGGAAAAGGTGGTAGCTAATTAAAAGGAGCATATTTTGGAAAAGGTGTCAACGAATTATTGGAACCAAACCAAACCAAACCTAAACTAACCTAAGCTAACCTAACCTAACCTAACCTAAGCTAACCTAACCTATGCTAACCTAACCTATGCTAACCTAACCTAACCTAACCCAACCCACCCGAAACCAAAATATTAAAATTTTAATTTAAAATTTAAAGACATTGATGGAACTACCATTAAGACTGTACTTCATTTTAAGCACAATTTGTTTATTAATTCTATATATCTCTTGCCTTGAAAGGAATGAAAGTGAGCGTTTTAATTAGTATCACGAAACATTTACTTTTAATATTATTAACATACCTTTCGGAGATTCGAACCAACAACCTATCGCTTCGCAGTCCAACATCGTATCCACTACACCACCGAATCGCTGACGGCTACAGTGTTTCAAGTTATATTCATGTATTTTTTAGGGGCATATTCGGACGATTGGGATTTCGGTCCATCGGGAATATAGCCATTGGGCTGGAAATCTAAAATCATTGCGGGATATTCGGTCGAATGGGATTTCGGTCCATTGGGAATTCGGTTGAACGGAACGATACCTTGATTAACTCTCTTGTTATCGATACTTTTTAGGTCTTAGTTAAATCCAAAACATTTTGATTAATTCATTGAGGTAAGAAACAAGTATGGGTGCGTTTGCTCCATGTACAAAGAAAATCCAAACCCACCCCATCACAAGTGCTTTAAAAATTATGAGGGATCGTCTCCCGCTATGGAATCTGATATTTTGATTGAAGGGTTTCAAAAGAGCAAAGAATTTCACGGCGTGGAATACAGAACAATTATTGGCGACGGTGATTATTCAGTGCACAAGAAATTGAAAGAGTCCGTTTCATACGGCGCAAAGATAAAGAAAAGTGATTGCGCGAATCACGTTGTAAGAAATTATCGATCCAAGTTATGTAATTTGGCGAAATCAACTAATGAGTTTCATAGGTTAGAATAGTGAAGATAGCGAAGGGTGTAAGAGGCGCTATTGCTTATGTGGCGAAAGTAATGCAAAATTAAATATTTGAGAACAAAAACAGTAGAGAAAAAAACTTGGAACTCGCTCCAACTTTTAAAAAATTCGCGAAGCAGCTAAGAATGGACGTGAGAAATGTTCATTGTCACGTGTTTGGGCGCCACACATGGTGTAGGGCTTACTATTGCAAAAATGTTGGAAAAGACAACTCGAAGCATTTATCCAAAGCCATAGACGTGATATTGTTAGAAGCGTCCCAACGGGTTCATGATCTGGCTTCTTTTCTTCTGGACAATGAAACAAACAACTTGGCCGAGAATTACATGTCTCTGGTCGCAAAAGCCGTCGATGGTAAAGAGATTTGTTTCAACAGAGGGGGGTCTTATTTTACCAGGTGTACGGCGGCTGCTTGCAATTCCATTTAGGAAGAGAGTGGCATGTAAAAACAGTCAGAGCTATAAATAATGCCAAACAGTTAAAAATCATGCCTCCAGAATTGAAAAACAGAAGAAGTTGAAGAAAAGGTCACTAGCTAAAGAAATGGATGAAATGGAAGAATCAGTGAAAAATAGCAGTTTCGACCCGAAGAACTATTGTCCACATTCAGAGAAGCCAGACATGGATACGGAAAATATGGAAAGAAGACGATATGAAATTTTGAGAGGAGGAAAAAAATGTCATAGAAAAAAGTACAGTGGACCAGGCTGCATGTGACGAATAGAAAATGCAAAGATCAAAGCGCCTTACCGCTTCAAATTTCGGAAAGGTTGCTAAGAGAAAGCCAGATACTGGTTACGGTACGCTAGTCCAACAATTAGTTCATCCGAAGACATTTTAGAGCTACGCTATTGAATGGGGCAGTCGAAGGAAAAGGATGCCATAGAGTACCAGACAATAAAGAATGTATCGGTAAAGCCAAACGGATTGTTTGTTGATTTGAAAAATGGGTACTTAGCCGCTTCTTTGGATGGCCTAGTTGGAAATGATGGCATTATTGAAGTAAAATGTCATCAGCTCGACATATCCATCCACGCGATGCAACATCAAAACTACCAGCATTTTGCTCAAAGGTGTTAAATGGCCATCTTCAATTAAAGAAAACCCACAATTATTATATTCAAATCCAAGGCCAACTTCGCATTGCGGGAAAAAAAACTATTGTGACTTCGTAATTAGGACCCCTTGGGGCATGGAAGTAGAAAGAAATTTCAAAGACAATAAATTCTGGGAACACAAGCTCGAAAAACTAAAATAATTTTATCTAAAATGAATGCTGCCGAGATAATAGTTTCACGGTGCTTGCGATCAATGCCAATACGTGAACCCGAACTCGGAAATAAAGAAAAAATAAAAGCAAAGGTATGTACGTAATGAGCGTAGATAGAAAGCCCCTCGAATTCTTTCAAATTGAAATAATGAGTCCTATTATTTATGATACATGGAAACTGTCTAGCAAACATGTCAATTAATGTCCCAGGTGGGACTTGGACGGAGACAGTTAGTAAATTGTACACCGCTAAGTTACTAACCTAAATTTATGTAAGGGGCATTAACGCATTGCAATGTGTAATATTCGCCACATTCATATAAATTAAAGACTTCATTCGGTATGGGGTTTATTACTAAATCAGAATCTATAGTACGTTCAGCTCTCCCGTAATCCTTATCCCGTCCGATAGCTTCGAATTTTCTAATTCTTCTTAAAGGGATAGAATCAATCTTTTGACTACTAATGAAAAGCTTTCATTTTTTTTTAAACCTAAAATTACGTTTTCAAAAATATATAGATATTGATAGTTTTAATAACTTGACTATTTTTAATTAATTTTTAAAAGTATTAGTTTTCGGTGCCGCTCCGATCACTGCCCCCTCTACAGGCGTTTGCAAAAACACGAGCGAAAAAACTAAATTACTCCCGCGACCCTCCTCTCGCTCGGAGGTACAGTAGATTTACTCCTAAAAGTAGTTCTCATACTATTCTGCATTTTCGCCAAATTAATATAACACATTTCGATACGGATGCTTTAAAAGTTATAAAGAAAGGTAAATAGTTTCACTGTAATTTTGGTTTTCAAAGTAATAGTTTTACTATGTTTAATTACAATTAAAAATATGTTAAAGCTTAGATTAGGGCCATTAGGCTAAAATAAAGCCATACCATTATTATACATGGAAGCTAAGCCTTTGCCAAAATAGCGCAAAAATGTGGTGTTTTGGACATTACCTGTAACAATTTTGACAAATCTCTATCATCCTTACTCTACAACGTAACCGAGAGTTAAGAGAACAAAGGATAATAAACATGAAAAATCAGAATTATGTTTACAAAGGTCTTCTCAAATATGCGCCGCTTCCCCAGTGATAGTGAAGGTGAAAAGCTACTATACAGTGGTCTAGAGCTCCCTTAATCTGGGAGCACGGCAGTGCTCCCAGCCAAGTCGAGCACTGACATCCTTTTCTCGAAGCAACTCGTGGCTCTTTTAAGCCCACTGTAACTTCGCGATGGGTATAGGTAAAAGTCTGAAATTTTGCTTGCCGCGAGGACTGTCAATTCTAGCTATAGTTTCCAAATTTCAAGTTCCTACCCTATATACTTTTCGAAATATCACAGGTGAAAGTTTCCTTATTTTGTCACTCACTCACCGATCATCAAAATTCTAAGGTACTTCTAGGGTAGATAGAAACTTAAAATTCAGGATTTAGTTTTCATTTATTTTATAAAGCACAGAAAAATTAAAACATCCCGAAATTTTTAGAAAATTGTTCTTTAGTTCTTTATTTTAAAACTAGATGGCGCTGCAGTCTTTTCAACAGAAATAGTGTGTGTTCTTGATGAAAGGACGTAATGGGCCAAAGTTAACCGAAAGTTAAATATATATTAAAGCTAATTTAAAAGAAATGTGTCGTAACTGATGCTACATTCTTATATTAGGATATCGCGTAAATCTTTCTTGCATAGTCTCTGCGGGTCGAAAGGGGTAATTCAGCGTAAATATGGAGAAACGTTAGCGATTATATTGGTAAACGAAGTACCACGAGAGGGTCTTCTTTTAATATAACTACCGAAGTATAACGAGAGGGTCTACAAAAAGAAGTGAGATCCTATGAAAAACATTAACATGTACAAAAATGGGCCAAGCCTCGCTTCGTGCCCTTTCCGCCGTAAAACGTTCTGAGATCCCATGTAGAGCCAAGTCTGCCATTTGTTCTCATTCAATCGCCAATTGAACAATTATGTTATAAATTAAGTCCTTTTCCTAATTAATAACCAATATTCTTTGACTCTATCATTATTATACATCTTTGTTCGTATCAAAAATATCGTGACTTGGCAAGCGCAGGTTGTACATAAGGTTATGTATAACTCACCTAATAAACATGTAAATAGGGTTATGCATAACTCACAATATAATTTGTACATAGGGTTGAGCATGACTCATCTTATAAACTTGTACATATCCCCTATACCTTAAACGATTTAGTGAACATCCCTTCGATTATTTTAAAATCGGCAACGATTTAGTGACTTCCTTTTAATATTACTTACCTGCGATTGCCAAGTCACGATATTTTTGATACGAACAAAGATGTATAATAATGATAGAGTCAAAGAATATTGGTTATTAATTAGGAAAAGGACTTAATTTATAACATAATTGTTCAATTGGCGATTGAATGAGAACAAATGGCAGACTTGGCTCTACATGGGATCTCAGAACGTTTTACGGCGGAAAGGGCACGAAGCGAGGCTTGGCCCATTTTTGTACATGTTAATGTTTTTCATAGGATTCTCCTATTTCCAAACAACCAAGAGACATTAGCAACGTCACTGTGTGAAAAACAAGTTGGGCGGTATTTCGCGGCTAGTTTGAATTTCAAAATATCTAACGTACTTTTCTTAATTTAAAACGTTTTAATTCTATTTTTTTTTGGCACATTTTTTTACCTAAAACTGCCCTCATCTTGTACTAGTCGGAAAACATTGATTTTATCCCTTTAAGTTCTTTCGTCTTACGGTAGATTCTACAATAATGGGAAAATTCTTTCTCGGATCCACATTACACCGAATAGAGTTGGAAAACTCGTTCTGTGTATTACCGGTTTCAAAGGACGCTTAAGGTTCGACCCTGTTGTGGTAGAAAACCATATCCATAAATACGGGAGAAATTAACTACCATAAATATATGAAAATAATTATTACTTTTTTCGGATCTGGATCAGTACTTCAAAGAAGGTTGTAAAATGTCTTATCATTAAACCGTTCTCGTCTTTTATACTTTAATATCACGTGACTTTCTGACCATGTAAACATGGCGCTCTTTTTAGATCAATCATGTTCTTATAGTGAACATGGCGTTTAAACCATGTGTATGACAAGGGCTATTTACCACACAGACCACGTTGTCGAATATGACGCTTAAGCCTAACATTTTCAGGGGTACCTGATTCACTGACGCCATAGGGAGACTATGACACGTCATGTACGTTTCACTGACGTCACAACAAGATTGAGGGGAAAATGTGACGCCGTGTTTGATTCACTGGCGCCATAAGAAGATTGTCCGAAAAAATGCGGTGGACGCGATGTCTGATTCATTGACGCCATATTTACTGGTGCCATCTTGCACAACGTTGGCACTGTCTGACGCCAGTGAGCCAAAAGTAACACTTACCTACTACTCTTGGATATGTAAGTTATACAATGAGAATGTGGGTTTGGCTAATACCTTAGACAAAGCTTAGATTATTACTATTATTATTAATTTTATATAATTACATATTACTATTATTATTAATTTTATATAATTACATAATTCTTTGAATTTTCGGGTTACTTTTGTAAACAAATCTGTTATATTTAAATTTGTTCTTACGAATTCAAGACGAATTAAGTTGTTATCTATAAAATCTCGAATATGATATTTTAAATTGATATGCTTAGTACGATTGTCTATATTATTTTTAGCTAACGCTATCGAGGTTTGATTACCACAATCTTAACAAGTTTCTAATTTAAAATTTTCTTATAGTTCCTGCACAACCCTTGATAACCAAACAACTTCCTTTGCTTTTGTCACCAGTGCAATATATTCTGCTTCAACTTGATTGGGTCACACAGTCTTGTTTGGCAGTGCGCCATAGAACAAGATTGTCACCAATGTTAACTAGTATACTGTTCAAAAACGTTGTCCAAATTTGATTGTTAATGGATCCAAACGGCTGACTCTTAGACAGCACGGTTTATCGTTTATTTTTGGATAACGTAACTAGTGTCCAAAAAGGTACGATTGAATGATAAGCCAGATTTGGAGTCTCATCAAAAATTGGATCGAGAATCATCTATGAAGTGATCAATCATTATCCAGAACTGGACAGGATATTATCCATATTTTACGAAAGTGGGCAAAAATGTACTGATGTCCTCCCAATATTAGACTAATATGAAGCCCACAATGGTCAAATTCAAACCAATATTGGACTAATATCAAGCGCGTACTGGGACCCTATTCTCTAACTACATTTGGATCGTTCCTAATCCAAATTATTTGGATTTGGGGTCGGTTCATCCCCAAATGACACTAATCGGTATTCTGTAACTCCAAATCCCTTTTCATTTGGTTCAAACCCTATCCAAACATTTGGGAAGCCTGATGGGCGGACAAATCGTCATTTGGATAGCTCTTTCCTCCTTGTAAACTCCTTTATTCGCCGCCATTTTTCTTTAAGAGCAAAAAAGTTTAGAGTGGGTCCTTTTTAGTTGTGATTTTCATATTTTTCGCGGATTTTCACATGGCTGGATTTTAAATATAATATAAAGTAGGTTTCAAGCTTTAATATGAGCCTGATTTCATAATTTTCCACCATTTTATTGCCCCTCAATCTATTACTAAACTTGGCACTTTTTTTTGGCTTACCTGTAATGTGGACGGACCTTTAATGCCTAAATCCAAAGCAACAAATGGGGAAACTATTCAAAGAATTGGCCAATGCGGAATATATCACCAAGATGAACCCACGAATACATAGGCTTACCTTTGATTTTTGGCATTTAATAAAAAATAATTTTAAGCCCCGTTACTTATCTATCTCATAGCGTCGTATTTTTAAAGTTTAGACTTTAAAATGAGTGCTAAGTTTTCTTAAATATCACTTAATTATATAAAATTTCAATATTGTAATTGCGTAAAAAGTCCGTATTTACGAATGCAATGTTTTTTGTTGAAGTTATGCGCCTTGCATTTGAATTTCGTTCCCTCGAAATTACCTCCTTTAGCCGGCCCGTTGTTTATTCTTTATCGCCCTCTATTTGATTTCGGTCGCTTCAGTCCCGAAAACAGCTGTAGTGGACGGGAAATTTTATTTACTAAAATTGTATGCGGTCAATGTGTTGCTTTTATATTTTTATGCCTCTAATCGTGGTACGCGTCGAGGTTTAAGATTTCAACGTGTTTTGCAAAATTAAATCAAGGGTGGACAATATATGGTCTATGCTTTAAAAGGAATTTGACGACGACAGTCAAGCAAAACGGTATTAGGCCTTGCCGAAAGTTGACTGAGCTAGTGAGTCTTCGTCAGATTATCGTTAGTATAGGGCGCTGTCGGTTAGCTGTGGCATAGGGGCTAGCCACCACCCCTCTATGCATTGTAAAGGCGTTAGATAAGTGGCAATAAGTCGCAAGATGACTTGGTCCAAGTAGCTAGCTGAACTTTTTTTTTTTTATCACATATCAATGATATAATAAATTCACCCTCGGATATCCTGTGACGATGAGATTGTTTTAAAGTTAATAACTCTCGATTTTGTAGGTAGATACTGTCTTCTGACACTTGAAGTAACAATTTCATCTTATAAATAGACTAACATCACGAGCCCATATCGTAAATTAACCGATGTTGATATTAAAGCTTAACTATAATACTAATACCAAATTTATTTAACTCAATGAATCTTTAATATCAACATCAACAATTATCTACTGAATGAGATATCTACTTATATTCCTATCCAATTTCTTTCGCAACATTTCAATTTAACGAATAAAAATCTGCAAATGAAGCTCAAACCGATTCATTGGGAAAAATGCTATAGTGTTCACCGTTACCGATCAGAGATAGATTTCCACCCTTCAGTGGTGTTTATTATGCTTGTGAAATGGTAAGTGAAATCTGTGATTAAAGTTTAAAATAAACATGGGCAAAAAGTTCTTTATTCATATCAACTCAATTGCCGAATATCTTAATTTGAGCAAAATTAACAAAATATTCTCTTCATGATTAAATCATGACAAAGTCCAAAAATCTTGTTTGAAGAAGCAAACAATCTAATCGCTATTTATCTTCTTTGAATTTGTTTCCAGCGTTGGTTAATTCACAATATTGACCAATCGACAACCACAAATTTTTAAACTAAATTTCAATAAAATGGTTCAAAACCTTATTAGTTTTGAAACGATTTAAATTTTAATATTAAACATATGTACTAGTTAAATCCTCGTATGTAATTAAATTCTTGCCTTAGTGAAATTAATACACAAAATCTATATTTACGTCCAAAATTTATTTGTAAATTATGTGCATTATTTCCCAATTAATAAAAGATACAAACCAATTTTTCATTCAAGTTTATTTTCCCAATTAATTTTAATTAGGCCTAATAAGCTTAAACTATCATATTAAGAGGTTTCTTAATTGTACAAAATTTTTACAATCTAACATGCAAAAATCCAAGGCTTAAAAACATTTTACTACCGTTGCGAAAAAATTCGCCAATAAACAGAAAGTAAAATTACGTAATGGCATTTGGTTTGGATAAAGGTTTGGGGAGAGATCCAAATGTCGATTTGGATTTGGGTTAGAAAATACGGTTTTAAGCGCCCTGTCCAAATGGAACCGATCCAAATGTTTAGATTTGGATCTTCGTCCAAATGATTTAGATTTTTAGAGAATCGGGTCCGAGATCAATCAAGGCTTGTCTTGTTCTCCTGCCTGCTTGTAGCAGCTCGTTATCATCATCAGCATCATCGGCTTCATTGTCGTCGCCATCAAGAGGGTTTCTGTTTCTTGTAACGTTTGGATTTGGTACAGCTGCATTGGAATAGTTTTCTTTAAAACTCATGTTCCATACAGTAATTAAATATGAGTCTATTGTAGGGAGTTTCTCGCAGGATGACCATCGCGAAGCCATGGAATTATTATTAGACAGTAGGGCACGTAATTAAATTAAAGGACTAAGTGTTTAAAACGTAGGTGTGTGAAGGAAATTTATTGAAAAATTGAAGTTTACGACAAACACTGTCATTCAGTAGAGCGCATGACAATGAAAATAAACATGAACTAAGAGAAAACGTCGATCACATAGTATCTCCCATGGAATACTAAACTAAAACGAAACACAGTCACTCTGTTGAGCACACGGCAACTAAATGAAACGCGATAATTAAACTAATTTACCGTTTTATGCAGGCATTGCTTCACCCAACAAGAGGTTGTGAAGGTGACAGTAAGCACTGATGTCATTGACTGTCTCAGGCTTGTAGCACAACACTCCTCCAGACGAAACCAAAAATCGAAATCGCATTTTCAAAATGCCATTCATCCTTTCTATAACATTGCAACCTAGGTGACAAAAATGTTTACATCAATGTGTGTACCTTTGCGAAGCCTTGATTTACATAGCTACTGCTTTAAACTAAGAGACTTAACAACAAATTCGTGCAATATTGAATCCTTATATTATAGCCCTATATTATTCATGTAACAATGTGTAGATTTAGAAATATGAATTACCTGACAAATGACGTTGGTTGTACCGTTGTTCATTCAGCGTTCTAGCTTGAAGAAGGGGAGTCATTAAACATAGCTCAAGAGGATAGCCACTGTCTCCAAGAAGATATCCTTCAGGCATTTCATGACCCTTAAATCTCTCCAGCACGCCACAGAAACGACAAATTAAAGCATCTTGAGTGCCGCCACCGCTTTGAGCCAAAACATCCGTTATATGGGTTTCATTGTCACATATCTATGGCATGATATAGGAATATTAGTTATCAGTTTGACTATTGTTAGATAGAATATTATATACCTAATGCACATTAATGTAATAATTGCCATACCTATCAAGATAAACGTTGGGTTCCTCAGCTGGTTTTTTAATTAGGATATGGGTGCAATCAATACCTCCAAGAATATCAGGAAAGATGCACCTGGCTCTCAATGACGCCTGCAACAGTCGTAATAGATTTTAAAATTCAACAAAAACGCAATCTATCATCTCAAAATAAATACCAACCTTGATTGCTTCCACTTCGGAATTTCCAGTGGCAAAGCGGATATAATGTCTCATGGTCACATTGCTAGCATCAGTCACTCGACCAATAAATCTACTGACTGATTGTTGGCTCATTCCATGTTCATAATTGCTTGCAAGGCTGTGTTGGAAAGAGCCAGAGCCATAGAAAAGCAAGGTCACAAAGACTTCGTCTTCAACACCCCCCATCACACCGGCGACCTTTGCACACCTTTCCCATCAGCCTAAAAATGTCCCGATAAGAAACAAGACTTCGCCTTAGCTACCTCTGTTATAAATCCATGCCCTGGCACATCCCCATTCAAACCGGGAAATACTTCAACACCTTTCCCTTCAACCGGTACCCGTCCCGATAAAACCAAGGTTTCGAGTAAGCGACGTTCTTGCTATATATCCATGCCGTGGCACACCACCATTCACACCGGCGATAACGACAGTCAAATTTCCCTTGAAATACCAAGGCTTAGATATACACTAAAAGGCACACCTTTTCAGCTTCGAGAATCTATCGCTAGGAGCACGTTTATTCCTTTCGAACAATGGGGTAGTTAAGCGACTCAAGCGGCAAATTTAAATCGTTCAATAGCATTTTTCTATGTATTGGACTTGAAATTAACCGTATATTAACACCAATATTTGTTTACACCATTTTTCAATCTTAGCTTACCTCAAACTTTTATTATGACAGCACACCTATTTTTAGTTTTCACACCATTCATCAATCCGAACAAAAATCTATGTTATAATCTGACAGCACACCAATAATTATGTTTTTCACACTTTTTTCAAGCCTTCCATATCTCCAACTTACACTATCCAAGCACGGTCGGTGTAATTCCATGCCCTGGAACACCACCATTCACAACGGCGAATTTTGCACACGTTTCCCTTCAGCCGAAACCCGTCCCGCGTAAGTGAAAGTGCGACACTCTTGTTAAAAATCCATGCACACCCCTTTCACACCGGCGATAATCACAGGCTGGTTTCCCTTGTAATACCAAGGCTTAGCAAAACACTAAAGGGCACACCATTAAGCTTTGAGAATCTACCGCTTCGAGCGCTTTCAATTGCCATCGATCAATGGGATAGTCAAGCTCTCTGTCAAGCTACTCAAGCGTCAAATCTAAATCGATCAAAACCTTTTTTCTACGTATTTGAGTTTGAAATGAAACTATCAGTACAACTATTTTTGTGTTTTTTCATCATTTTGAAATCCAAGCAAACCTCGAGATCATAATTTGGTATCAAACCTATATTTTTTATTTTTCACTCCTTTTATAAATCCTCGCACACCTCAACCTTATAGCATGGCAGCACATTTATTTTTAGTTAATCACACCATTTTTCACCTCCATATTATAGTTTGACAGCACACCTATTATCACACCATTCTTCACCTCCATATTATAGTTTGACAGCACACCTATCATCACACCATTCTTCACCTCCATATTATAGTTGGACTGCACCCTTATGACCCTCACCCATTTGCCTTTGAAAAAATAAACCTACAGTTTAGGAGGGAAGCCACTTTCTCTACACCTCAACCAGACCTACGCTGCTGTTTTAAGTTTTATGATCATTAAAAAAGTAATTATACTTTTTACAAGAACTTTATTTACTTAAATAGATAATAATGAGAATTGGTATCACAAAAATATTGTTTTGACTCTGCCACCGTTATTGCCTACCCGTGTTTATTTTTTCTATTTTATCTTAGTTTAGATCTATCCTATATCACTTGTTATCACATCTTAATTTGAAATTTTTTTCTTCTTTTTCTTAAGTTTAAATAATGAAAAGAATTTTTTTTTAAATTTTAAAATATTTTTCACGGCACAATTGTGGCCTACCCGTGTTATTTCTTTTTCTAAGATTAAATTATGAAATGAATTTTTTTATAATTTTTAAAATATTTGACATGGCACAATTATAACCTACCCGTGTTATTTTTTTTAAGTTTAAATTACGAAAAAAATTTTTTTTTTCATTTTTAAAATGTTTTACACGGCACAATTGTGGCCTACACGTGTTATTTTTACTCTTTTATTAATACTTCCTCCTCCTCGGAAGTCATGTCCCCTTTACTAGAATTTTCTTCATCACTTTTTATCTCCTCTTCACCGCTTAGTTCTTGCGTTGATACATTTTCTACGGGCGTCTTCGGGTTAATTGCCCATTTCTAGAGTGAAATTAGATAAATAGTATCTAATATTAATTATAATGGATATTTAATTCACTCGCATTTTAGAGTCCCTTCACAATTACAATTAATGTACTACTTTGAATTTTTAAAAACGCGTAAATGACGAGTTATCATAAACAAAATAACAATGCTTACCGATACCATGTCACCAAGTTCTTTTAAGATATTATATGGCTTTCTTGTTTCACTTAGTTGAGGCTCATTTCCTAACTCATAATCTCTTTTTTGTAAGGGAAGTTTAGAAAATCTTTCTGATAATTTCATTTCAGTTTGGTCCTGAAAGAAATTTTTTAAAACAACAACGTTACAAGAGGTTCTTGGCATTGCAGTCCAAAAATACGTGACCAAAATGAACATAAGGAAAACCAAGCCAAGCAGAGAGATAAGACAAGAAGAAAGATATTTACTTTCCCCCATCACCAATTAAGCCGTCTAGGACATGTGCAAAGACCTTTAAAGTAAAACTATACGCAAAGTTCTAATAATTATAAAATTTTCACTCGCTACAAAAGGACATTTGAACGTTTTTTCAAACGTTGGTAGTTCTTGAAAGATTTTTTTAAAGCTTCTTCCCAACCTTCTTTGGTCACGCAATAATCCGCCGAAAACGGAAGAGGGAGGCTTCTATAGAAGAGAAAAATCATTGATGATTTAGAAGTTCTAGATCTTTGTTACATTGCACACTCACTTCTTAAGATGATTTTTAAGGAGAATCTCATTCAATTTAAGAACTGTTACTGAACCTAATGCGATCATTGAAGTATTCATTTAAAGAAAAAAAATTAAAAAATGAAAGGTAAAGATTCTGCATCCCACATATAACATACTGTTTCTACTGAAAAGGTCTGCGACATCTTTGTCAAGATTCATGAACTCCATTCTTTGTTTTTTACTTAGGTCCTTTGGTAACAGTGGAGTAAGAAGAACAACGTTCTTCCCTTCCTTCCTAATGGTAAATTCTACCTCCATAAACAGCCTAGTTATATTTCGCCTACAATCTTCGTAATTGTATTGATTTGAAATCTGAAATAATTATAATACATTTGCATCATAAGTAACAAATTGACAATTATAAGTAAGCCTGAAAAAAGTTAGTAGCTTGTATTTAATATTTTAAAAGTAATTACCATTTGAAATAGGTCATTCGTGCCAACTCACATTACAAGATATTCATTTTTAATTTTAGGAATGAAACTGACAATTGACTTGAGTGTCGCGTCAGACTTCGTAGTAATTGTTGATTGGTAGTATCTATTTTCTATGGTTAAGTATTAAAGTGATGAGACTAAAAAATAAAGCCCCCCCCTAAAATAAAGAAAAGTACTTGTTAAAAGACTTTCATACCAAAATTCAACAAGCGGTGAAAGTACTTGAAGGTCTCCAATAGTTTTGTAAATTTTTCCATGAACCTTAGAGGTTACATAAAATAAGCTAGGCTACACATAAGAGGCAAAACTTTCGTGACATTAAAAAGTTTCCGTATAAAATTAAAATATTTACTCAGGCCTTTTGTTTAAATTTTTTGTCCCACGTGTGTCATCTAAATTAAGAAGTAATTTTTTTACTTAATAGCGTGAAAAATTTATATATTTGTAGTAAAATCTTTACCCAGGATTAGTTTTGCTAACGCTAAGGGGCGTAAGTTTACTACTGTGTAGAATTTGACGGTCTTTAAATAAAAATTAACCATTATATTTGGACGCCAATTATGCCCCCTCCCTCTATCCCCTCTTTGAACTTCGAAGGTTCAGGTCTTCGAAAATCTTTCGAAGTCCTTGTTGGACCACCTTGGCTATATCCTAAGGTTAAGAAACATAATTGTTTGTAATACCTAAATTATGTTTTTTTACTAAATAGGGACCGCGCAAAGGGATAAATATGCGAGTTTCATTTTTCATATACATATATATTTGTATCCCCTTCGATCTTTCTCCATTTCACAATAATTTTCAACCGCTGCTTAAAATAAAAAGTTCATTACATCTATGAGCGCCTAGCAGCAAATTGCCTAGTTAAAATTTTGCGCGAAGTAGGATTATGTGTATCTACAGTAGAATTGAAAACGCTTTCCGGCACGAAAAGATTTCAGTTGGTTGAGTACTACAACGTGGCAACCTCTCCAATCCTGCCTCAGTTCAGGGCGCCTTGCGAAAGGGTTTCGTCTTTCCAACGACCACAATGGAGGACGTCCTAAGGTAATTTTTTTTCAGATAAGGCCAGCTGACGAAAAGGGAAGTCTACTAAATGGCAACACAAAGCAATTAAAATAATTGATTTAAAACAACACATTAAGTCAAGCTAAAATTTCCTAAATAATTACAATTAAAGACGATTACCTACTAAACAAGACGGCCCAAGGGCTCGTAATAGTAGCCATATCGTACGAGTGAATAGCCCCTCTATACCCTACCCTAATGAGTGGATAACCCCTCTATACCTTACCCTAATGAGTGAATAGCGCTATCTTTTTCAATGCTTAAATGATGTACCGTGCATAAAATCAGAGTTAATAGCCCCTCCATTCCCTACTCTAAACAGTGATAAAATTATAACCGTATAAATTTACTTATGTTGTAATTCTAATATTCCGGCGAATCGAAGAACAGATAGTTTTAGTGATAATTCCCTCGATGAGTTTACAACATAGACTTATGCCGATTCACACTTATCGCATATTATAAATTTCTAACAAGGACTTATGCCCAGAAACTTTTGAAAGAGAAAGTTTAGTTATAGTGATTACGCATTTTAGTGATTATCCCCTCGAATTACCTTTAGCAATGCTAAAATGATCAAACGCATAACGCTCATTTAACACTATGTTAGCTCTATCTAAACCCACATTTGAATTAACCGCCAAAACGTTCCAGTCAAACATAACATAGATGACGATAGCTACCGAACGAGAACGAAACACATGAGGAGCGCGGTAGGAAACGGGGAAAATCGTTATCTATTTAATTAGCACATAAATAAAAAGAAAATAAATATAAAAACCCCAAACATACAAATTCATAAGTATCCGACCCCACAGATAAAAATTCAAAAGTATCCGACCCCACAGATTAAGAGGTACCCCACCCCACATCACCCCGACATTTTAGAGATAAAAATAAATAATAAAAAACTCGGGGTTTCTATCAAGTCTCTATGGTTTAGTGGTAGAATGTCTGTCTACTGCGCCAACGACCCGGGTTCGATTCCCGGGTCTGACCTGAAAAAATTTGAATTAAAATTAAATCTCTAACCGAGCCCACTTACCCAAATGGGTGGGTTGTGGTAATATAAAGTTCCTTTTAAGCTAAAATCTGACGATAACGAAAGCGAAAACTCCGGCCACAAGTACTACTACTACTACTACTATTACTACTAAGAGCCTATCGTATACTACGATATGGCTAAAAAGGGCCAAAACTATTCGACCTTTCTACATTTACTGGTTTTCTACACGTTGGGACATGCTACAAAAGCAAAATTCAAACGTCTAAGTTTTACTTTTAGTTTAAACCAAGTGACCTCACTAGGGAAATCTACGAAATGGCCACACAGTTTGGTTCGGAATTACGTGACTTTGCGTTGCTTTAATGACTGACTCAAAAGAGGTTTAAACCAGGTGTTCCAAATCGAGTGGTAGGGCCGAAGTTTAGCAACTTCAAATATTCCATGATGTTTTTCCCTAAACAAGTTTTATAACTGGAGTGTTTTAGTTATAACCACCAAATTATATTTTTCCCCAATGAATACTCAAAGGGGTCATTCATAAAGCACTCTAATAATAAGCTATTTATGGAGTTTTCCTTGTGATTTTATGTTGTAAAAGTTACATTTTCGACCTAAAATCGCTCATATGTACTTTGCTCCTATCACCCTATTTATAAAGTGCCTGATTTCTTGGCTTCCACTGTAAAAACGTTTTCCCTAAACGATGCCATTCCTTACTAACTCTAGGTATGCCTCTTTATACAAATAAAACTTTTGTATGGAAAACAATTATTGAAAAATTGGCCACTACTATATAACCGACTAACTAGCACAACCTGATGATCTTTTTTGTACCTTTAATATTAGGGCAATCACGAGCTATATGGCCCGGCTTCCGACACTCATAACACCGCCTTTCATAGAGTTTTTCCTCATTTCTCCACCACGGATTTCGTCCACCACGTCCGCGACGCCCACCGCGTCCACCACGACTATAATTGTGGACGTTAAGAGTAACGTCACCGTTAAAGGTGGCTTCTCTTAAATCTTCCATTTTGCTAAGCCTAGGCCAGTTAACAACAAATTTAATAAACTTAATAAATTAACGTCGATTGGTTGCTCACACTCTATTTCTTAAACTTGGTCATATAATTTAATATCGAGTTGTTAAATATATGCCTTAGTTTAAAAAATATATGTGAAATTACAAATTATTGTTAAATTGTTCATGAAACTTACTTGAGGTTTTCGACCCAAAGTTTGAATTTGAGAGTTGACGGTTTGGCCAAAGATACGGCCAACTTGAATCAACTTCTCCCGCGTACGAACGAAATACAAGCTGGCCGTCCCTAAAACTATACAATATTTTTTACTAACCTACAGCAGTGCTCTTATGATCACAAAATTTCCTGCCAGCCTTTCAGTCTTTCATGTCTATGGTCTTTCAGTTTGGTTTTACTCTTTAAAGGCCTAACGTACTATTTTGACGCTACTTTCGTGAGATTTTGAGAATCCTGATGCCCTAAGGTTAATATTCTACCACAAGACTAATTATTGCTTTCATTTCTAATTAATTTTAATTAACACATTGTTATTTTGTTTTAATTTCGATTTCCTTATTCCTTTTTAAAATCACGTTAAGCCTACTTTTTAAAGTGTATGTTCTCATTATTCGTTAATTTTTATATATATATTTCAATTTTATTTAACGAAATCTGTGTGCCTTTGCAAATACATTAGGGTCTGTGTGTACCTTTTCAAACACAAAAAGGTCTGCGTGTACCTTTGCAAGTACAGAGGCGTTCTGTGTGAACCTATACCAAATACAGTAAAAAATTACACTAATTTTTGAATAATTGAAATGTTTTCTCGAGAAAAACGAAAAAAAGTAAATAAGCGTTTAGTAATGCAAAAAAGAAGAGCGGTAACCGAGCTAAAATTGCAAGTTCAGAGTAAATCATTGAAACATGACCAAACTAACAAACTTAAGTGTAAACGATACTATCTTGAAAACCAGGGATTCTTTAAAAGAAATAATGCAAAAAACTACGTGGAGCGTAAATTTCTACTTGATAGAGTGAAAAAACTAAGAGAACTACGCCGCCAGGTGGAGCCTCTAATTTGCGTTCAAAAAATACAAAACCAAATAAATGGGATAATTTTGTCTTTGCGAAAAAATTCCTCAATGCGGGGATTTTCAAAATGAACAACGAAAAGATTCCTAGTCATACGTCTAGCTGAAAGACTGGCGGCGTCAAAGACTTTTGACGGTGAGACTAAAAACAAAGGCACGAAATCTATCTCTCACACGCTAAAATTCCAAGTGCTAGCTTGAAAAATATTGCATTTGAAAAGGCAATTATATACGCCCAAGTAACGGAGATTGATAGTGAATTTAAGGATTTCGTTGAGAAAATCAAAGAAATTCGGTTCATTGATCCTTGCAATTTAGCAGAATTTGTGGGTGGGAAAAGGCTTCACAGTAGCCTGAAAGAGGCCTATTTCCATGAAATTACCTATTATATGTTTGGAAATAATGGCAAAATATTGAAAACTGACGATGAGTCACATTACGGCTAAATTTTTCAATTGAATTCTGATGGTCGTGTACGAAAAGTTCTGAAAGACCGTGCTACCAGTTTGACTAAAGAATTGTTTGTTGATGAAGTGGGAAATATCGTTGACATAAAAAACAATAGCGCAACTAGTAACGTTGAACGAGTTTTACAAGTTAATGAGTCGGGAGTTCTTACGAATCTTTTCAACATTGTTGAAACTGAAGAGAGGAATCCGAAAGCAAATTTTGTGATCAATGAAGGTGGGCTTATTGAAACCCAAAACAAAACTGTATATTGGGAATGCAGTGATATTTGTAATGTTCGAACTCGAGCCATTGCAAAAGTACAAGCTTTCGTAAACACAGTTGCCAATGCGAATGAAAAATCTTTGACTAAAAATTTTGAGTCTGATTTGGACCTTTGCGAATTAAGAAAACAATTTTCCAAAAAATCAAACGTCTTTATACCACCAGATGGGAACGAAATAGTGGTTAGAATAGTTCCGCTCCTATAACACACTGCTTACTGCGCTGATAGCGATGAGTGCCAAAGTCATTTGCGTTCTTTCGCTGGACTGGCTCCTCATTATTCGGGAACTAGAACTATTCTGAATAGTATTTATCGCGTCAAAGCGTTGCTCGACGCGTTAACTAAAATTTCAACTGAAATTGGAAGTGGTGAATACAATTCTCTGACGAATGTCATGGCAGAATCGAGAATAATGCTAGCCACACGTGGGAAAAATTTAAATAAGGAACAAAACAATGCTTCCACAGGAAGCGTTAACGCTCCTCGGCCGACTCTCAATGAAAGTGAAATCTTGAGTCTTTACGAGAAAATCAATTCGCTCGGACAATGCTATACACCAACAAATTTCACGACACGCCCTGCGACTACTGTTTTAGATTACTGAAATAAACTGCTTTAAGAGCTGTGGAAAAACTAGTAAAAAGTGCTGTTTTTGATAACGAGGCCTATCTCATTTTAAGAGCTGGCTGGATAATGAATAATTCAGACGCTAGAGAGGCAGACATGCTTCTATGTCGTTACTACGCTACGGATTTGGGAAAGGGTAAAGTTCCCATTAGATGTTCTCTCAACAACTTGGCCGTTGACAATCCTCCGCTAGATGTCACCTCTTTAAACATGTTTGAAAAAGTTTTAATTCAGCTTGTGAAGCCCTTGCACAATGTGGTGCGGTTAGGCAACAAAACCAATTCCAACATGCAGTTTGGTACGGTTAAAGCTTTAAAGGGAAGAGTAATTTTTTTTTCCAATACTCGTGAGAATAATTTGAAGATGATTCCCAAGACGTAGCCCCAAAATCACGAACTGCATGTCTTGGTGAATGGCGTTCCCACTGCGGACAAAAAGGTTTGGCAGCAGGTTGTTTGCCTCGAGAAAGTGTTGAAAGCATTGAGTGTGCTAAAAAAATTAATCCTTTTTACAAAGACATTGATATTTCGGCAATGAATCAGGATTATATTTGTGGGACGCAAAATGTTGATGGCGGGGAAAATTCATTGACTCCCGATGCATTACTGAGCGTAGCAGGAGTCCTATTCTGAGTCGTTCGTTAAATTTACCGATAAGAATTCATTTTGCCAATTTTGGTTTCGTCTATCTCTACCACCAAACCCTCACCCCCAATTTGGTATTCCTCCACCATCTTTTATCTAAAGCGACGAAGCATATCTCACGGCAATAGATTAACCATTGGCAAATAGTAGCGTGCGATGTTACAAGGGATTCTGTTGATGTTTCTCGCCGCAAAAAATCATATTCCGTTTTGCCGATTTAAAAGAATTAAAAAATTCAAGTAACCGGTCTATGCCGAATTTGCTTTCTTCAAACACCGTGTTTTTCGTAATACTTTCAATAAAATTGTGGCTAGGATCATGCATGGTGCGTTTGCGACAACGCCAACGAGGATGACCAGTTTCGCGGTATTCTAATTTTAACTCATTCCCGCAAGTACACGTTTTCCTTTTTAACAATAATTCCTTTTCCTGAAGCCAAGGAATAAGTTCTTATCGTCTAGTATACGCGATAACTGCCGGTGATTGAACATTTTGCGCTATTGTACATTAAATTGCAGCTGAAGAGGGACCGCGGTCCGAAAGCTCCTGATTATATTTTAAATTAATAAATAAATTTTTAAAATTTCCATGTAGTATTCACACTCATTTTATTTAAATTCAAATAATTAATAAAACCATGGATCAGAAGTTTAACATTTATGAAAATTGCTGGACCTATTTATATATACCTGCTTTAAAAAAATCGATGTTTGCGTTCGCTTTTTTAATTTTTGGGTTGTGATAATGGTATTAGTGCATCAGTTAACTGGCATGCGAATAAACCTCCGAACGCACCAATCACTAAACATAGTGTAAGTTGGGTTAGGTTAGGTTAGGCAAAACTGTTATTTATATAAGTGAATTGCACAAATTTACAAAACGTGTAAGAATTCAAATAAAGGTCTAGTAAGAAATCATTAAAATCATAAACATATTTACAAAACATAAAAATTATAAACATATATACACATTTACAAAAATCTATTTATATTTACAAGAACCTGATATTCCCTCTTTAACCCCCCCCTCCACCTCAAGCAACTTTTTCAACTATCCCTGAAATCTTCCCGGTTGGAACCCTCGGGGCTAGGAAATGATTGACGAATACGCCTCACACAACAGGCTCGTAAAAACATCCTGTTGCCAAGGCCGAGGAACCCAAAGAGGGATAGACATAGATTCGCGTAAGCTTGAAATCTAAAGGTTGCGTTATCTTGTCTAAATTCCTCTCTAAAATTAACTCACCACTGAGGCACATCGTCAATATAAGAACCATTGGTTCTAAACAAAATAATTGAAATTGTGGCCTGAGGGTTTCGCATTGAATGGTGCCCTGGATGGTACGACGTTACACATTCTCAAGCGCTGTTGGCATAGGCATACAGTTTCCGCATAGGCAGAACTGTTGGCCCTGCGTGGGGGTGAGGAAGGAGGGGGACATTCCCTCTATCTATCAGTTGTTTCTGCGTCTCCGAGGCCAGGGTGTTCGTTTCACGTAATAATATGTCATTAAAACATTGAATATTATCAACCATTCATATTTTAGGCTTTTCAACTAAAATTGCACGAAAAAACATCAAAGTTTGAAACTGATTTTAGTAGAAGTGTGTGCGTGTTACTTAGGGTTGGTCAATGAACGTTTACCCTTTGTTCGGGAAGCTTATTCAAAGCAAGGATGGTGTAATGAAGAGGGGTAGAAGGCTGAGGCTGAGGTTGAGAGCTCTCGCTTTGTGAATTTTGCAGCATGCGCGCGTATCTTTCACTGCGCTCACATTGGTTGAAATATGGTAACCGGAGATTTGGAGGAACATTTAACACATGACAAGATGGCCCAAGAGTTGGGCATCAATACTAATACTTTTACCGTAATTAAAATCCCGTGTAAAATTAAAACCGAAAGCGAGAACGTCCCCCCCCCCTGAATGGGTTTATAAGGCTGTCCTTTCTCTCTTATAAGAGAGATATCTGTTTTTAACGTCATCAAGAAAATATATCAAATTTATGATTTTTTCGATCGAGGATATTTCGGTTCATATTTAAAGATAATACTAATTAAATTTATCTTGGATCGTTAATAATAAAGATAGAAGCGCAAAAAACCCCATTAATTTATTTCTGCAATGTCCCATGACTAATTTTCTCTTTCCTTATCCGTAATGAAATCATACACCCTCAATTGCAACCAATTAGCCTACCTGGGGTTACCGAGTACATTTCCAAATTAATAAACTTACAAATTATTTTAAATATCTCTCTGAACAGAAAAATGCAAGAGCTGAAAGGGAATCCTTAACGTCCCCATAGTCCTGGAGCACCATCTAATCAAGTGGTCACCTTCCTCCTAAACCCGTCCATACTACAACAGAGCAATAATAACCAAGCGCCCCTCAACGTTGGACCTTACAGTAGGGATTCGAGACTGTCCCTGACGGGAGGACACACTAGGAATTCGACCACAATTATGGGTAGTACACCGCCCGATTGGGCTGGTTGTCAGAAACCAACCAGGGAGGGGATCGACTAATGTGCTGAATGTCTGAACGTCTGAACTGCTGAAAATAGTAGAATTCCTACTATAAAATTCTCCCATCCTACCAAACCGTAAACTGTCTGAACCTTTTAGACTATTTTGCTGAAATGCCGAATTCTGAACAGTGAACATTGAAATTAAAGTAAGAGATCGTCTGAACCTTTTTGACTATTTTGCTGAAATGCTGAATTCTGAACCGTGATCTTTGAAATTAATGTAAGATAGAGACCGTCATAACTTTTTTGATTATTTTGCTGAAATGCTGAATTCTGAACCGAAATTAATATAAGATAGAGACCGTCCGAACGTCTTTGACTATATTGCTGAAATGCCGAATTCTGAACTGAAATTAATGTAAGATAGAGACCGTCTGAACTTTATTTGACTATTTTGCTGAAATGCTGAATTCTGAACCGAAATTAATGTAAGATAGAGACCGTCTGAACTTTTTTGACTATTTTGCTGAAATGCCGAATTCTGAACCGAAATTAATGTAAGATAGAGACCGTCTGAACGTTTTTGACTATTTTGCTGAATTCTGAACCGTGAATTTTGAATTAATGTAAGATAGAGACCGTCTGAACTTTTTTTGACTATTTTGCTGAAATGCTGAATTCTGAACCGTGAATTTTGAAAATGAAGTAGAATGGAGACCGCCTGAACTTTTTTGATTTTTTTGCTGAAATCCCGAATTCTGAACCGAAATTAATGTTTTTGACTATTTTGCTGACATGCTGAATTCTTAACCGTGAACTTTGAAATTAATGTAAGATAGAGACCGTCTGAAATGTTTTGACTATTTTGCTGAAATGCTGAATTCTAGATCTCACTAATAAAAATTATGAAATTTATGCTAATAATATTTGAAAAGGTGGATTTTAATTTAGAAAAAATTAGGAAATGGTCCCATTTTATTTGTGTTGTAAATGAAGTAAGCATCTAAATTCTGGAAAAGGTGGATTTGGATTTTAATTGAGAAAAATTTCAGAAAAGGTCTCATTTTATTTGAGTATAAAATGTTTGGAAAAGGCAAATTTTAGTTGAGAAAGCCCAGTTACTTAAAAACCAATTAGTGCCTTTTTCCCAAAATATTGGTTTAATGCTTTTTTTTAGAAACTAAAATATCGCTTATGTAATTTTCACAACTTCCCGCTTATATTCTCCTTTTCCTTATTTTTGGAATTTCTAAAATTTTCTTCACCCAATAATTTGGAAATTTCTCAGATTACTTTACCAAAAAATGAATGGTTTTGGTAAATTCTGTACGTCCTAAAAATATCATAGCTATACTATCTTTCATTAATTTCGGTTCAGAATTCGGCATTTCAGCAAAATAGTCAAAAAAGTTCAGACGGTCTCCATTCTACTTCATTTTCAAAATTCACGGTTCAGAATTCAGCATTTCAGCAAAATAGTCAAAAAAGTTCAGACGGTCTCCTTTCTACTTCATTTTCAAAATTCACGGTTCAGAATTCATCATTTCAGCAAAATGGTCAAAAAAATTCAGACGGTATCCATTCTACTTCATTTTCAAAATTCACGGTTCAGAATTCAGCATTTCAGCAAAATAGTTTAAAACGTTCTTACATTAATTTCAAAGTTCACGGTTCAGAATTCAGCATTTCAGCAAAATAGTCAAAAAGGTTCAGACGATCACTTACTTTAATTTCAATGTTAACTGTTCAGAATTCGGCACTTCAGCAAAATAGTCAAAAAGGTTCAGACAGTTTTCGGTTTGGTAGGACGGGAGAATTTTATAGTAGGAATTTTACTATTTTCAGCAGTTCAGACGTTCAGACATTCAGCAGATTAGTCTATCCCCTCGAAGACTTCAAAATAGCAAAAGCAAGAGTGCACGTAGAGCGAGCATTACAAAGATTAAAACTTTTTTCAATCATTAAAGAAAAACTGGACTGAGAGATGATGCCTTTCATTAACCCTATGTTTTTAATCACAGCTGGCATTGTAAACTTGTCATCACCAATATTTGATAAAGTTAGATTTTAAAAAAATGGACATATGGTTTTTTAAAAAGTTATTATAACTGTGAATCAGTTTTACAATTTTGTCTCACTAATTTCGGTATCAAAATCTTTGTCTTTTTAACTACAGTGACTTCCTTCTTGTCGTATTTTTTTCCTAAAAGTGACCAAGTGACGTTGTTCTGTTCTTTGTTAATAATTTAAAATTGCCACCCCTGGATGTACTGTCCGTAATATTTATGTTTTTCCATCAGAACATAATTCTCTCCTTCCACTTTTTGATTAACTCAGCGATTGAAAGGGTGGCTCCTTTTGTGGGACACCTTATTTCCATAACAATGTAGGTCATGTATAAATTGCGTGCCACATCGAGCCGGAGTAATTTTGGTTTGGCATCACTTTACATTCACTAGGGAGTTTTGGAGGTGATGCATTCAATTTCTAGGATCTGGAAGATTTGATATTGATTCCTTGGACAATGAATATTGAGACAGCTGAAGGAGTTTCACCGCAACCGACCTTTTTTAAGAAGAGCAGTGCATTGAGCGCTGACTAAATGTTTTTCTGTTATTGTTCAACTGTTGGTTCCTAATGAACAGACTTAACTTCTTTGAAATGGCAAAACTCTTGAAATGATTTGGGTTCATGAATTGTTACACTGTTCACTTTTGAGTTGCTTCAAAGAAGTTGCACTCACGTCCTCAAGAGGCTCTACACCATCATCATTTATAAGTAGTTAAACAACCAAACAGTGATTACATTTTCTGCTTAATCTTCACCTTTCAATTGACAGATTATTTGATGAGGCTGAGCTCCTTGAAGATCGCTAGTTTTTAAGTAAAGCCATGGATGGTAAAAATCTCTAGGATTGTTGAGCCTCGGTCGTCTCTACTTTGTAAAGTTTGTATGCTGTATAATATGACGTTCTTGCACTTGTTTACCCCAGTGGGGTCCTATTCTGAGGCGTTCGGTAGGCCAGCTACCGAACAAAACGTTTCGTTAGAGCTCAAAATATTCGTTAGGAACCAAAGTAGTGATTCTGAGGCGTTCGGTAGAGATTTTGTTCGGTAAGAAACGGTGAAAGTGTTTCGTAAGCTAACGAAAGGGTTTCCCTTTTCGTTACGAGCTGTAACGAACACATTTCCCTCCAAAACGTTTTTATAAAATGGCGGATATAGTTCGTTTTGAGGTTTTAAGATTGGCTATGATTGCCGATGAGTTACCTCGCCGTGATTTAAGGCGACAACGAATATTTAGAGATAGGGCTCAACCTTTTGAACTCGATGATTATCGATTCAAAAGACTTTTTAGAATGAGAAAAGAGATAGTCTATAATATTTGCGACAGACTTCAAGAGCGTCTAACGGGTCAGAATGCTCTGGCAATTCCATCCAATATTAAGGTAAAAATAAATTATATTAATGTCTAAAAATATTAACTACTTTTAAATGTGTTAACTAGATTTTAACAGCCTTGAGGTTTTATGCTGTTGGTTCGTACCAATTAGCTATTGGTCAAGACCTCTTCCTTGCTTTAAGTCAGTCAACCGTGGATCGATGTGTCACAACAGTGAGTTACGCAATCGTTGATATTTTAGCTCCCGATTACATTCGATTTCCAGTGACAGAAGAACAAGTTATGGCTAATAAGATTGGTTACTTTGGTGTTAATGAATTAAAAAGTTGCTACACTAATTATTGATCATGAATATTTTAATACAAAGGTTCGGCAAAGTAGCGCAATTTCCAGGCATTATCGGTGCTATTGATGGTACACAGATTGCAATTATAGTTCCATCAATCAATGATGAACATTTTAGAGAGTATCTTTACGTTAATCGAAAAGGTTTCCACGCTCTTAATGTTCAAATTGTAAGGTTTAATACATATTCACTTATTTTAAAGGCGTCTCAAATTATATTTTTCCAATTCTAAACTTGAAAACTAGGTTTGTGACCATTAAATGTGTATTTAAAATTGTAATGCTAATTTCCTGGGTCAGCTCATGATTCCCATGTTTACCGTATGTCACAACTCTCAACCCATCTAGAGAGGCAATATCTTAATGGAAAAAAGGATTGTTGGCTTATAGGTATGAATATATTTAAGCAATGTGCATTATTTTATTTACCCATATATTATGTTAGGCGATAGTGGCTACCCCCTGAAACCCTGGCTTTTAACACCAATAACCCATACTCCAAGAGGATCACCCGAAGAGAGATGACTCAGCTATTACAAAAACGCGTCAAATTGTTGAATGCACAATTGGAGTTTTGAAGCAAGTTTTTCGTTGCCTATTATTGCATCGCACACTACATTACCACCCTACAGCTGCTGCTCAAATAGTTTATTCTTGTTGTACACTGCACAACATGCGTCGAGATGAAGGCCACCGTGATTCTGATGACGAGTTTTCGGACACTGACACTTCTAGTGATAGTGACACGGATGATGAAGACCTTGATGCGAGAAGAAGAATGCGGAGAAGACTAAGAATAAGAAGAAGACAACAAAGAATTGAAAGGAGGGCCTTGGTCTTAGATGTTCCCCAATATGTGCCTGGGCCAAATGACACTTGGCTTCGTGGGGGTCAAGCAGTACGCGAACATCTTGTAAGACGCTTTCGATGAAGTACCCCAAAATGTTTTTTATGAATCATTAAACTGATCAATTATATATTTGTTGTGTGTTAAAAGAACAAGCATTATTGTCAAAATTAGCATGTCAAACGCAAATAAAACCACTTTTCATCTCTTAAAAATGTTTTATTTATCCTTGTCCATATACTGGCAATGTCAGAAAATATTAAAAGAAATTTTTCTAAGGAATTAGTTTTCATTTGCTCGATCTTGTTCCTTTCCTCCATGGCAGTTTGGATTCCCTTTAATATGGCGTTTTTACTATTTTCCATTTTTTTAATGTTTCGGTCACCTTTTCATAATTCTCGCTGTTCTCTGTTCGTGCATGCTTCCCTATTTTAAACATAAACTTATTTATAAACATAATTTGAAATGACAAGGAAATGATTACTTCTTTTTCTACTAAACGTTGGTGTTTCATGCGTTTTTGTTACATTTGGAACTGGGGTTTCCTGCGCTGTGCTACTTTCTAGTTTAAAAAGGCTCAGTAATGTTTGCATATAATGTATATAAATTGAAGTAGTGCATTTAAATCATAATTTAAACGTACCATTTTTCCTCTTCAAGTTGTTACTACATTCGCCACTTACTTTTGGTTGAGATGTTATTAAAACATCTTGAACCGTAAATGCAGCCCCTGTAACTAAGGGAAAAACGTCCTGAAGGAAGCTGCATACAGCAGTTTCTTCAATCGCTTCTATGGCACTTGGTTTTGCAGTGACAGTATTGGGTTCAGAAGTAATGCTCACTTCTTCAAACTTAGTGGGTATGGGAACCTGAGGCTTACATTTATCATAAAAGAAACATATAAACTCTTATACTTATATATTAAACACCCTTATACTGATATTTAACAAACAGCACTTCTTACCTCTTGAAGACAGTGTTCTTGGAAACCAAACTCCACCACCTGTGAGTTTCCTTCAACACACATGGCCCCTATAATATTAAGCAAACGCTTCTCCATATCAGTGAGTTCCAGTGATGTTTTTTGGCCTCCGCCAGTTCCACTTTGTGAATTTTTAATACTGGCAGCCTTGCTTTTTGTGTCGGACTTCCAATCAGCCCACGACTAAATGTTTTTGTTAGTAACATACATAGATATATATTTTGACATGCAATTTCTAACTTCGACGGAACTAATACTAAATTGATTCGCTTCATATCGATATAAGAAGCTGATTTGAGGTATGCACAAATTACTGACCTTCTTCCATTTCTTGACATCTTTCACAGACCCTGATCCATCTGCATTTAATGTATCTGCCAGAAGCAACCACAAGTTATCTTGGGCAAATATTGTAAATTCAGCAGTTAATCTGCCAGACACTAATTCAGGGTGTGATTCCATATAGTCCAAAATAATTATCCGTTGTCTATCCGATACCTTAGGACCACGTGGAGGCATTGTCTACTTAGGAAATTGTTATGTTGAATTATATTAGATACAATCAATACCAAGGCTTCGTGAAATTTGAAACAATTTCTGTCTTAACTCTCTTTTCTTTTTTTTAAGAAACGAACAGTATTAATTTAACTATATAATATAATTCTTACCTAAGTATTCTTCTGTATAAATGTAGGTTTTTTTCTGTCAACATTAATCACTCAGCGGGAAAATAACGCACCGTCCACAATTATATCACAATAACAAGTGTGAAAAAGTGTCTGCAGACGAATTCATTCCCTTTGATTGGTCCCATTGAAAGTTCACGTGATCGGAAACGAGCGATACTAGCAGTAGGAAAAGCAAGGGCTCGTAATAGTAGCCACATCGTACGAGTGAATAGCCCCTCTATACCCTACCCAAACGAGTGGATAACTCCTCTATACCTTACCCTACTGAGTACAATGCTGAAATGATTTACCCATGCTGTAATTGTAATATTCCGGCGAAAAAATTTTGAGATTATTAATGGTTATTTTAAGAATTAAATTCGCCACTTTCATTTTCGTTTGGGGCTGTTCGGTTGGCCTTTCGTTCGTTTTTTCGGTAGCTTGAACGAGCGCCTCAGAATAGGACCCCTGTTCTTCTTCTATTAGACATCGTTTTCGGTTTCCTTCGTTGTTATCCGCGAATTTATGATTTCCAAACTGTTATCTTAAACTTGTCAACATTTAAAATTCTTCAAATGCGATATAACGATAAACACATCGTACCCCGTTGAAGAGGCCATTTTGAAAACACTACAACGCCCCTATATTCAGTGGCGATAGCCACAAATTCGGTTCAGATTTTCCCCATTCGTAACCGATCCAAGGCAGAAAAATTTGCGCAAGACAAGATTGGGGCGGATTAACGTGAGAACGTGGTTCACGCATCAAATTAACTTTTAAGCCTATTTTTGTGCCGTATGTTTTGTCAAGGTTTTGCATTGTTAAAAGGCATTCTCATAGTAAGTTTAAATAATCTTTGGTTTAAACTTTAGAAACGTTTTTAGGCTTTCGTTATATATTTTTTGGTACATCAATTGTACTAATTAAATTGATTTTCACTCTAGTGTTATTCTTCCACTTGAGTATTTCATTCGAGTGTTTATCATTGCACTCGAGTGTACTGTATTTTATCACGTTTTTTATGTTTATGTAATACATTGTATTATGATATTAAAACGTAATTTTTTATGTTTTATAGTACATCATCTAGATCAGAGTGTACTTTGGATTCACAGTTCTGGGTGTGAAGCGTGTACCCAGTTATTTTGAATCTTTTGCAGGTACAAATCAGAAAAGAAATTCAAAAAACAATGCGACACGCAAATCTCCAATTGAGAGCAAAGAGAAATAAGAGAACTATGCCACCAAGTGGCGCCACTAATGTTCTGACAATAAACCAAAAAAACCAGTAAGAAACCTTTTCTGATGGGAAAATGGGCTTCGCGAAAAAGAAACTAAATAAAGGAATTTTTAAGACAAGAAACAAGAAAATCATAGCCGAAAGTTTCCAATGATTTTTGGTGACAAGGCTCACTCAAAGATTACCTGCGACAAAATCTTTGGACAGCTTGACTAAAGAGGGGAATTCGAAGTTACTCTCTCGCAATCTAAAATGCCAATTGTTAGCGGGTAGAATTTTGCATTTGAAAAGGCAATTGTACTCGGCATACAAGTATCATCATACAGGGGTCGTTAGTGAATTTAAAGATTGCCGAGAAAGTCAAAGAAATTGGGTCTGCTAATCAGAACAATTTAGTCTCTACCAGGGCCGGAAATAAGAAAATTATATTATAGGACATGTGTCCAGTGACCCCCCCCTTTTGACTTAAAAATTTATAGGGCATTGTCTACTGCAGTGCAAATGAAAAATAATGCAAATTTATCGTAAACATTTTTATTTGAAAATAATATCTCATTTAACATAGTTTCAAATTTGATATCAATTTTTTACACACTCAATCTTGTTTCTTTTTCTTTGTACCATAAGGCTATGGAATTTTCAGGCTCAAAATCCATTAAGGGGGGCTATGCAACATAATGGTCATTCACTCACTTAAGTGTTTGTTATTAATACTAGCGCGATTTTGAGATTTGACATAGTTGATAATGCTGTAATTCTCTTTCTGCTTCTGCGCTTGAAGAAGAAATAAGAATGAGTATTTCAAAAATATCACAAATTAGTGGAAATCTATCTTTAAATCCTAACAAAGTTCTCTCTACCACATTTTTTGGTTTTATTTTTATCTCAGTGGGAAAATTAGATAAATCTCTTTTTATAAAAGATATCTATTCCGAACGAAATGAATGAAAATCACAATTTAACAAATGCTCCATTTGGTTGTGCAATTTTTCCTGATCTTCATTTCCAAATGCATTTATTTCACCAAGATTGTCTTCCTAGGTCCAATTTCTTCTTCATTTAAATATGTGACTTTCGTGTGACTCATGTTAAATAATCCATCGGTAACCGCTACTTGAAACATGGCTGGGAAAAGTTTCCCCTTTCCGTCACAAGACGCAAAAGACCAGTTTTGAGCTACATCTAGGGAGGAATCAAGGAGAGCCGACTCCGCCTTTGGCCTATGCAACGGGTTTTTAAATGTCGATTTCATCGCCCCCCCCTGGCTGTCATACTTAACGAAGTCGTCTGCTATGATTTTAGGAAATTTTTTTAACCAAGGCTTAGGATAAACCGCGGAAAATTCAACTACGGGATTGGCATGGGCGAAGGTTGGAAGGATGTTTTAGTGTTTTCATGGTAGTAAAATTGCACATTGTTGAAGTTTTTTATAATTTTAATGAAAAATAATTTTTTGATTTAATTTTACAAGTTTTTTAGCTCCGGGACTCTTAGGAGATATACTTAGGAGTTTTTGCAGCTCTTTCTTTTTTCTTTTCATTTTTTTGTTTTTTTCCTCTTTTTCCTCCAAAAATTTCTCTATTCTTGAGACGAATATTGTGGTGGATTCTTAATCTAATGAAAAGCTGTAACAATTTTCAGTTTTGTCATTTCGCTCAACTGAGGAAATGATTTTAAAGAAATTAGCTCTTCAGCCAGTCTTTCCCCAATTCCAGGTTTGAGCAATAAAGAGGGAAATTTCTCTTTGAAAATATGCCCCATTTCTTCCACTACTTTGTAAAATCGCGTCAAAATTAGAGTCCCCCAACATCGCTTCCTTCTTCAGGGTGATACACTTTAAGGACCGTGAGAGTCTCCCTTGTATGTGTAGTTCTTTTATGCTTCTTCTTTGAAGCATTTTCAAAAACTACACATTCGTGTTTCATTAAAACCTTCTTTGCAAGAAAACCGCCCATGTATGTTATAACATTTGCGTTCTTTGAATCTTCATTAGCAGGTTTGACGGCACCGCTTACTGAAAGTTTTTCAAGAGAATCGCGATCATAAAACGGTACTGGGTCTATCGGCAAGGGCTTATTGCGATCACTTGCCCTGTTCAGGAGATCAACTAAAAAGTCTTCCTTAAACGTGTCGGGGCTTGATACACAATTGGGGGAATTCAGGTACTTGAAAAAGTGAATAGGCCATTATTTGTCTTAAATGAAATCTAAACAAATGTGGTGTTGAATTGTCTACAGACTTTACCAAAAGTGTTTTCAAGTACATCTTGACGAAAACGAGCTCTAAAAATACAATCTAAACTTTACGTTTCAAGAAGTTCTTCAGACAGCTGAATTACACATGCGACAGTAGTATGCCACCCTTGAATGACTGGTGCCTGTCTATCTGAGTCAAATTTCAACTCATTGAGCCAAATTTATTTCTCTCTCAAAAACTTCAAATGATTTGATTTGATACTAATTGCGCAACGGTACTCTTTTGGGTCATATTTCCGAGAAGAATTGAGGCAATAAAACATTTAGTCGAATTCTATTAAAATGTTTGCAATGTCTTGGTCTTCGGCTGGAAGCTTTTTCGTCAAAATGTAAAACATGATTCCCATAGCAACACTATGGCTGATAACCTGGGCTGCTAGTTTTACTTCCATTTTCGAAAATGCGGTCACATTTAAATGCTTCAGCGTGAGCTCGGGCACAATTTTTAAACTTTCCTTTGAGTCCAAATAGAGAAGCTTTTCTATAAGGGTTCAAGAGAGGCTGGCGGGTCCAATTAACGCGTCATGTTTCTTCAAATTGTTCCAAATGTTTTTTATCAAATGAGAAGGATCATAAAAGAAAAAAAAATTTCTTCCCGTCTAAACAAATGTAAGGCGTGGTTTCATTTATGTTCAATCTTCTAAAAAACATTCTAATTATTGGTCCCTTGGTCACAAATGACCACTTTCAGATTAATTCCATTGAGAGATACAAGTCGATTAATAATGTCCATAAGCACATCATGTAGCGTTGTACACCTAACATGTATACCTGAAATAAACGATGTAATTGTGACTTTGTATAAACGTGTTAACAACGTTGCCGAAACGTACAGTAGAGAAGCATGGGGTGAAGTATTGGTTCCAATAACCCTATGAGTCACCCGAGGTGGTGTTTGTGAAGGATTGACCACCGGAACATTCTGATGGGTTTGGACTAGATCCCCGGGGAGAGTTACGAGCTCGTGGTCTAGCCTGATTAACACTTGCGGCACCCTGAACCCTTGGCGAGACAATCTGGCAAGTTGAAGGCCCGATCAATGCATGTACAGGGGGAATGGCAGTTCCTGGTCGGACGGAGGAAACATGAGAGGGGGCAGAGGCTAGAACCGACCTCTGATGCAGGGGTGACGAAGCTCTCAGTAGCGGAATATTTGGCTGAGGGAGTGCCCTTAATGGTGATAAAGGAGTAACTCCGTTTGGTGGCTCCCGAGGTGGATCAATATTCCCCGGTTCTTTACCAAAGTGACCAACGGTAGCCCTAATTCTCTCAGCTTCAACCCAAGCCCAGGTTTGCCAGTCTTTACGCCGTTGATCATCCTCGGCGTCTAAATCGGATGGTCGTAAGAAACTGCTTGACCCAGACGATTTAGTCGAATTGGCCTTATGTGAGGGTCTGGAGCCTCAAGAACCCTTACTTTTTGAATCACAATCATTGAGAAACCGGACCATTAATTCAGAAGTGCCGGAACGAGACGGCAACTTACACTCTTTGCCAGGTTTTGGGTTTAATGTCAAGGATATGGGAAGACCGGGATGTTTAATATGGCCAGTTGGAAGTTGGGGATTATTGCCATGTCGAGGTGGAGGAATGTTAAACCCATGTAACGTGGTATGTCGATTATATCCCACCGTAGGACCGATTTCACGACATATCAAAAATCCCACATATCCCAAAGTTATAGTGACCGCAAAAGAGATAAAATAAGGTAGAATTAGTTGGTCAAATATAGTATAAATACCCATTTTCGAATTCAAGAAAATAAGAAAGTCGATTTAGAGTAATTAAATCGAACTTATGTGCTCATTAAGACCAAGGCCCAAGTTGGCAACCCCTAAATGTAGGCTATCCTGACATGCAATAATGACTCAGCCCGGTAATAATGATAGCGACCGAGGCTTAGGATAAATGGTGCACGGAATCACGGTCAATTTATACAAACACAAGAGTCAAACGTCCGTATTAAACGCAAAGCCCGGAAAATAATGGCGCCAAATTCAAAAGTTATCTCGGCGGTGCCTCCAATTGTAACCGCGCGCTTTCCAATGATAAACCGAAAACACACGACTACGTAAATAAGTTAATCAAATGCATTTATTAGAACATAAATCCGGTTAATTAAATATATACAACCCGTTAGTAAACACATAAACAAGTAAACATAGTCAGTTATTCTATCAAGTCCGATTATCTGGTCCTGATGCCGGTACCCCACCACTGCCTTGATTCCCGTGCTACCTTTGAATATATCCCCTCGGGCCTCCGGAGATCAGCCAATCCCGGCTCTCGAGCAGACGACAGGTCTAACGTTTAGCTTCCTGGGCCGTCTAGCGGGGATCCCTGGTGTCGATTAGGTCGCTCCACCTAGTGGTGAACTCTTGTAACGGGCTCCCCGTTACAAGAGAACTATGCCGCCAGGTGGAGACGCTAATTTGCGCTCAAAAAATAAAAAAAAAACAAATAAACGGGATAAATTTGTCTTTGCAAAAAGACGCCTTAATACGGAGATTTTCAAGACGAAAAACAAGAAATTTATAGCCGAAAGTTACAAACGGTTTCTAGTCACACGTTGCACTGAAAAGCTGGCAGTATTGAAGTCTTTTGATGGTGAGACTAGTAAAAGATGCACCAAATTTGTCTTTCACAAGCTAAAGTGCCAAATGTTAGCTGGTAAAATATTGCATTTGAAAAGCAAATGTATTCAGCATACCACGCCCAACTATCAGGGATGGTTAGCGAATTTAAGGATTTTGTAAAAAAAATCAAAGAAATTGGGTCAGTCACTTGTGACAACTTGACGGAAGTTGAGGGTGGGAAAAGGCTTTACAGTAGCCTAAAAGAAGCCTATTTTCATGGAGACGAAATGGTGGTGAGAATAGTTCCGTTGCTAGGACACACTTCTTACTGCGCTGATAGCGAAAGTGCTAAAGTCATTTGCTTTCTTTCGCTGAATTGGCTCCTCATTGTTCGGGAATTATAACTATTCTGAATAGTATCTATCAAATCAAAGCGTTGCTCAAAGCGTTAACTAAAATTTCAATTGAAATTGAAAGTGTCATTACGATTCTCTGACGAATGTCATGGCGGAATCGAGAAAAATTCTAGCCACACGTGGGAAGAACTTAAATAAGGAACAAAACAATGTTCCCACAGGAAGCGTTAACGCTCCTCGGTCGACTCTCGATGAAAGTGAAATCTTGAGTCTTTACGAGAATCAATTCGCTCGGGCAATGCTAAACACCAACGAGTCTCTCGACACGCCCTGCGACTGCTGTTTTAGGTTACTGGAAAAAACTGATATAAGTGCTGTAGAAAAACTAGAAAACAGTGCTGTTTTTGATAACGAGGCCTATCTGATTTTAAGCCCTTAGGGCAAAAATTTCTAAACAGAATTCCCTGTACTTTATAATTGTATCACAGAATTTATCATACATCCATTGGTTGGTTTTCGGTAATTACCTCTCCGACTGACGATGACACCACGGAGAAGTATTAAAATGGATATAGAATGCGCGTGAGAAATTTGTTTCCCCGCTATAGGATAGGCAAATCCCTATCTCGAATGACAGCTTATTCTGTATATACTCTGTTAAAACATTGGTTGTCTGTATGCGCAAAACTTGGTCTCTATGAAACCTAGCTTTGTGCGTACTGACAAGAGACGAAAACTTCAGCATTTTCTGGATTAAAAATATCCGAGTTTTTTTAGCTCGAATGCGCGGACCCCTAGGCCTTATTTTCCAAAACGTGTGAAATTGCCTACAGCATGGATTTATAACAGAAGCTTACGCTTCCTGGATATTTCACTCACCTTAAAACGCAGACAACATTTATTCCTCGTCTGAAATAGTACCAGCCTGGCAAGCGCGTTTGTGTCGTAGACTTTGAGGCAAATTCAGAGGGGGGTTTAAGTTTTTCACGTGATCGAGTTCTAATTTTGAATAGCGCGCGAAATAATTTTTAGAAAAGCGCGTGCGCACGCGCGCCGAGAGAAAAGAATTTGCCTCAATTTCTACGTCATCAGCCCCCAGTCCCCACCCGCGCGAATTTTAATCAAAATGCCTTACTGAACGCTACAGTGAAATATCCATGAAGTGAAGCTTCTATTATAAATCCATGCCTACAGCCTACAACACGTATTTGAAACTAAAGCCTAGAGGTCCGTGGACTCGAGGCAAAAAACTCGAGGATATTTTAAATCCTGAAGATCCTGAAGTTTTTCGTCTCTTGTCAGTACGAACAAATCTAGGTTACATCGAGACCTAGTTTTGCACGTGCTAACAACCGATGTTGTAAAAGAGTATATACAGAAAAAGCTGTCGTTCGAGATAGGGTGTTGCCTATCCTATAGCGGGGAAACAAATTTCTCACGCGCATTCTTTATACACTGTATTACATTAGGGGTGTGGGGGTGTGTGTGTGTGTTTTTGTCTGTCACCGCGCTTTCGCAATTGGCAAATCGTAGCAACAGGGTTGGCAACTACATATCCAGTCCGGTTTAAACCATCTGGTTTAATCCGGATTAATCCACTTAAAAAAATCCACCTAAAATATCTGGCTTAATTATGAATGGGGAAAAATCAATTTTGTTCCATAAAAATAATTAAAATACAACCAGAAACAAGGCAAAAGTATAGGACAACTAAAGATTATTTATTATAAATGATAAAACAAATAGTTATGTTACCAGTTACTGTCCAGTTACAGCTTACAATATTTTACCAGTATTACTCGAACTTAAAACAGAGCGTGGTTCCTGTGGATCCCCTACAAGTTGACTTTCCTTACGAACTCCAGTAGTCCAGTTTTGGCTTGGGAAAGCTAGGGGCATTTGTGGGCGAGATTTATACGTGCATGTATAAATCCCGCCCACTAGCCTTTGCCAAGCCAAACCCGGAGTTTAGAAGGAAAGTCTTCTTTCAAGGGATCCACTGGAGCCGCGCTAATGTTAGGCTCGTGCACTCGGGAAAGAAATTGATTTCATGAAAACATTTTAGCAGTTAAACTTGCAGACGATTTTATATTGGAACCAGGTCTAGCGGTCGGGGAGTGCCCCAAAGCTTAAATAAGAGCTAAACAGAAGTACTTTGCCTTCAAAAAAACCTAAAATGACTCGTGTTTTTAAAAAATCCGGATAAATCCAATAAAATCCGGTTTAATCCAATAAAAACCACTGGTCTGGATTTTATTCAAATTATCCGGATTTTTGCCAACCCTGATTCTGCCTTTTTTGAACTTCTACATTCGAAAGAAAAAACTAACAGCCCAAATTGGGTTTACACTCTTAATAATTTTACTAAATATTTTTTCCAAACTTTTATTAATTAGAAAAATTATTTCAAAAACGTTTGAATTTTTCAATTAACGTTGTTCGTACCTGTCAAAATAATAATAAAAAATATATTAAACTATTATTTAAATAAGAAATTACATACAATCATGTTTACTATAAGTTATCGAAATAGGGAGCTAACGTTTTGACCCTAAAACGTCACCCCTTTCTATCTCTTACTGGAGTTTCATCCCCCCTAACGGTTGGAAACAGTATTCTACACGCAAAAATGCCAAGCAGAGGGGGGCTGCGTGTCCTCAGACTACCTCTTCCCCGTAGTTAGTTGTTTCCTCCCTACAGACTAAAAACTATACCAAAAGTTTAAATGACATTTAAAAAACCAAGAATTCGGTATAAAAATTAGAGTTTTATAAAAGTACAAACAATATAAAATAAAGGAGCTGAAAGCGGGGTCAAAAAAAAACATCCGTCCCCACCGTACGTGTAATGGATACACACGTTGTGCCGTAATATTTAAAACCCCCGCTCTTGACAAGTCGTAAGGGAACCTCAGAGTGATTTTCCCCTCGGATCAAACTGACAGGCAAAGTTCTGGAATTCCCTAATTTGTCTTAACCCAATTTTGTTTCAACCTTATTTACTTTCAACCCAATTTCTTGTTTTTAAAAGCCCTCGTTCCTGCTGGGAGGCCTAAATTCGCCAAATGTAACTGCACTAGACCATCTAGGTTTGGGAGGTTGAATACGTAGTGAAAGGTAGGTGTTTTATAAGTATTAACATAAGTCCATAGCATTAGCGTTGGGTTAATTAATTGTCTTGTGGTATTAATGATACTTTGACTTTTTATGATAATTTCAGCCGCGTTTGCACGAGACCCTTTGAAGCAGATATTAAAAGAATGCTAAATTTTTTTCATCCAGTTTAATTTGAACATTGTACCTTCCGAAAATATTTGAAAACAGTTTCAAAGTGTCTCGTCCAAACCTGGCTCTACTTCTGGGTTTCTGTTGAAATGGGGAATAAATAACGTTAAATAATAATATTGCATTAATATTTAATTACTTCGATTAGAATGTCCTCTTTCTTATATTCATGGGGATTTTTAGGATTCAGTTCATCCATTAATATTTTTACCCACAATGTGATTGGGGTAATTTTGAAACTTGTCACGTTTCCAAATTTACATAAAATGTCCAGTAATTTGGTTGGATTTCTTTTAGATCCGCTTTAACGTCACTTTAAATAATATTATTTCAGGAGATAAACTAACCATACAATTCATTGAAAAAAACGTAATGAAAATACTTCTTCCTTTTTCATGGAATTTTGGTCGATAAACAAGACTTCGATATCAAAATTGAAAATAAATTTCATAGTCATTTACAAATGTATAAAAAGTAAAATAGTTTATCTTACGATCGTGTTCTAAAATTACTTTTTCAAGTACATATACCACTCCGGGTTCAAGTATAGTGGTCACAAGTATTATCTATTCTTTTTTTTCAGAAACTGCACCAAGTTTTATTAAACTCATTTTCAAGTCTGTTAACACCTTTTCACGCGCGTAACGTTCAAACTAAGAATAATACAGATTAAAAAGGCCTTTAATGTGATCATCCTGTTGAAAATACGACAAACTTTCGAATTTTAAAAAATTGTGTGCGAAAATAAATCTAATTAAAATCTTATGTTCACATTGCCCTATTCAGCGTGTTAGTTTAAAAGGAAAATGAAATGGCCGGTCAATAAAAATTCCCTTTGAGTTTCAAATTTTACTTGCGATTTCATTATAAGGTTTGTCGAAAAAAGGAGTACTGACTTGTACCATTTCGGTGTTTCCTATAAAGCAAATTCCTTTATTTTCATAATGTTCCCTTTCAACATAATTAACCAGGGTTTTAACCCGACAATCCGATTTGCATCCGCCAATGTATCCTGTGAAATGATTATTTTTGTCATATCCGATGAAATTTAAAAATTCGACCCCAGGTTATCACCGAAGACGGGGTACCCCAAAAAATTTGGTTTTGAACCTGAAAATTGTTTGTGTTAATTGTTTTCGAAATCAATGAACATAAGTGGCCTAACTTTAACAGACATGACAATGAAAAAACTATGTTTTGTAAAACATAATACTCGGTTACAAAAAGCATTTTCCATAGACCTTGGAGGGAAAAAAGCCTCCCTTGTTGTAGAGAGAAAATCTTTTTTAATACATTATAAGACAAGTTGGAAAACCAAAATTAACCTCTCTGTGTCGAGACGCAATTAAGAGGTTTTTCTTAAATAATTAAATATAATTGATATTAGTTATTTCAATCGTCATTAATTATCTTAATTATACTTAAATCGTTTTGAGGAATTTTATTCCTAAAAAATTGAAACATACCGTATCACTGTCTATATATCAAAACAAAACATGTATGTAAAAAAACTGAAGTCAACAGCAATGTATTGATTAAACATTTTAAATGTAACAACGGCTGAAGAGGGACCGCGGTCCGAAAGCTCCCGTAATAACACTTTTAATTAAAGGTTTTTAAAAAAATCCTCCATGAAGTAGCAGATCTCATTTTAATTCTAATTTATAAATTAAGTTGTATGAACCATGGATCAAAATTTTAATATTTATGACCGATTGTTGACGTTTGAATTCAAGCGTATGCCTCTATCACAATTTTTTGAAATTTTGGGTATATAATGCGATTGATTCACAATAATTGATAAGCCCTGCCATTCGTAGGCTAGACATTTCTCTTAACCCTTGCCGATCAACGCGTGCTTCTTAATCTTAATTCTCAATAATGAGAGTAGGAGGCAAAAATTGCGAATATGTTTGCCACGCAGACCAGTGGTTTTTATTGGATTAAACCGGATTTTATTGAATTTATCCGGATTTTTTAAAACACACGAGTCATTTTAGGTTTTTTTGAAGGCAAAGTACTTCTGTTTAGCTCTTATTTAAGCTTTGGGGCACTCCCCAACCGCTAGCCCTGGTTCCAATATAAAATCGTCTGCAAGTTTAACTGCTAAAATGTTTTCATGAAATCAATTTCTTTACCGAGTGCACGAGCCTAACATTAGCGCGGCTCCAGTGGATCCCTTGAAAGAAGCTTCCTTCTAAACTCCAGGTTTGGCTTGGTAAAGACTAGTGGGCGGGATTTATACATGCACGTATAAATCTCGCCCACAAATGCCCCTAGCTTTCCCAAGCCAAAACTGGACAACTGGAGCTCGTAAGGAAAGTCAACTTGTAGGGGATCCACAGGAACCACGCTCTGTTTTAAGTTCGAGTAATACTGGTAAAATATTGTAAGCTGTAACTGGACAGTAACTGGTAACATAACTATTAGTTTTATCATTTATAATAAATAATCTCTAGTTGTCGCTTCCTATACTTTTGCCTTGTTTCTGGTTGTATTTTAATTATTTTTATGGCACAAAATTGATTTTTCCCCATTCATAATTAAGCCAGATATTTTCAGGGCGCCAACTCTTGCAGTGAAATTTTTAATAGGAAAAATAGGATTCGCTAGGCGAAATTATAGGATTTTATAGGACCAGATTCATGAAATTATAGGATAATGGACTCTTAAATGACTAGCATATAACCAGAACCGACCAATTTTAATGAAATACTGCTTTATTTTTCAATAATAAAATAGTATACAATGCCTTTGCACTGCTAAAAAAATATCACCAACTATATCACATAGTATTAAGACTAGTTTTAGGAACTTTTTGGTTTTTTGGAAAAAAACTCATCCATTACAGATTTTTGCCTCTTTAACAAAACTTTTCTTTTACCTTTATTTTCTTTCAGCGTCTAATCCTTTTTTAAATTGGTCACCGCACGACTCTATCATTAACTGCGCTACTGCAACACCGTTAAATCCTTGTTTTTCAGAGATTCTTTTAACTTGGCATTTGCTTCTTCAAGAAGGCTTCCTGCAACAGCTTCAGCTTTCTCCCTTTCAGTTTTTAAATTATCAACTTTTTAGATAAATCGGCTATTTCGTCTTTCCTTTT